>JBBBDQ010002192.1:1557500-1811115 GCA_037127315.1 Ascarosepion bandense
ATCTGTAATGTGGTTGATACTGACTTGGCAGACCGGCTGCAGCCGCTCTCACACCGGCGTGATGTAGCTTCCCTGTGCCTCTTCTACAAGTACTTTCATGGCTTCTGCTCCAATGAGCTTAGATCACTGGTGCCGCCCAAGCATGAATTTACACGAGATACTAGATTAGCAACTAGGTCCCACCCTTTTACAGTTAAACAAATAAGATGTAACCGTAAATTCTACTCCAACAGCTTCTTTTCTCGCGCTTCCCGCCTGTGGAACTCCCTTCCACAAGTCTGCTTTCCCGACAGTTACAATCTCCAGGTGTTTAAATGTAGGGTCAATAGACACCTCCTATCACACTAACTCCCAACTATTCTCACAACACTCTCATCTACCCAACCCTCATTCTCGGTATCCTCACCCGCCTATCACCCACCCTCTGTTATTTCCTATATTTAACCAGCCTTTCTCCACTCTACGTAGCCCCCTGCACAGTAGTGGCAGTGACATGCCTTGCTCGGGGTGAAACGCTTATAAAAAAAAAAAAAAAAGAAAAAAAAATTTTCTTGTGTATTAGTTAAAGGTCCATCGCTATTAGGGTATGAACATAAGACTGTCATAATGATATAAGCCAATTTGTTTGGGGGGTCTACAATTCTACTTAAGGTATTTAAGATATAAATGTCTACTAGATCAGCAACTTGGGCTGAATCATATGCCTCCATAAAGACATTGAATTGGTCGCAGGGACCTTTGGTTCAGGTGGAATGGCCAAATTTTAGAATCAATTTTCTAGCTGCTAGAATAATCTTAATTTCCCTCTTGGTGATTTTTACATGGTTTTCAGTGAAGTTAATACAGCAATCTAGGAGGTTTTTGGAGATAGAATAAAAATCTACAATATCAAATTGAAGAAAAGAAGCTTTAGTTTTTTCTTTAATATTAGTAAATCAATTAATGGTATTGGAAGAATCCTTCCTGAGAATGGAGTGGAGAGTGATTCGTAGTTCCTCAGTTATTCTTTTAATAACTTACATAGGGATTAATCCAAAATCACTTTTAGTAAGATAAATTAACCTAGTTTGTAATTTATTATTAAAATTATGTTTTCAGTACTTAGATGTTTAATTATTATATATCATGAACACACTGAATATAACACATCACTCAATAAGTCCCAGGCCTGACATATAGATGGCACCACTAATAAGAATCCAAATGATTTTTATGAAGTACTAACCTTCAAATGGCACATGACAAAATTTGGGCACAATTGGATTATTAGTTTATAAATTACAGCTATTTAAGTGAAGCTACTGTTGCAAATTTTCAAAACAATGGAAAAATCTGAATTTCATGTGTTGAAAAAGCATTGCTTTCTGATTGGGAAAAAATACTGTTCAAGCAAAGCAATGACTTGATAAGTGTTATTCAGACTCTGCTCCATCAAAAACAATGGTCAAGAGGTGATATGCTGACTTTAAACGCGGTCGTACAAACACAAATGATGCTGAATGCTCAGGTTGCCCAAAATCAGCAGTTGTCTAGGAAAACACCCAAAAATCCACAAACTCGTTTTGGTTGATTGTAAATTGAAGTTGCGTGAGATAGCAGAGGAGTCAAACATATCAGAAGGCAGTGTATTCACCATTTTGCATGAACATTTGTCAATGAGAAAGCTGTGTTCAAAGTGGGTGCCATATTTAATCACAGTTCAAAAACAACACATTGATGATTCAGAACGCTGTTTGCAACTGTTTCAATGCAACAAGAAGAAGTCTTTGCATAAATATGTGAGAATGGATGAAACATGGAACCACCACTTCACTCCCGAATTAAATTGGCAGTCAGCTGAGTGGACAGCAGCAGGTGAAAGCTATCCAAAATGCCCAAAGATGCAAACATCACCAGGCATGGTTTTGGCCTTCGTATTTTGGGATGTGCAAAGTATTTTGTTCATTGATTACCTTGAGAAAAGAAAAAGCAACAATGTTATGGTGCCCTCCTACGAGGAATGAACTCTTCTTGCTATATATAAATTACCTGTGTGACTTTTAGAGAGCAGTTATGAACAATCAATAAGAGCAGTTAAAGGAATAGACTGCTACTAGTCAGGCAGTGTAATAATGCCTTTGGACTTATTTCTATATTATTATTTATTGACACTTCCTTTGAATATCTTGTTTCTTGTTATACTAATACACTAATTTGAACCTACCTTCTTAATCTGTGTCTTACTTCCAGTGCAAATCAGTTATTACAAATTTGCGGCAAAGTTTTACCACAACTTCACAACAAATTGGCAACAAAGATCCACAACAAATAGCAAATATTATATAGCATTATTGGTTCGTTTGAAGGAAGAAATTGCCAAAAATTGGCCACAAATGAAGAAAAAACTGATCTTTCATCAAGACAATGCACCATGTCACAAGTCATTCGCAACAATGGCAAAACTACATGAATCACACTTTGAATTGCTTTAGCATCCACCCTATTCTCCAGATCTGGTCCCCAGTGACTACTGGCTGTTCACAGACCTCAAAAGAATGCTTCAGGGAAAGAGATTTGGCTCCAATGAAGAAGAGATATTGGAAACTGAGGCGTATTTTGAAGCCAAAGACAAATTGTTCTATTAAAAAGGCATCAAATTGTTAGAGAAGTGTTGGAATTGATGTATCACCCAAAAAGGAAACTATATTGATGAATAAAGTTGAATATTGCCTAAAAGTTGTTGTTTTATTAGTTAGGCCAGGATTTATTAAGTGATGTGTTAAGTATACTTTAGTAATATATTATATATATATATTTTTTTTTCATTTGTTAATGAGTTATTATGCGACCTAGGTTTCTACCATGAGTGGTGTCTTCAGCCGATTTGCAATAACTGATTTTTCTGGGTTTTTTTTTTTAAGAACACTCATGTAACGTTTTTTTTTTAACACTCATGTGGCATGGAATTTTTGAATGCGCAATTTTTAAAATTACAAGAATTTATAACGTTTTCATCCATAGTTGTATGAACCTAATAGGTATTTTTTAGTATGGTTACACTTAGTCATAATTTCTGTTCTTTCATTCAATAGTTAATTTTTGTTTAGGAATAGCATAATCTCTAACTTTTCTTCCTGGTACAGCCTACATATTTTGTCACTGTTGTATGGCTTGGCTGTTTTCCTTATACTTCACATTATGTCTGGGTTTTCTCCATATTTTGATTTCAATTTCCACACGTGTGTAGCCAATTTTGAATGTAGGCTTGTGATTGAACCATGTGGTCTTAAAGGTATCTTTGGTTGATCCCAAATATATTTCATTTTGGCTATTTAAATCATGTACTTTTACCTTGTAAATGACTTCTTTTGTATTGCAAAGTCCTTTAAATCAACCAAAGACACCTTTAAGACCAGGTGGTTCAATCACAAGTCTAAATTCAAAATAGAAAACTTAAAAACTGTACAATGTGAGCCACATGTGGAAATTGAAATCAAAATATGGAAGAGACCCAGACATAATGTGGAGTATAGTGAAAACAGCCAAGCCTTAAAATGGTGACAAAATATGTAGGCTGTGCCAGGAAGAAAAGTTAGAGATTATGCTATTCCCAAACAAAAATTAACTATTGAATGAAAGAACAGAAATAACCATACTAAAAAATACCTATTAACTTCATACAAACATGGAAATATTCAAAAGTTCTACAATTGTATTGAACACTTTTTAAAACGAATGTGCACTGGTCTAATCTTATTATGACCAAAAACTAAGTAATTAAACAATCAATAGACCACAAATCTGAAGGCATTTTGAAATAGCTGGAGGTGATAATCCTGGGTAGAGGCAAAATTACAGGTTATATATGAGTATGTATTACTGAGAGTGACAAATGACAGGAAGCCATGGAGAACCATGATGATTGTGTGAAGTAATGAACATATTCCTAAACTTCTCATTAAATTAGTTTATATTTACAAACTAAAGAGGACAGTATTATTTTAACTGTATAAGTATATTGTTTTACTAGATTGAAACTAAAAACTCTAGGCTTAGTTATAATGAGGGGGTGTCATTCTTAGGTTCTGCTTTTAATATCAATTGGCTTTGCACCACAAAAAATTACCTATCCTGCTTCAATTCATTACAGAAAAAAAAAAATCAATACAAATTCCATTATCCTTTTTATCCATACAAAATGAAACTTTCAGTTGGCCACAGATGGAGATAATGTAAATTTTTCAGAATGTTAATCTAAGGGGAAGGTTGGGTTAGTAGATTTTATCAGCTGTGTGCCGTCTTTGTTTTGGCTTCATTGAGAAGTTCAGAGAAAATACTGTACCAGTAGCTCTTGAAGCGAATGATAAATGAAGCAATGTTAAAATAAGTAATGTTTACTTTCACCCTTCCAGTTTTCTAATAAATTATATACGTTTAAATTATTTTTTAATGCTTCAGAGGATTAAAAAAAAACAAAGAAAAGTTTTTAACTTGTCTGAATTTTTAACTGAAGTATTTTCCTTATTAATTTCAACTATGCCTTTTTTCTACACCCACATATTTTTTATAATTTTATTTGTTTAAAGATTATTTTTAATGGATACTCTTACTTGATCTTTATAATTAAACAGTATAATTATATATATGTGTTTCAAAACAAATTGTGAGCTAAAATCACCCGAAATTCTGCATTTCTGAGTTCACCTCTAAATATAAAGTGGCCTCTTAATGTAACTGTAAAAACGGTTCGCCTCTTAATGTAAAGTGGCTCTGTTTGTCGCCAATCGGATGCATTTTCAAGACTTCGTACCGGGCCCAAACGTTATAAATTTTTCCAGTGTCTGAAAGAACTTATTGAGGTTGAACCAGAGACTGATCATCTCTGGTTGGGTCGGCGCAGTGAGTGGGTATACGATGTTGAAAGACCCAAAACCCTAGTGATCCATGCAAAGACATCACTGACAACACCCTCTAGCACCAATACTACAGTGCGTATGTTTGAATGTTGGCCTGAATAATTGAGAAATCTTCTAAGAAAAATATGTATCCTCTGGCAGGATTTAAACCTACGTCTCCCAGAGAAAACTGTCAATTGACCTAACATCTTAGACAGCTAAACCACAAAGGACTTACAGTCAAACAAAATCCAAAATAATGTTTCATGATTGAGTGATGTAAGACACGTCAGATCAATTGATGGTTTCTTCAAGGGGATGCAGGTTTAAATCTTGCCAGAGAACACATACTTTCTTAAGATTTTTCGATTATTCAGGATAGTAGATATGAATAAATAAACTGTTTAATTAAATAAAAAAGTATATATACAAATATGAGTATCCATTAAAAATAATGTTTAAATAAATAAAATAAAAAATATGGAGTTTATATATTTTATAACAAGTTTTGCATAATATATATATATATATATATATATAGATAGATAGAGAGAGAGAGAGAGAGAGAGAGAGAAAGAGCATGGCAAGTCATCAAGAGAGAGAGAGAGAGAGAGAGAGAGGATAATCCAAATGATTTTATCTAATTAATATAAATTATCAATTAGATAAAAATAGAGAGCTCAATGGATATTATCAAGAGCAAATATATTAAGAAATTTACCAATGGTCTGAATGAGGCAATTGTAAAGTTTTTTCTTTACATTGCTGAAATAAATTCTGGATTTATAACTGTTTAATTATAAGTTGAGTTTTTTTCTCAATATATATATAAAATAGATTTTCAATATTCAAAAATGTTGAATGACACATTTTGACATAAAATCCCTAAAACAGATACATCTCTCTTAGGGATTTTATGTCGAAATGTTCATTCAACACTTTTGAATATTGAAAATTTATTTTATATTAGCTCTGTAATTTTAATTACATTGAACTCTCTTCCTGTATCATTTTTTAATATTAGGATCAGGTTCTTGGGATTTACCTTCCTACTTTTCTGTTTTGGATTAAAGTATTATAAAATATATATATATATATATATATATATATATATATATATCACAGTGCTAAGCCTATTACAATCTAAAGCCATTATGATGAGAAGTGAAGAAGTAGGCTACAACAAAATATCTTGGAAGCATATCTGATGGATGCTGATTTTATCAATTAAAATGTATAAACAGTAAAGTAATGAGAAGGAGATATATAGCATACATACATATACTAATCAATATAAGCTTAAAAGAGAAAGTTATTCAGAAAGAAGGATCCATTTTCCTAACACCCAAATGTTGGACTAACCCACACTTTAAAATAAATAAAAAGAAACAGGTTTATTTACATTACAAGTTTCTCACTCCTACTACATATGACCGAGTTTTGAAATCTATGAACAAAACAATATCCTTTTATTTGTTTGATAAAAATTTACTTGTGCTGATAAAAAAATTTATATATATGATAGCAATATTTAAAGAATAATACAATTGTACAAGTAACCTATGATCTATACAATTAATTTTAATGATACATGTCAGAAAGAATTCTCTTTTAAAAATCATTAAACATATTCAAATGAATTTAACACGAAACAAAGAAATCAAACCCAATAATTTTGAAAAAATGAGCTTTTTAGTAATGAGATATTCCATTGTATTGGTAACATTTGGAATGTTAGCTTACTGGTGTTGAGTAATGCCTTCTTGTACCATAAAAATGGTATAATTCATTACTAGGTAAGAAATATCAGGCTAAGTGTATGATTTTGTATGTGTGTATATGACATATATAATTTGCAATGACAAAGTCTATCAGCGGACAAAACATACCAGCTAACATAAGTTGTCTTTTTATCTTTATATATATTATCTCTCTCTAAATTATATATATGTGTGTGTATTGAGGCAGCAAATAATTTTCTAAACATATACTGTTAAATATAAGAGACAATGAATGTATATTATGTTTAATCATGAGCCGTTCTAAACGTCGTATTTTGGTTTTAATTTCAGTTGAAAATAAAGGCAAAAATTCTCCAACATTTGGATAATTTTTTATTAATTTGGTTCTAAGCTTTCAACTCACACTTAATAAAATCACTTTTAAATCTGGCCATAACCCATTACATTGCATTTGAATACATGGTTCTGTTGTTATTTTGCACTATCACGCGGTGTGACTTCATAGAACCGCATCGCAAATTTGCAAACTGCGTTTGTTATTTTTGGTAACTATTGCCATTGCCAAGCGAAGTTTTATGTCAACACAAAATAAAATCGTAGGTGATGGTGGATGTTATTGCGTTACTGTCTTAATAACCTCTCTGAAGATGGCTCATGTGAGCCGAAAGCTTAGAACCAAATTAATAAAAAATTATCCAAATGTTGGAGAATTTTTGTCTTTATTTTCAACTGAAATTAAAGCCAAAATACGACATTTAGAACAGCTCATGATTAAACATAATATACATTCACTGTCTCTTATATTTAACAGTACATGTTTAGAAAATTATTTGCTGCCTCAATACTATATATATATATATATATATATATATATATATATATATATCATTATTATTATAATAGCATACTGCAACTCAATAGCTATAAGGTTTCAGTGTTAAGACAACATCATCAGATAGTAAAATGTAAAATGTGGTTAATTTATTTGTTAATATATATAGATAGGAAAATTTAAAAAATAAAATAAAAATAATAAAATAAGAAATAAATAAAAACATAAGAGGTCATCGAATGAGATAAATTAAGTAGGATGGGAGGTTATGACATTTTAAACAATGGTGTGTATACAATTCATAGACAGTAGTGTTGCAATGTTTTGCCACTGAAAGCTAGACATATCAAAAATTTTGAACTGGAAAAAAAAAATAATAAGAGAGAAGAGACAAAAGAAGAGAAAAAAGGGAAAGACTACGAAAGAAAAATTGAAATGTTGGAAAAGATAAAATAAAATAAATAAAATCAAAACCAACATAAAGGATAAGAATAATATAAGAAAAAATTGAAAAAATAAGGGGATTTGTTCATAAGTACAAATAAAAGAAGGATAGTAAATAAAAAAATTGCTAGTTAGATAAGCTAAATTCTTTTAAGGTTTAAAAAGAGCAAATAGTGAACATTCTATGGTGGCAAAAATTAATGATTTCATTACATTGGTTTTCTTAAAGAAAAAAAAATGCAAGAAAAGGATATATATTAAGGACACTGAAAGAAAAACTTTTTTCAATGAATAAAGAATTTTTACAAGAATGATTTTCATTTTTAAAAGTTTTACATTAAAAAATTCAAGTTTAAATTTAAGTTTAATTTTTTTGTATGTATATAAACATGCCAATTTTTGTAAGTATGGGTGGCCATACACAACATTATCAGAAAATAAGAGCAATAGCTAGAAGAAATTTGAAGTCAACATTTCTAAAATTCAGTAAATCATTAGATTATGATGAATATTATACTAAATTTTTAAGATTACTAGGTATTAAAAATTATATAAAAAAAGCACTCACATCTTTTTCTTCATTTACATTTTACAAATAAAGTCTCTGTAGAACAACATTAAACTTCTCACCAGACGGTCTATTGTCTGGTTAAAAATACAGCTATTGCTTGATTAAAAAATGTATTTCTGCGATATTCTAAACTTAAAGTAAATTAATAATTGTTTCAAATCAGATTACCTATATCATAATCAAGAATATTCCTCAAATAAAATTTCAGAAAACAATTTATTTTTATAAGAATTTTTAATTATGAGAAATACATTGTGATGAAAGACAAAAAAAAAAAAAAAAAAAAAAAAAAAGAAAAAGAAAAAAAGGGTGCTAATCAGCTATTTTAGAAAAAAAACAAAAAAACAAAAAACACCTTCCAGTCTATTTAGATAAGTTTTTAAATACAGTAAAGTATTATTGGAAATTAAATTTAATCTATTAGCTTATAATTAAAACTAAAATAGTTCAAGAATTTTTTTAGTTTAAAAAAGTTCATTTTAAACTTTAGGTATGCATTTATTTTTTATGGTCCATAGATTATTATATATATATATATATATATATATATATATATATATATACACACACACATATACATACACACACACACACACACACACTTTGTGTGTGTGGTAGTAGGTCAGAGTGTCAAACTGACTAAATGACAATGGACTTTATGTCAAAAAGACAGTTTCAAAAGGACAAATGCTGAACAAAGTAAAACAAACATATTGCCATGATTTTAAAAACTCAGTTCAAATAATCAATCTATTCTAAACTGTTTTTATTGCTTAGTTTTATCAGTTAATGAATAATAGCCTTAAAACTGATTAAGCTTCCATAATGATTGGTTAGTGGTCTGATCATTTTTTGGGGGGTGGGGAGTGTTAAGTTTTTAATCATTTCACCCCAAGCAAAGCATTCCACTGCCACTATTGTGCAGGGGGTTACTTGGGGGAAGGTGCTGAGAAAGAGTGGTTAGTTATAGAAAAGGTCAGAAGAAGGGTGATAGACAGATGAGGATACCGAGGATAGGGGTTGGGTAGATGAGTAGAGTGTTTGAGAGAAGGAATGCAAGTTAGTGTGATAGATGTCTATTGACTTTACATTTAAATTCCTGGAGATTGTAGCTGTCAGGGAAGCAAGTATATGGAAGGGAATTCCAGAGGTGGAAAGTGCAAGAAAAGAAGCTGTTAGAGTAGAAATTGCAGTTATATTTTATCTGTTTCACTATAAAAGGGTGGGACCTAATTGCTAATCTAGTATCTCTTGCAAATTCATACCTAGGGGGCACCAGTGAACTAAGTTCATCAGATGGACACTCGCGTTCGTATGGTAGTTTTGGGAGGCATGTCTATTTAATACTACCTTCAATGTGCGATTAGAGAGGAATGACTTGATTAGATCAAACAAATGTCCAATTATACCATAGCTCCACAGTTTGCGTAGAAGGCCAGCATGCCAAACTCTGTCGAACACTTTGGAAATATCCAAGGCAACGGTTTGAGCTTTGCCATTCTTGTCGAGAGCCTGGTATATATACTCAGTGATGGTCATTAGCATATCAGCAGTAGACCTGGTGAAGCAGAAACCATACTCTTTGTCCGAGAGGAGCCTGTGAGCTGTGAGATGCTGAACCACCTTGGCGTTGATAATGGCTTTGAACACTTTGCCAAAGATTGGAAGGAGGCAGATAGAGCAGTAATTAGCGGGTTCCGAGGATTCTCCAGTATTCTTAAATATAGGAACTACAGAGGAAGACTTCCAACAGGCAGGAAAGCAGGAAGCAGATAGACAGGAGTTGTAGAGTTTAGAGAAGACAGAGGAGAATTCAGGGGCACATTTCTTCATGACTATGATTGGGATTCCATCCTCTCCGCTTGCTTTGTGGAATTCAAGTTTAGAGATTATATTAGAGACCAGCGAGGGGGTAATGTGGACGTCATTCAGTTGAGCATCAGTTCTAGGTGGGAAGTCAGGTGTAAGTACTCCAGACAACTCCAGTCTCAAATTGGAGAATCTGCAAGCAAAGCATTCAGCCTTGTCCACTGAGAACATTTATATTAGAACATGTAAATAATTACTACAAAATTGTACATTTTTTAATAGTTATTTACATGTTCTAATGTAAATGTTAAATAATAAATATTTATTGCTATATTTTTATATTTAATGTTTTGAATTTTGCAATTTTATTCTTTGTTTTTTTCCATTTGGAGATATATATATATATATATTTGTCGTATAGCATAGAACAGAAGGAGGGTGCGTCGGAGTTTGATCAGCTCTGACGGGTCAACTCAGAGAGGGTAGTATGATGTTGCAAGACCCAAAACTGCCCAATGACCTGAGTAAAATACATCACTGATGACATCCTCCTGCGTATTTTTGAAGTATATATATATATATTTCATTCATTAGCACTATAGATAGATGCTTACTTCACTTTACAATTCAGTTTATTTATTAAATTCAATTATTCCTTCAAGACTTCATAATTCTATTTGTTCCTCCCAGAGATGTTTATGATGTCTTCAAAAAAATTAATGGTGTCTTTTATATTAGTTTAAAATTTAAAAATAATTATATACTGGCAGCATACCTGCTGGTTAAATAAAAGGTATTCTATTGTAGGTACATTTCTGGCCTCAGTCCATTTGATATTTTGTCTTTCAACACTGTCTGCACATCTGTATGCATGTCACACTCTTTATTATATAACAGGCTCTTACTATCAAAATAGATTCTGGTCAGTATCACCTAATTTTTTTTTTTTAAATTTGATAACATTCACTTATTCAATAAGTAAAATTCAATCATTTTGCAATCAATGGAATATATACCAAGTTTTTAAAAATGTAGTTATTTTAGCATATGTGACATAATGCAATATCAATCTTGATTTGTCTTTGACAATGCTGTGCCATGTGCTGAACTGATATTGTTTGTCATCCTGTAAATACAATCCATTCCAGAGAAACCATTATCAGATTTTTACCTCAAAAAATTTATACAAAGTAAAATAGAAATTATAGGTATGTGTCAGGCTAAGTAATGCAAGCAGTCAACATTTGAGAAATTCTTATAACTAAAAATATTTTTCTAATACAGGTTTACAGAATTTTATAAACTTGCTTGACTACTTTTCACTCTTTTAGCAGGATTATACAATTGGTTTTTGTCCTTGCATATTTTTCATTATGCTTGTTTTTCCTAAAGTTTAAATTTAAATTAAATTCAGACAAGACAATGCTTCACACACACACACAAAAGTTACAAAGCTGAATATTTTTCTAACAAGAGACAATAGGTCAAAAATATTCAATAAAAATAATTATTTAAATGTTTTATAAACAAAATATTCTAAATTATTTTCAAAAAAAAATTCCACTGCCATTTACACAGATTGATAAATTATAAAGAATTTTCTGTTAATTAAATAGTTCAATTAATGAAAGTTTTTGGCAAAAATATTTGGAATTCTTATTTAAATTTCAGCTGTTTATTTAAATATTTTTGTATTTTTTTAAGAGATTAATTTAAATTTCTATTGTAGATATTTACTAGTTTTATTTTTATTTGATGCTAATCTCTGGTACTAGACTTTTTTTTTTATACAGATTATCAACCATTTTCAGGTTAATTAAAGCCAAAACATATTTTAGATTGTAAGAGTATTTTTTCTTCATGCGAGAGAAAGAGGAAATACTCCAGCAATGGGAAGAATATATAAAGGATCTTTTATGTGACTAGCAAGAACAACCGAGAATACACAAGGAGATGGATGGACCGGAAATACTAAAATCCGAAGTGGAAGCTGCAATGGCCAAAATGAACAGAAACAAAGCAGCTGGTCCAGATGGCATAGTGATAGAGCTGCTGACAGCCTTAGAAGAATATGGCATAGAAAAAATTACCGACATAATAAATGAAATTTATAGCAGTGGAATAATACCGGACGACCTATACAAGTCGATATTTATAGCACTGCCGAAGAAACCAGGTGCAAACAAGTGTGAACTACACAGAACTATCAGCTTAATGAGCCACATTACCAAATTGATAGCGAGAAGCAAAATCAGGCCAGAGATAGGGCAGGAACAGTGCAGGTTCATCAAAGACACAGAACAAGGAACGCCATATTCATGATTAGGATGCTCTCCGAAAGGGCAATACAAATGAAGAAAGATTTGTACCTATGTTTCATTGACTATGTGAAGGCATTCGACAAGATACGACACAAAGAACTGATGGAGATGCTCGACAGCCTCGACATTTTTGGCAAAGACATAAGAGTAATCAAGAATCTCTACTGGCAGCAAATGGCCTGCATACGGACAGACAACGATCTCAGTAGATTTACGAAGATAGAAAGAGGTGTAAGACAAGGATGTGTCTTTTCACCGGATTTGTTCAACCTGTACAGCGAGAATATCATGAGGACCCTAGATGACACACCAGGATTTGTTGTTGGAGGACACAACTTGAACAACATAAGGTACGCAGACAATACAGTGCTGATCGCGGACACGGAAAGTAAACTACAAGACTTCATACAGAAGGTAGCAGTGGAGAGCAACAAAAAAGGACTACAAATAAACTAAGAAAACTGAGTACATGGTCATCAGCAAAAGGTACAACCAAAATTCCAAATAAATGTGGGAGATACCAGAATCAAGCAAGTACAAAAATTTAAATACCTAGGAAGTGTCCTAACTGAAGATGGAAAGTGCGACACGGAGATCCGAAGGCGAATTGGCATGGCAAAGAATGCATTCCAGAAGCTGAGCAAAATACTAACACACAGGAAAATCTCACTGGAAACAAAGAAAAGAGTGCTGGACTGCTACGTGATGTCAGTTCTTCAATACAGCAGCAAATGCTGGACAACATCATCAAAAATGAGGACAAAACTGGAAGCAGCAGAAATGTGGTTCTACAGAAGGATGCTGCGGATATCATGGACTGAGCATGCAAGCAATGATGAGGTGTTGGAAAGAATGGCAACAAAGAGGAAATTGATACTGAGCATCAGGAAGAGACAACTGAAGTTCCTGGGACATGCAATGAGGAAGGAGAGCCTGGAGAACCTGATACTGACTGGCCAGATAGAAGGAAAGAGAGACAGAGGAAGGCAGCGGATAACATATTTGCAGGGTCTGATCAGGTGGTTGACGGAACGGGGGTTGACAGGAGTAACAGGAACAAACATACTAGGAGCCACAAGGGATAGGGAGATGTGGAGAACCATGATTGCCTACGTCCTGAAAGGACAGGGCACATAGAAGATACCTAACAATTTCTTTTTTAAGTAAAACAATGATTTGTTTTTCAGATACAAGTCCTACAATTTAACCATAGCTAAAGGAAGGAGATGAATTCATACTATTATTCCATTATTTGTGTGTAAGTAAAAGTAATGAATCCAACTTGCTTAAGAGGAAAAGCAGCAAAACAATAAGCAAAGCTGGAGTATATTGTTACCAACTGGAGCATTACAGACAGTGGCAATTGTGGAACTCTGAAAGTGGGTGGGGCGACTTGGGGACAAAGATTTTTCTGAGAAAGTGGGGAGGGACACTCAAGCAGTGTCTTCATTTTCATACTACACCACTATCTTATACACAACTTAGGAATGAGTCTGGGTATAGTATGTTACTTCACTAAACTAATTTTTTTTTTATTCATAGTAGTGGACTTCTAATCTATTCTTGCCCTCTTTTCTGCTCAAGCTGTTGGAACATGAGGTTAATTTCAAAAGATCAAAGGGTTAAATACTAATGTCAATACTAGCAGAACAGTGTGATTTGTCTGCTCTGATTTTTTTTCTTCTACAAAACTTTTTGAAGCACAAAAAATAAATGTGAAAATAAAATAATGCAATGAAATCAAAAATGTTGTGAGCACCACACCTATAAAACAATCAGCAAAAAAATTATTTTATGTTTTCAGCAAAGTCTGACCATAAGGTCAAGAAGCTACTTAGAAATAAGGAAATAATTTAAATTATATCATTTCTCCATGACTCTAAAACAAACATCAAATAGGACAGCTGGATAGACACAAACCCAAGTTAACATACATGCTATACTGCTTCAATTTTACTTAGATTTGAACAAAAGTTAATGTAAATTATTTTACATCAATATTCATAGAAATTTACTTCTTAAAGAGCAGAGTCAATTTACGCTACTTACTACTAGCTCAAAAATGTAAACTTGATCAAATGGTAGAACTTTGGGGCATAGTCAGTAACTGGATAATTCACAGACAGGTAATTCATTCCCTAGGCTGACAAAATCAACGAAATTACTAAGTACCTCCACTCATTTTCTATAACTAACTTTTAAATTGAATTTTGAAAAATAAAAATTTTTTTTGAAACTTTTATTTTAGTCTTAACTGAAAGCTAAATGGTTAAATTTACTATTTCCAGTAAGCAAAATTCTCTGGTGTATTTCAAATAGAAATCATAATCTAAAATTTTGAGATTTAAAAAGATTTTTGGCTATTTTTTAGTGATTGACACATTTGTAAACAAAAGTTAATTTTTGGTTTTAAAAATCTTGCAAAAATATAATATACATCTGTGACACACTATTTTTTGAAAGTTAACAAATTTAATAATGTTAAATTAATCTAATTTACACAAATATTACTTATTTATAGTATGAAATATAGACTAAAACTATTTCTTAATCACAGAATGTTGATCTTTCTGACCTCCACCCCACCTGTATGGCTTGACTTGTGATACTGGACAGATGTGAGTTAAGCTAAGTGCCTATAGTGATCACAAGTAACATTTGTCTAATTTTTTTTTCTGTAAGAGGAAGAAACCATGAAACACATGACCTTTTAATATACACACAGAAATTACCATATAAAAAAAAATAAATAAATAAATTAAAAATTACTTTAAAAAAATATGATGGCTCAATGATTTATATTAAACTTTTCAATTTTTGATTAGTAAATATAGTTTTCACTTAATAACCTAACTTCTACAAGTTTTTGAAATACTTTAAAAATATTTTTTAAACTTTATAAAAGCTTATTTAATTAAATAATATCATAGTTTTATTGCATTTTTTATTTTACTATTGGAAGCAGATTTTCAGGAAAAGGGTCAAATGGTTAAAAAAAACCAAAATAATATATGATTTACATTTGCCAATAAGTCCTGCATTTAACTAATAAAACCAATTTTGCCTACAAAATTTATTTTGAAATTTCGTGAATTTACCTGGTGGAGGGTAAAAAAAAAAAAATTAAATTATAATTTAAAAAATAATTTCATTCATTTGTGAATAAGTCCTGAATGTTTCATTAAAATCCAACAATTATTTGAATTTTGCAATAATTTCCAAGTTATGTAATATTATATTTTCCATTGTAAACTCTTATAATGAGTTGGTTATCCAATGAAAATCAAAACAAGATTTTTTACCAAAATTTCCAATGTGTTAGAAAGGATTAAAAACTTTGAAAATAAAAATACTTTGATTGGAAAAAGTTTGATGCTTCATTTCTTCATATTATGCTGTTTTTTTTTTGTTTTTTTCAATGATTTAGTGGAGGTGCCTAAAACATTAAAAAAAAGAAAAAACAAGTTCATTTTATTTTTATTTTTTGTTGCCATTTTTTTTTAACCATTAGGATTTTGCTTTTAAAAGAACATTTTTTATTACCCCCACAGCTGATACTTGTTAATGATGACTGACAGTTTTTCTGACTGACCAAAGGTTAAAAACATTTTTTTTCTAAAATTACTGACCAATTCTTTCACTCAACCATAAATCACTGACTGCCTATGTATCTACATATCAAGTCAAGTTGGGGACATTATTTCTAATTAATGGCTTCCTTTAGATATGAAAATATGACTATTAAGTCTCTTTTCCTCCCTAACAACATGTCTGTTTCTATCTGGTTGTTTTATTTGTTTGTTTTCTTTTAACTGGTCTCGTATGTGTCCTTAAAAATCAAATTAGGGGGCGGCACTTCATCCCTCCATAGAATTGCCACTGATTACAGAGCTAAATTATGAAGAATTATGTGCTAATCAAATAGTTCAATCAATCAAGCTTTTTGGAAAAAAATATTTGCAATTCATATTTAACTTCAGCTAGTCATTTGAAATCCTTAAAAGAAATTGATTTACATTTGCTGTAGTTATTTACTAATTTTACTTGATACTAATCTCTGGTAGTAGCTTCTTTTTCAGCTATCAACTGTTTATTAATTAAAGCCAAAATATATTTGTGATTGTAAGAATTTATTTTTCTTTAACACAGTGAATATTGCAATAACAATTTTTCTTAAATAACGATTTTTCCAGTTACAAATTTTACTATTTAAGCCATACCTGTGAGGAGCAAATAGATTTATACCTTGAATGTAATGGACTTGATTTGAATTTGAACTTGGCTCTCACATTTCTCTTGTAGCTGATAAGAAATTAATTAAAATCTTCACTTTTACAAAAATTCACAATGACAGTGAAATCCTGGTTTTTCCCAAATAGAAAAAGGATTGACTATTTGCTTAAAAGTCAAACCGGATTTTGAAAGTAGGTGTTAAAATAATTTTGCAAGATCAAAAAATCTAGATTACAATAAAAGGACTACACCTACAATGTAACTTCAAATCACCAGAGATAAGGTCAGGTCGCACCTTGTTCTCTTTCTCCTTTATCCCTTTCAACAATTACTACTAATCTTGATACCTTTAACTCAACTTTATCATTGAACATGAACTCTAAGCTTAACCTTTTAAAAATATTTCTAATTGCACATTAACTCCTACAAAATATATTAGTTTTTCTCTTTAATAAATTTCTATTTAAAATGCAAAATGTATATTTTATTCTTCTTAGCTATTCTATATATTCCAACCCTCTGATGAAAACCTTTTCATGATAATTCTGTACAAATCCTGTAAGCTGTAGGAAGTTCGCTTAAGTATGACACAAGGTCAAATCAAAGAAACATTAACCAGCTCCCTACGCTATGCTATTTATTACACCACCCACATACTATGTGGTAACAAAAAAGAATGATGTTTAATTAGTTTAATTACTCAATTAACTCAAATACTTTAATTACTTACATCTACTAGGCTATTGTCCCACATTGGTTCATGAATCTAGTGGCAGTGTTCAATCCTGGAGCTGGGTAGTAGACTGTGGAAACAGGATGAGTAATACTAAATAAGAACTAGACGAGATATCTCTAGGCATTGAGAGTGAAACAAGAGCAATTTATCTCTGTAAACTAAATAAAGTGTTAATTCTGAAATTCTTTAAAGGTTACCTAGACTGACAAACACCTGAAGAAGGCTGGAGAACACAAGACAAAACATGATAACAACAAAGATGAGGACATTACTCTGGATGTAAATAATGATAGCTCCTAATGCCAGAAATTATAGAGAGAAAATAATACCAATCTAAACATTCACAATGAAGCACCATATTGGGACAAATGTTTTTGTGTCATATCTTCATCATAGAAGGTACAAATTTATAACATCTAATTAAACAATAACAAGACAATAAGTTAACTCTTTAAATCTATATCCAATTTAAGGTAAAATATAACTAATGTTTTAAATGTACAAGTAGCATAATTGATGACAGTGTGGAAAGTGGAATCGATAAGCAAAGTTTAAATTCTGACTATCTACTGGCTTCATTCTGCACAAATGCTCTTAAGAAAAGTACATCTCTTCTCTTCAATCAGTGGATTGACTAGTAAGGTAGACTTATCTCCTAGCCTTGGATGGCAGCCAGTCTGAGAGAAGGACTACTCTTAGAATTTAAGACCATAGTGAAAGCAGTAGAAAACCACTCCAGTATCTCTTAAAGTCATAGCAGTTCACAGATAATTAAGGAAAGGAATCTGTAGAAATCAATGATCGTCTACTGCCTGAAAAG
The DNA here is from genome assembly GCA_037127315.1 of Ascarosepion bandense. Lineage (NCBI taxonomy): Eukaryota > Metazoa > Mollusca > Cephalopoda > Sepiida > Sepiidae > Ascarosepion > Ascarosepion bandense. The sequence continues at coordinate 1,575,883 of JBBBDQ010002192.1, forward strand.
ATAAAGTAATTAAAGAAAAGAAAAATCCTAATGCTTTAGAAATTCAGTATGTTGAGAGTTCCAATACTTTTTCTGGTATCGATGCTAACTAAGCAATAAAATGCATTAGATTATTTCAACAAGATGTCCAATTTTTTTTTTTCTAGAAGAAATCTTTATCGTTATTCACCAAGGATAAATACAGGTATGTGATGTAAGTAAATGCTTGAACAACTGAAAATAAAAACATAAAATTAATTAGGAAATTTGTTACTGTGCGATGTACGTTGTGGTACAGTGGATATCGGCTCGGAACGAGAAACCAGGTAGCCGAGTTCGAATTCCAGTTGAATCCATTGTATTCACTTACGTGCAAATACCCTTGGGAAATGTATTAATCCGTCTCTTCCTTCCAGTTATGGGTTAAATAGCAGGACAGATTGGGTTCTATAGCCTTGGTTGGCAACCAGTCTACCGCAGAAAGCAATGGCAACCTACTGCGGGATAATCTTCTGCCCAGTCAGTCATGTCTCGACAGAGACATGATCACCCAAGTATGTATCACGTATGGTACTTAACTGACTGACTGTTACTGTGGACTTCCTCTCTAATGTTACATTCTCTTCACTTGGAATTGCTTCAGTATAAACAAATAAAAAACATATATAATCATATTACAAAATCCATGAATAGTTATTTATCTAATAACAAGGATAACATGAACTAATGAAATAACATTCCACTGTAATTGTTAATAACAAATACTAACAGATTCTTCTTCTATGTGCCATGACCCTTCAGGACGTAGGCAATCATGGCCTTCCACACCTCCCTATCCCTGGTAGCTCTTAGCACTGCTTTCTTTTGTTACTCCACCCAAATCCCCTCTGCCATCTACCTGCTCAGGCCCTTCATATATGTTATCTGCTGCTTTTCTGTCTATCTGACCTGTGAGTATCAGATTCTCCAAGCCTTCCTTCCTCCTCACATGTTCCAGCAACTTCAGCTGTCTTTTCCTGATGATAAGTATTAATTTTCTTTTTGTCTCTATCCTTTTTAAAACCTTATTGCTCACATGCTTGATCCATGATATTTGCAGCATCCTTTTGTAGAACCACATTTCAGTTACTTCAAGTTTTTCCTTCATCTTTGATGATATTGTCCAGCATTTACTGTCATATTGAAGAACAGACATCACATAGCAATCCAGTACTCACTTCTTTGTTTCTAGTGAAATTTTCCTGTCTTAATACTCTGCTCAACTTCTGGAATGCATCCTTGGCCATGCCAATTCTCCTTCAGATCTAAGCGTCGTACTTTCCATCTTCCGTTAGAACACTTCCTATGTACTTAAATTTTTGTACTTGCTTGATTTTGGTATCCTCAACCTGTAATTGGATTTTTGGGCTCCTGTTTGCTGATGACCATACATTTGCTTTTCATGTAGTTTATTTGTAGTCTTTTCTTACGACTTTCTTCATCTAATTTTTTTAGGTCTTCTAGTTTTCTTTCCGTAAAAAAAAAAAAAAAAAAAAAAAAGACTTCTAAGGTTTAATTCTAAGAAGTTCCTGGTTTAATTAAAAAGAATTTTTTTTTTAAATTCTAATGCTTAGTCAGATTTTGAAAAAGTCCAGAAGCTTTCAGCACCTCCCTGTATATTACAAATACCTTCACAATCTACTAATCATTTTTTTACCTTTTGACAAATATGTTTTCATGTGCAACATTCCTACTGGTTTTTTTTCAGTACACTTTAACAAATGTTTACTTTACTTTTCTTTTAGTTTATAAGTTGTAGAAAAAGAATCAAATTTTTTCTTTTAAAAATTTCTGTTAAAAAAAAAAAAAAAAGAAAAAAAAAAGATCTTTATAGAAAGAAGCATGAATCTTCCACACAAATAGCAAATCACAGAAATAAAAATATGGTCATCTTTTTCAAAACTGCGAGTTTTTACCATAATATTTGTATTAAAATGATAAAGTACAAAAAAGCTAAAATAAATTATTTAGATTTCAAAAACTATTCCAAACAAGGGTTTTATAAAGATCTATATGTTTTAACATATTCAGAGAAGAAACTATCAACTGAATTAACCAGGCATTTGTTACAGAAACTATCGGTTGTATAACAGCTTATGAATGGTTCACAATGTTTCAGTATGGAGCTTTCAAAACACTGAAATAACTTTGAAGTAAATAATCATTGGAGTTCAGATTAAGATGAATTGTATAAGCCAGTCTATATGTTGAACGGTAAAGTAGTAATATAACAATTTAACTGTATTCTTCCTATAATCCCAAATCATTTAGATACAATTCAGTTTCTCAACTTACAATCTGAGAGATGTATTTAAGGATGAAGAAGAATTAAAACCATTGCTTGGGTACATGAGTGACAAGAGTTGATTATTGAAAAACTAGCAGTATAGCCCAGTGTTGCTCGGGTGTAATGAGAGCTTTGAAACTAATTCATGGTGCTGGAGTTCAGACTCAGCCTAAAGAATATTTGTGTGAAGTTTGGTGAGAATCGGATAAAAATTGTGGATTTGTATAAAAGGACATACAGACAAACAGACACACACACAAACATCTTGCCTTTTATATATATATATATATATATATAATCGATTTTCTGCACTATTGTAAGAACTGCAACCTTGAAACTTTTGAATATCATTTATGTCTATGAGTGTATCAAATTTGATTAAAATTGGACCACTCCTTCTATAACCCGATTTTTTCGATTATCGACTTTCGATATTTATCGGGGGTACCTCGACACAAAACCTAGCTAAGAACACTCACAGACGCGTATAGTACAACTGTGTAAATTTTCAAGAAAATCGGTTCAGCCATTTCAGAGTCTATAGGTAACGGATACACACACAAAATTCCATTTATAAATAAGTTTAGATTTGTCTTATCAACAGCAAGATGTGCCAACAAAGCTACACCAAGCAGACTTGCATAAAAATAAAAAAACACCCTGCTTTTGGAAGGATATATGAGGCACTGTCTACTAGGTGTGATTCAAACAGGGTTATACTGCTGACATGTATACAATTATAAAATTTTCTAAAAATTTATAGTTGCACAATAATGCTTCACTACATATTACATGGATAAATCATTAAAATCTAGGTAAACTTGAACCTTTGTGTCAACAAAAAACAGTAAACCAAGAAGACAGTTTTTCCATTGACACCACTATTATTTTTAATTACCTTCACTCCTCATGAATGTTTTTAAAAAGCAATGATTAAAATTGTAATAAAATCTAAGCATATGGAAGGGAATTTATACATTTTCTTTTTTCTTGAGAATTTGCAACAAAAATAAACACTATTAGATAATTTATTTGAATGGTTGGCAAAACATTGGCTACTTGTCAATTGATTCAAACTTTATAAAATGATAAATCAGGATTTCCTTATAAGTTTATGAATAAAACAAAATGCTTTCATATTTATTTCTTTATAAATGGTTTAATGATAAATATTGCATTGCATTAGTTTTTAGAATGTCGAAAATAAAATATTCTTGTAAATAAACAATTTAATAAATACATAGCATTTAATATTTTTGTTGTAATTTCTAAAAAAAAAAAAAAAAAAAAACACACACACACACACACAGCGTAAATTCACTTTCCTTTTATGTTTCAGTTTCAGTCTTATTAAAATTCTAATTGATTTATACAACAATAAACATTGCCAAGGAATGATGGTAGTTAAAATAATAGTGGCATCAATAGAAAAAATCATCTTTTTTGACACACGGTTTTTCTTTTTTTTGCTGGCATAAAGGTTCAAGTTTACTAAAATCTGTATCTGTTGATTCTAATCTCTATGCTTTGCTAATCTGACAAGCATGTACACCTTGGGTATTGTATTCATTTTCAGCCATTGTACTTTCCAGTCTTTTTCAATTGTCTGTCTTCTTGAAATTTAAAACCAAACTTTTATCAGTTTCACAGGATTTGTTGTTCCCATTCTGCTTTCCATGCTTAGAGAATATTTCATAGCAATTAGTATCTCACCAGTTTTATTCATCTTAGTGTTACTTGAATCATTAGAAAATAAAATAACAGACTTTTCAGCACTATCACATTGAACTGCCATGGAATCCAATATGTTTTAAGGAACACATTAATCTATTGGACAATTAAGTGTTTAAATTCTGGTACCTTAGAAGTTTGAATATCTCATGAGCGTTTTCCATGCGTGGTCTACTGACAAGGTTGTCAGAAAATAACATACATGTGAATTCTTTCAGTTCTCTTATCCTCCAAAGCTAAGTATGACTGACCAGAATTGACAAATTTATGAAACCTAAGAGAACATTTTGTTTCTGGGTTTTAATTACCTAGTAATTTGAAAAAATTAACATTTTCAGCAATTATCTTTTATTTTATTGAATTTTAGTTACTCTAGCTTTATAGCCTTACATCTGAAAAAATAAAATTTAAAATAATATAAAATTTTCTCAAATTAATTTAAAAATCTAATAATTGAGATAATAATGAAATTAAATACCATGATAGAGGTAACTTAATTTATGAAATATGGTATTTTATTTATTTATATATTTTACTATCTTATTTTTCATATTCTTTATTAATAATAATTATCAAGATTGTTATGACATTGTAAAGTTATTTTTTTTTTACATTTTATAGTACTTTACATTTTTTAATTACATAATTGTTTACTTACTATTTTATTTAATTATCCTCCATATATATAAAAACTGCTGTTGTGTTCAACAGATAAAAGACTTTTGGAAATATTTTGTAGCCCTGAAAAGAACCATTTTTAATTTTCTAATTGCCTCTTCAACTGTCCCATTGCTGGGCTGATTCTCAAGAAACAGGTCATGCATAACAGTCAGTACAAACTTCATATTTGTTCAATTGATAATTGTCAACTATATTATTGAGATAGGAAATCTTATAAAATAAATTTATAAAACTCATGATGTTTGGATAAACTAAACTTAATAAGCAAAGAAGACATTGACAGATCTGTCAAATCTTTTAAATTTTAAAAAATGAGAAAGCTGGGAATTAAAAAAATAAAACTTAAAATTTTGAAGGGAGGATTTGCAAAGCCTGTTCAGTGTTGAAACAAACACATGAAATATGAAAGTGAAATGAAAGAATTGTACATTGCTGAAAAAGTTAATACAAGGATTTTTTTTTTTTTGTAAGGGGAACAACCCTTGAAAAACATGACTTTAATATGTCACTGATGACGTTCCATACAATAACAAAAAAAAAAAAAAGAAAAGATTCTTACACAAATTTTTATTTTTGATTATTTTAAAAAATTTTGCTGCGTGAAGATTAGAATTAAGCTTTTCCAATTTCAATTAGTAAATATAGTCTTCACTTAACTTAATACAGACAGGGATTAGAAAAAAAAATTAAGATTTTTGAAACTTTATAAATTAAAATTAAGAATGAAAATAATTCTTGTAAAAATTCATTATTCATTGAAAAAAAAAAATTCTCTCTTCAGACTATGGTATCCTTATTACAAAAGCAATTAAAAGCTTATTTAAGTTAAAAAAAAAAAAAAAAAAAGGGGATAGTTTTATTGCATTTTTTTTTTCACTTTGGAGTAGATTTTCAGTAAAGTAGAAAAAAATTTAAAAATAGGTGATTTACATTCCCCAATAAGTCCTACATTTAATAAAATAAATATGCGGACAGTAATCAATTTTTAGGAATTTTAGGAAATTGGAAGAGGTATCAGATTTGAAAAAAAGAAAAAAAATTTTCCCAAGATTTTATAAAAATAATGATTTCAAAAATAATTCCCATCATTTGTGAATAAGTCCTGAAAGTTTAATCAAAATCTGACTATTATTTGATTTTTGCAAGAATTTCCAAATCGATGTGTTTTTCACCAGAAAAACAAAATAAATGAGTTTCGTAGTAATACATTTTCCATAGTAAACTCTGGTAAGAATCTGGTCACTCACTGAGTTAAAAAAAAAAATTTTTAACCAAAATTTTGAACGTGTTAGAAAAGATTAAAAATTAAAATGTTTTTAAAAAATAATTAAAAAAATATCCCCTTAAACATTATTTTTGACGATAAAACTTTTTTTAATTTTGAGTTTTTGACTGAGGGCCTTTTAACATCGTTTTTGCAGCGAATGAGTGGAGATATCTACCTGTACCTACACAATATCTTTTTTTTTTCTTTCCAAAATCTGCCTGTTGCTTTTTTACTTTTTTAAAAAAATTCAGTGTTTGTTTTTTATTCAATTGCTTATTTTTCGACATTGCAGCAACATTTTTTTAAATTTATTTGGCCACTATTTATTTTTTTTATTTTAATTTCAAAAAAGAAAACTTGTCACGCTAACAATAAAAATGAAAAATAAATAAATTTTGAGCAAATAAAATTAAAACTTAATTTTTCTCCCTAGTACGTTTTTCTGAAACGTGATCAATTTATTGTTTCTAAGTTATTTACCGTGGTTAATAAGCGCCTTTACCAGACTAGTTCATCATTAAGCTTCAAGACGCACGTATCCCAGAATTGAGTTTCGTAAATTAAATAGTTATCAATTTTTAATTTTACCTAATTAGAGGTTGCATTTTTTAATTATGGAATTCTGAGACTTAAAAAAAAATAAAAATAGTTAACTGAGGGAAAATTAAATATTCAATAAAGAAATAAAATTCGATACATTTAATTTTTTTTTTACTAATTTTTTTGTTTACACATTTTTAGCAAATTTATACATTTTTTTTATGTCCACATTTTTCATATCAATATCCGGTTTCTAGAGGGGTAAAAAAGTGATTAAAAAACGCACTTTAATTGTTATCCTCCCAAGAATACAAATGCAAAACAATACAAAGCAAATATTTTCAAAATTATTGCAATTTAGTTTCAGTTTTAAAATAGTTTTGAACTTCAGCGTGTCAGTGTGAAAAATGACTTATTTTGCAAAATTTCAGATTAATAATGTCACTTGCATTTTAACTTGCTTAATGGAATTCTGGAAAAGTTAAAAAAAAACAAAAACAGTTTAAAAATGTTTATATCGACAGGAAAAAACTTAAGTACAAAAAATTTGTAGATTTTCTTTTATGTGAAGAGATCTAGCATTTTTAATTTTTTTTTTTTTTTAATTCTTGTACCTTTTGCATTTTTTTCATAAATTTTAAGTTTCTAACATATTGCTTTCGATGATAAAAGTTGATAGAGATATGTTTGAAAAACATCACACTCACAAGAAAATAAACACTCAACAATCCACAAAAGACACTTCATAAAAAAAAAAGAAAGAGACAATAACTTACGCTCTTGGCGTAATTGAAAAAAAAATTATTTATGTTAAAAATAGAAAATTATTTTTGTGGTGGTGGGTATTTTTGATTTAACAAACAAAAAAAAACAACATGCGTGATGCGAGCAGGTGTTTTAGATTTTTGGAGAAGGAAAAAAATGTACGATGTCACATGAAGACATGGTCTGTAACTTAAGTAGTGGTTACATATTTTGTTATTACTTTTTCTAATTAATACACGATCTTTAAAAGAAAAAATGAAAATTATGCGCCAGGTAAATAAAAAAATAAAAGGTATGCGTAGACTGTAGAGAAGAGTAGATGTGTCTGTAGTGTTGTAAAAGGTTAGAGAAAAAGTATGAAATTTAACCAAAGGTTCAGATAAGAAAACATTAAAATTAAAACTAAATCGCACTCACAAGTTTCGAAAACAATTATCGCCAAAATAAAACTTTAAAAAACATTTCTAAAAGACTAAAAATCTTTTTTTGCGCCAAACGACCCGATTTCAAAACAAAAAAATCTGTCCAGACATAAAGTAGTTAAGTATCTCTAGAGATACTTATGAAATAATTCATTTGAATAAATAAATGAATTTTTAAGAGGTGTTCAGCACAATATAGAAAAAAGAAAATACTAAAAGAACTAAAAAGAAACTTATTTTTCCAATTTGTAAGGAAAATCTTTAAAAAGGAAGTTTGTTTTCACAACAACAATCTCGTGAAAGGGAAACTGATGAATTTTATTTATTGTTTACCATTAAACATTGGAAATGTTAAAAACTGAATAAAGTGTTTACTTTGAAAATTAAAAATAAAAAAATGGTTCAATTTTTGGTTCACACTTTTGACTTGTTTCTTTCGATTTCCATTTTTTTTAAACCTATTTAATTTGTTGTTTTTCACCAATTTGCGTTTTTTGTTTATTTTTTCATTTCCTTGCTTGCTTTCTTCGCTTCTATTCATTTGAAAGAGAAATCTTACCCTCTCTACTCGTAAAATCTACAATACACATCGTACATTACAATAAACTTTGTTTCGTTTCGGTTTGTTTTTTTAATGAAATTGTTGCACGCTACCGTATTTTGCAAAATGAATACGTTTTTCTTATTCCTTTACTGTTATTTCTTAAATTATTACGGAAAATTAAAGATGGGATATAATCATTTTTATCACAAAGAATAAATTTAAAATTGTTTAAATAATTTTAATTCTTATCAAAATTCTGTCAGTGTCTTAGAGATATTTTTTGCACATGTACTCAAAGAAGATTTCTTCCTTTCTTTTCATTACAAAAGTTTAGAAAATCGCATTTTTCAATTAGAAGAAAATATAAAATGTAAAGTAAATAACTTTCTTGAACTTACCACTAACTACTGGCAAAGCTTGCTGTTCAGTGTCAGCGGGAACAATGTTGTCAATATTATTCATTCTTAGAAATATTCTTTCTTTCTTTGCTATTGTAAAAAAAAAGTTTTCAACTTTTAAATCAGAGTTTGTTGACTTGTTACTTTTTTCCTACTTTGTTCTGAACGTTGAACTCTAGTTAAGATTCGGTCAGTAAATGCTAAAGTCCATTATTTTTTTTCTCATTCATCTCCACACGATTCTTGTTAAGGAGCACCTTGTTTAAAACTGACGAGTCTTGTTTTTAGTCAAATACTTACTGACATTTCAACACAACCAACTTAACTTCCCTCCCCTGTTGGGAAAACGCGTCTACTTTTTTTATCTCTCATTTTTATTTAACTTTTTTCTGCTTTTTCTTTTACTTTGTCATTTTATGTAGGGTCATTTTAATTGATTGTACAAGTTTTGGATAACAGATGTATTTCTTTTTAATTACAAATTAAAATGTCCAGGGTTTTTCCCCCGACATATCACATTTTACTGGGGTAAATTATTTACGGATTGGGGTGGGGGGTCATGGAGTTGTCTTTTCCCGAGTTAAGGATAAAGTGTGTGTGTCTGTGTGTGTTTATTTAAGACAAGATTTTCCTACACAAAACACATATCCTGCTAATTAATTCTTTCAGTGTTTATGCTATGGTCACGTCAGGCCGTTTTTATTCGTCTTTTTATTTGTTTTCGTTTTTTAGTTTCTTTTTGTTTTTTACTGCTTTTAACAATGTTACTATTAGTAATTTAAATTCCCAGGAGATAAAAATAGTTTTGATTTTAACAATGCTGTTTGCTATATCTTTTCAACAAAAGATAAAGGTTTCGTCATAAAATTTTCTCGTTTATGTATTGAAAAGAACATCTCTTTATGCATTTTTATTTCACCTAATTCTTTGTACTAAAAACCTTATAATTTTATTCCCAGTTCATTTCATTTTTGTATTCTCCATAGATTCTCAAAAATTTCCCCAAATAGAATCATTACCTTTTAATACTATATTTCACATATTTTTAGTCTTCATAATTTCCTTTTTATAGAATTTGAATCTAACCACTTCTTCAGCTTAAGTGTCAATCATATTTTATCAAGTAGGTAAAAATATGCAGTGGGATTGTCAGTCAGTTAAGTGCCATACGTGATACATGCTTTGAGCGATCATGTCTTGAAAGAAACATAACTGACTGGGCAGAAGATTATCTCGCAGTAGGTTTCCATTGCTTTCCAATCTGTCCTATTATTTAACCCATAACTGGAGGGAAGAGACAGATTAATACCTCTCTCAAGGGTATCTGTGCGTAAATGAATGCAAGGAATTCAACTGGAATTCAAACTCGGTTCCCTGATTTGTCATTCCGAGTCGATATCCACTGCTCCACAGCGCACATCCTCTTTGTGAGCCCAAATCTAAAATTAAAATGAAAATAAAATATATATAAAAAAGAAAGAGTTCAAATTAAAATAAGACATTTACTTTCCTTTAAAATCATATATCCTTTGCCCAAGTTAGTTTCTCTCTCTCTCTCTCTTTCTCTCTACCTTTTCCTCTCAACTAATGAGAAAGCAATTCATATAAAATGTGGAAGAAGAAATGGAAGTTCACTGGTCCACGATCTAGTTATTGGGACTAGAAATCTACCAAAATAAGAGAGGCTTCATGCATAACTTCTGTCAACAAGAAAAAGAAGGCACACTTAAAAATAAATAAAAGAATTTTGAACAATCAAAAGAACAAAGACACTTTTGATGTTAGCCCAAACTAAGCTTCACACCAAGTAGTCTGGAGCCTTTTTTAAGTGTATATAAAGATATAGTTAACATATAACAGTAGAGAGGAGTCAACCAGAGAAACTGGCCATGCATGTCACATGAAGAAATTATGTTTTAAAAACATTTTTCCGCCTTTCATAAGGGCTGAGAAAACAGCATTTGCTGTCCACAACATGTTTCTAAAGTAAATATACTGCCGATTACTACTAAAGTCAGTTTGTAAACTGTCAACTATACAGCTGTATGTACTTTCATCAACCCAAAATACAAAGGACTCGCTTTCACGGAAGTCAAATAAATGAGCATATATTATTTGTTTATTGCTTTGATTCTGTTCATTTATTCCAAAGTTTCTGAGAAATATTGCAAAGACCCTCTTGTGCATCTCCACAGAATTAATAACTCTACTGCTACTGTTTGCTATTTTTGTCTTTTATTTTTGTCTAAGAGCTTGCAGTGAGATGGTGGCTCAATGAAAAATGTGCAGAGGTGGAAACACTGCAGAACATGGGTATATCATACAAGTATAAAATTGTAAAAGAATAATAGGAGAGAAAATGTGCAGCTCTGTATGATGCATGAAATCTATAAAGGGAACACTCATAGCAAATAAAGAAAAGATACTTCAAAGATGAAATCAATACATTAGAGAACTCTTCCATGACAACAGATGAGAGAAATCCACAATGCATGAAAACATGTATGAACATGAGATAAAATCAGCTCTGGCCAAAATGAACAAAAAGAAAGCAGCAGAACCAGATACAATTGTAACAGAGTTGATATCAGACTTAGATTATTTCAGGATTACTGAAAATTAAATCAAATTTATGACAGTGGTGAAATACAAGAAAATCTCAGTAGTAAGGTGAATTAAGTTGGAATTGCTGAAAAAAAAGAATACATAAGACACAAGACAGAGATAAAGATGACATTGTGTTGATAGCAAACTTAAAATTAAAAAGTGCAAAACCTCTTAGAAAAGTAGCAAAAGAAAGTGAAGAAAAAGGACTATTAATTATAAGAAAATAGAAAGTATGGCTACAAATTAGAGATGTCAGAATGAAGCATGTGCAGAAATTTAACTGTGTAGTAACAAATGATAGAAAATGTGATACAGAAATTCAAAAAAGCGTTAGAATAGTGAAAGAATCAAGTTAAAGTATTAAGATGAAAATTTTGTTAGAAACAAACAGTAAAGTGCTAAACTCCTATGTCATAACTACCCCCCCACACCTATATGAAATGAATACTGGACAGTTTCCTTGCAGATGAAGAAGACACAAGTGAGAGTTGTGGATATTGAGAATAGCATAGGCTAAACGTGTGAGAAACAAGAAAGTTTTAAAGATAGGAAAATTTATTTTTAAAGAAAATTAGAACTAAAAATATTCAAAATCAAAAAGAGACAGCTCAAATTTATAAGACACAAAATGAGAAAAGATGGCTTGGGAAATTTGATGCTCATTCTATAAATTTAAATTTAGAAACTTGGACAATTAATGGGGAGAGAATGATTAATAAACTTTGACCTTGGTGCCCACAAAAAAAAAAAACAGAGTGTCAAATGGGTGATTCATGACAACACTATTATTTTAAAATACCTTCACTCTTCAGCAATATTTGCTGTTTTAAAAAGTGATGATTAGAATTGTAATAAAATCTAAACTTATGAAAGTAAATTTATACATTTTTTGTTCTTGAGAATTTACAACAAAAATATTACACTCTATTTACTTATTAGTTGGTTATTTTTAGTTTTATATTATATATTGTATATATTATAGTTTTATATTATATATTGTATATATTATAGTTTTATATTGACAAAATTTAAAAAACCAATATTATTAAAACTAATTCAATGCATTATTTATCATTTACCAGTTTATAAAGAAATTAAAAAAACAATTTTTTATTCATAAATTTATGAACATTTACTAAATTATTAAAATATGTGAACCAACTATCAGGAAATTTATTTCTCATTTTATAAAGTTTGAATCAATTGGCAATTAGCTGATGATTTGTCAACCATTTCAATAAACAGTACAGTAAATAAATAGTATAAAAGAACAAAGAAAATGTATAAATTTATTTTCATAAGCTTATGTTTTATTACAATTTTAATCATCACTTTTTAAGTAATAAACATTGCCAAAGAGTGAAGGTAGTTAAAATAAAGAATAGCATCAATGGAAAAACTGTTCTTTTGACACTTCATAATTTTTTTTGAGCATCAAGATCACAATTTGCGATATTATTTATTTGAACTGCTTCATTTTCCATGTAGGTTCCCAGTGCTTGGCACATTCAAGTAAGGTTGTTCCTTCTTAGGAAGGGGAGTGTTCAAGGAGAGTAACTTTTAAAGATGAATGCATATAATATACTGAAAAGGAGAGAGACAAAAAGAAACAGCTGCAAACTTACACCTGTGGCCCTTGGTCATTACCATCTGTATCAGGGTAATCAAGAATTGGGAAAGATCTGATGTATATTCAGCAAAAGTACAGGGGGTGAACCATTGTTGGCTTTCATAAGATTTGATTGCACAGAAAATTTGAGCCTTCACACACATATACTTTTTTATGAGCCAATAAAAAAAGCATATACATTTATACGTTCACCAATAGAAAAGTTCTTTTTAAAAGAAAGTTGATTCACTAAATTTTATCATGTGCTGATGTTTGTAAAACCAAAATAAATACAACCTCTTATTTATTGGTCAATCAGAAACAAGAAAAAAAATCTTAAAAGTTGATCTGATCCTATTTTTCACAAACCTATAAATACACAGAATTTTTCTTTTCCCTGGGAAAGAGCCATGGGTCATCTAAATGGACACTAAGTCCAAGCAACCTACATTTTGTTACTCTCCCATTTTTTTCCCTTTCTTGTTCATTTGTCGGCAACAAAAAAGAAAGAAGAACAAAGCTATCATATCCACTTTTATTTCACACTTAGGAAAAACTTTCATTAGTGACACCAGATTTGTCTTTTCATCCAAAATCCATTTTATCTGACCTGAAACAAACATTAAAAAAAAACTTTATGCAGGACTTTCCAACATATATGTTATTTCAAAACCACAAAAAATGATGTCATTTTTCTCATTAATAAATTTATACTTTTTAATACAAATGAAACCCCTTTTATCTGGTGGGCTCAGTTACCATTAACACAAAGCTGTTTCATAAGCATAGTCAACACTCCCTACACCATCACTAAAGCAAGAAAACATGAATATTTTTTTCAATATACTAAGTTTTTTATTCATGGATTCACCTTGGCATGGTCTGAGAGGTAGGTATAACACTTGGGGAATCTCTCATGACAGACTAATGGACCAGATCTTCCCTTCAACCAGTGAGAACTTCAACTGTCCATTTCTGACTGTGACTCTTTGCATCTCTACGGATGACTCATAAGTTGTCTCTAACTACTGACTCTCACCTATTGCTCCTCTGCCCATCTTATTGTTCACTCGATTGTACAATGTGGCCTCATTATATAGCTCTATGACTGGAATTCTTCACCTTCCATCTACATCACACTTCACCCACGTCTATTGAACAGGCGAAGAGGCTCATCCCTTGTTTCCTGTTTAGGATGCAGTTTCTGGTTTTCTCTTTTCCAATCTTTTCACTCTTTTCTTTATTTTTTTTTCAATTGGAATAGATAGACTAAACTATCACCCGGTTCACACTCCACCCACGTCTATTGAACAGGTGAAGAGGCTTATCCCTTGTTCCCTGGTTAGGATGTGGTTTCCGGCTTTCTCTTTTTCCAATCTTTTTACTCTTACGTAGCCCCCTGCACATCAGTGGCGTTATCACCTTGCTTGGGGTGATATGATAAAAAAAAAAAAGAAAACATAGTACTTGATTCTGGAAGCTTTTATTTATTTATTTATTAATTTTACTTACTTTTTCCCTACTTATAGTTGATTTAAAAATTTCACATCTAGAGTTTACTGTTGGTTGTCAAGAAACACCTATCACTTTAGGTTCATATAAAATCATTTACAACACACTTTTTAGTCAATTGTGAGGGGACTCATTGTGTTATACAGCAAGTAATATGTCCAATGTATATGTATGAATGGATAACAGAACGATAACGATAAAGATGATAAAGAGCTAAACATTACTTAGAATTACAAGGAACAGGGAGTCATGGAGAGCCTTGAAAGGATATAGTGCATAAAAGAAGTTGTCCTTGACTGTTTTTCAACCATGTGTTGGGTCTCAATTTGCCTAGCTATTCTACTTGCAATTTTTATAAATACATTATAAAAATATAACAATATATATTTTTGTTTTTCAATAAACAAGAAAGCATTGTATATGGTTTCATTTTCTGTTATCTTTACTGCAGTGATTAAGAAAGTAATTAATCATTAGCTTAAAACTGGTGTCATTAGAATTTATCTTACACATTCATAAGTCTACTATTCATCCATGCATTGAATATTGCTGCCACTTCTGATCTGGTGTTACTGCTATACATTTAGAGATTCTTGATAAAAATAAAAAGAAGATTTTGCAATGTCATTGGACCAATGGCATTGCAGAATCTTCTTTTTATTTTTATCAAGAATCTTTAAATGCATCATGGCTTCAGTCATTTTCCCAATGCATTGAGGCAGATTCCAAATACCATTTCTATAAATACTTGCATAGTAATTGTTCTGATGAACTTTCCTTTATGGTACCTAGACTATATGAATTTAAATTCAGTACTAGATTGGCAGTAAGGTCTCATTATTTTACAGCTGAAATGACTAGATGTAACCATAAGTTCTATGCTGTTTTCTCGCACTTTTTGCTTGTGTAAATCTCTTTCGGTTTCTTGCTCTCCAGTCAACTTTGATCTTCAAAATTTACATGCAGTGTCAAAAATTTAAATGCAGTATCTTCTGTCTTATTAATTTCTATTCTTTTATTGTTTCTCTCCTTAATAATGGTTTTTTTTTTCTATATTCTCTCACACTCAGTAACTTTGTGCATAGAGGTTTTATTGTCTTCTTTGAGATGAAATGATTAAAAAAAAATACAAACCTTAAGGTTAAGCTAATATTATCAGGAAAATAATTTATAACCTCTTAACCAAACAACAGAAACACTAATATGTCACGAAATTTATGAGAGTTATATTGATTTTTCCTATCCCAAATAAAATGTTTCAGTAGATTTTGAAGAAAACTTTGAAGGACATTAACATTTTTTATGAATTTGAAAACATAATAAAGAATGTATTAATATATTCACTTAAAAGGGCATGATGGTCTGCCATACGAATTGTACTTAAAGCTGTTGCACATGCTTGTTCTAATTTTGATAGTGGTGTTCAACAACTAGTTCATCCCCAACTAACTGGATCTCCAGGGGTTTGATCATGATGTTGAGAAAGATCAAGCATAGTTGAGGTCACTTTTATGACTACAGGTGCATAATTCTGCTCAATACAGAGTTGAAGATTTTGGCTATGACCCTGACACAGCATTTGCAGTCAGTTGCCAAAAATAGGTAGTAGAAGAGGCTTAAGAATAGGATTAGTTCTTTCACCATGACTATAACCAACAACTCACCCTAGATAAGGCTAAGAAAGCAAAGGTACTCAAAGATAATCTGTCTCAGGCCAAGCCTGGTCTCTATGACAAAGATTTTTTCAGCAATTTCGCTGACTTTCCTCAACTCTAGTCAACTGGATGGGCTGGCTGCAAATATGAGATCACAGAGGGTGAAGTTTACATCATTGAAGAGGGTTGGCAGTGGTAAGTCTACAGGACTCAATGGTCAGTCCTATGAATTGTACTTGAGGCTGTTGCACATATTTCTTTCTATTTTGACTGTGGTATTCAACAACTGATTTCACCAGGGCCCATTCTTGATCGGATCTGCAGAGGTGTCATCACATTGAGAAAGGCCAAGCATGGTGGGTGTTGGACACTTAGATGACTACAGGCTCATAACTTTTGACCAATATTCTAATGGAGCATTTGCAGCCAGTTGCCAAGATTTTGTTGGGATCAGATTCTACAGGTCACTGGATTTAAACCCAACTTCTGCAGGTGGATCAGCTTTCTGTATTGCTCAGGTGAACAGGAAGTGATTGAGTGCTTTTGCACTGTCATGGTTGGTTCATCAGGGTTATCTCCTGTCACCTCTACTTTACATTATCGCATTGGATCCTATCTTTTGCCGGCTGAGAGACAGGGTGTGCAGTCCATCCCTACGTGGAATTGGTGTCCCTGGTGAAGCTTGTGTCAGGGTTTCTACGTATGCCAATGACATATTTATTTTTGTGCCATGCTGCAGCAACATTGAGGTGGTGAAGAAGGCACTTGAATGGTACAAGAAAGTCATGGAGGACAAGATTAACCACAAGTCTCCTGGCTTGCAGTTCGGTGCTTGGAAGGGCTTTGCTCTTCCAAAGCCCTTCAGTTGAACAGATGGTCCCATTTACATTCTCGGAGTGTGATTTGGGCTTGGCTTACAGCTGAAGAAGAATTGGTCATAAATACTGGCAAAGATCAGAGCAGTGGTCTGGACTTGGCTCCAAAGGTGGTCACCTTTAAAGTGTGCTCCCAGTACATCTTTCCCTTCATTCTCTACTGGTTAGCAGAATTGTAGGTTGACAGAATTGTAAGTTGGCAATCGAGCATCTGCCCTTCTTCCTATTGTGATGTATATGCAAGCCAATGGCCTTCAGAGAAATTTGTATCATGGGGGGATGGTAATGCTACACTTGTAGTGTCATCAGCATGCTGGAAGATTGATTTTCCAGCACCATGCATTGATAGAAGATTCATTCTGGGCAAGTAGTGTTAGGGATGCCTTCCCTAGCCTTACCATCACTCTCCCCAGTTTCAAGTCTGAATGACAACACAGGCCCCCAGAAATAGTTCAAATTCTTGCATGAATATCAACCAACCTTGACAGCTACTCTGTGGTCCAGTGATTTTTCACAGTCTAGGAGAACATTGTATTTAGTACTAGTAGAAGGAGTCATGTCAGACCCACTCAGCAAGCGACCCAGCTTGTCAGCAACCAAGTTGCACTCTTTCTGGTCCTGGATTCCAGCAGCAAATTATCTGAGCAACCCTGAGTTTTTGCTTAGCTGGTAACTGATCTGCAATATGCTGTCTTGCAATGATGTAGGTTTCAGATTTGACTGGGCAGATATGCAAAATTATCATTGGTGTGACCCTGGTTTAGAAGAAATGGATGTGCATACCTTGTACTATCTCATGTGCGCTGGTTCTGGGAGCATATTAGTGAGTTGACAGTTCATATTGATCCCAAGTATTCTTGTGTCCATTGATTTTGCAAATGCATGTGATAATGTGTCACTTTCATGGTCTGAGGGTGAAATAGGTGGTGTTTCTGATGCTGCTAGCCATGGCAAAGATGGTGATGTGGATGACGCAAATGGAAAGAGTCTTATGATATAAATGTTATGCTCATCAGGATCTGGTTGGATTCTTTCAACATCAGCTTAAGCTGAAAATCAGAACTGATAAAAAGTGTTTATTATCACAAGATTTTAATGAAAGATGTGTAAATGAATTGAGTACAATTTGCATGAATGGGGTCAACTCTGATTTCTTTTTTTAGTACTCTTTTTGACACAATGGGGTGGTTTCTGTTGAACCCCTCTCTTGGCTAAGCTAGACTCTTGTTTGTCTAGTTGATGTAATTGTTGTTCTTGGCCTGATCCAAGCATTGTCTTTCATTATGATCCATGTTAAAGCTCTTAACCTCCCCAGCTTGTTTTTGATTCTCTCTTTTTATCTTGACTGAGTCATCTTTACATTTTCCCTTTCCACAATTTATTTTTTCCTTCCCTCACCTTTATTGAATAAGCATCTTGATTTTGCCTATCCACAGAATACAGCAGCTAATCTCAATTTTTTTCGGTTGAGTGGACGGGTCTTACTAACTTATTTTATTTTTAATTTGAATATTTTGTTGTATTTTGTTTTCGTTATTGGGTTCATCCCTTCCCACTTAAGTTCTTGCAAAATATCTTTCTTTACTTTTATAGAAAAAAAAAACATTTGTATATATTGGAAAGATTTTTATGGCATGGATGTTTTTTAGTAGTCCCACACTTTGAGCATGCAGCATTGTGGTGTGTGTGTGTGTGTGTGTGTGTGTGTGTGAATGTTGGATGAATGGAGATAAATTAATTTTTGTAGTGCTTGATAAATTGTAATGAATAAATGAGTCACAAATCAGATTAGCTAGGTTAGGGATAGTCAGTAATGATCATCTCATCCTATTTCCCTTTTGGCCTTGTGCCACAATTGTATTATTTATGCAATGAATAATAAGATGACAAGAATCAAAGTGTAGTAACTGTTCCAACAACAGCAGTTCCAGTGAGCCATACATCATTTCCAGCTTGCCAGTGGTTGTCGCTCCAGCCATCTCGAGTAGGCGTCCAACTCCCGTTCCAGCTAGCTCCAACAAGTTACCTGCTTCAACAATCCTTGCTAACAGCAATGATCTATAAGAAACTGTGTTTTTTAGAACAAAGTTTATTTTCCTTTTCAGATCATGAAACTGTTCTTTTCAGGACAACATTCTCCAGACTGTTCTTCTAAGGACAACACTATTCTCACCCTCTACATGAGCCTAAAGAGTTGCTTAATGCAGTATAACTGTAGTATCACATGCAAATGAAGAGACTTGTATATATAGAAAGTACTTGGAGAAGCAGAACAGAAAATATCCTGTCGTCACAAAGGACATGAAGAGCTGTGCTATGACTACGGCTACTCACATTGATATGCAAAACATAACAATAGCATTATTTTTGTTTATGTATTTTTTTAAGAAAAATAAATATGCCAATATCTTTGTTTTGATTGTTGCTGTCTTCTGTCATTCAATATCTGTGTGTGGGCCAATATACCACCCACAACAATAGTGCTAGTTCTAACAAGCTTTTCTCTTTGGCACCTCAACTAAATGAGAATGAGAGTGACAACTATATTTCATAATTCCACTGTTGAAATTGATAATTTTTCCCTCTAAGTTCTATGTTAATAGTTTCTTCCCCCTACACTTATTGCTTGTAGAACTCTCTTTCAGCTTCCTGCTTTCATGTCAACCCCTATTTTATGTGCAATGTCCTTTCAGAATGTAGGTGTTCATGGAATTCCACTTGTCTCTGTCCCTTGTCACTCTTAATATCTTTCCTCTTGGTATCTCTCCCAAGTGCCACTCTACCAACCATTTGCTCAAGCCCATCAAATATGTCTTACACTGCTTTTACCTGTCTCTCTTCCCCTCTATCCATTCTGTTAGTATTAGATTTTTCTTCTTCATTACATGTCCCAGAAACTTCAGCTGTCTCTTCCTGATGTTAATTATAAGTTTTTTTATCATTTACATTCCTTCCAACACCTTATCATTGCGCATGTGCTCAGTCCATGGTATCCTCAGTATCCTTCTTTAAAACCATATTTCTGTTGCTTTGAGCCTCTCCTTCATTCTTGAAGAGATTGTTCAACATCTAGAAGAATAGCAGTCTAGCACTCTTCTTTGTTTTCAATGAGATCTTCCTGTTTCTCAGTACTCTAGTTATCTTTTGAAATGTGTCCTTGGCCATGCCAATGCATTTTTGAATCACTGTGCAGGTCTTTCCATCCTTTTGTCAACTACAATCTTCAAAAATTTAAATGAAATATCAATCATCATCTTTTTAGTTTCCTTGAATTCTGTTCTTTTGTTGTCCTCTTTGTTTCTTTTGCTCTTAGTAACCCATTGTAAGCCTCTGGCTTTTATTGCCTTGCTTAAATGATTAAAAAAAAATTAAATAAAAACAGGTAAAATTTGTATTTGATTTTTTCTTAACAAACTAATCTATTATTCTGTATGCAATCTGATATGTGTGTTACTTCTTACAATGGACAAAAGATCAATTGTAGCCTTGAATACATGTGCTTACCTACTGGACAGATAAACAGAATGGTTTAGCGTAATTGCTTATTTGATATTCAAAAAAAAAAAGAAGAAAGACAAGTTTGTGTCTGATATTTTCTTTACAGATTACTTCTTGCCTTCTGATTGATGCTCCAGTGATTCACATGCTGTAGTTTGGTTTGTAGTCTTGCTGAATAAGGTGATCATTTTAACAAAGCATGTTAACACTGTAACAGATGTTAGTCATTTTTTTTTATATCAGACCTTTTACTAATCTTTTTTTGACTCTCTGACTCTGTAGTTTTCTATTCAAAATATCATAAGAAAAATACACAACATTAAATTGCACATATGCACACTAGTCCCATAACTTATTACAGCCATTGGTGTACCATATGTACAAAAGTTATAGCAGCAGTGGGTGCGTCTAAAGCAAGATATCCTGATAGAGTCAATCTCTCTTTTGGTTGATCTTTTAATTCAAAGTTGTTCTTCTCCCTGACTGGTTGCCACTCAAGGCTAGAGAGACTTGTCTGCTCTTCTGTTTACATTGTGGTATTGAAATATTTTGTAAATATCAGCAAATCTGAGAGCTAAACAAAATCTGATTATGTTAGACTTGGGCACTCAGCTGGCCTTGACCCTCATATAAAATGTTGATACTCTATTGAAGAAACTTCAGTTTCACAGTAAACATTCCAGAAGTTCTTACAACTGAGATTCTCATCAGGGCTCAACCAAGAGCACTTCTTTGATGTGTGATGAGGAGGAGATAAGATCAGACTATACAAAAATTCATAATAAATCATAAAGAAAATAATTCATAAATACAAAAATAAATAGTAAATAAATAAATAATCATATCCACTACATGACCAAAAAACAGCTTCTGCTGAACTCTAAAAATGAGATCCATTCTTTCTGGCTGTAAGCATAAGTATCCTTTTTGTTCCCATTTTACTTAGAACTTTCTTGTTGCTAACATGTTTAATGCATGACATTCTTATGATATGTCTGTAGAACCAAATCTGTCACTTCAAGTCTCATCTTCCTCTTTGAAGAAATTGTACAGCATTCACTGCCGTATAAATGAATAGATATAGTATTTCAGTATTCTATTCTTTGTTTAAAATTTTCTTTTCTCTTATAACTTTATTTAAACACATTTTTCATCACTTGTTACAACACTACACAGAGTTAAATTTATTCCCATACTTGAATCTGATGCTTCCAATTCTTATCTCACACTATATCTGCATCTACTGCTAGGAATGTTGGGTCTCTGTGTTGGGCCAGAAAGGTTTTCTCATCAGAATCCATCTTGCATATTTTTAAATCTACCATTTGTCCATTCATTGAATACTGTTGCTATACCTGGTCAGGTGCTCAAAGTTCTCAACAAAATCCAAAGAAGGATTTGCAAATTAATCGGTCCTGATTTTACCGAAATGACATGGCTTTTCTGTCTTTTCTACCAATATTTTCATGGCAACTTCTCTGATGAGGTTTTTGCCCTAGTACCCCATCCACATGAATTTAAGTGTGCTACCAGATTGGTATCTAAGTTCAACCCTTTTACTGTTGAGATGGTTAAATATAACTGCTACTTCTACTCCAACAGTTTTTTTTCTTGAACTTCCTTCCTGTGGAACTCCCTTCCTTTTATTTGTTTCTCTGATAGCTACAATCTTTAGAAATTTAAATGCAATGTAATTTGCTATCTTCTTTTTTCTTGAATCCCATTCATCTGTTATTCTTTTTTTCTGTACCCAGTCTTTTCTCTCACTTTAACCCCTGCACACTAATAATGGTGGTCTCGCCTTGCTTGGAGTGAAATGATTAAAAAAAACTATTGCAATGTTCCTCTTGCTGACATCTGCACATTCTATTTTTTTACAGTTAATGGTTAATACAGTTAGTCCTTCCTACTTGCTTTCTTTTATGACTTTGTCTTAGAGTTCTTGCAGTTTCCTTTTTGAGTCTGACAGTATCATCTGTGTGTCTTATGTTCTTACCATAAGATATGTTATTGGCATTTTGATTACATTTATTAAAAACTGTTGTTTCTATCAAGCTTTAAAAATGATACACATTTTCTTTGTTTTTTTAGACTTCAAATCTTTTTATGCATTTTGTTAAAAAAAATAATAAATAAAACATACTTTCTTTTTTTAGAATGTAGATATTATTATGCGGGGAGAGAGAGAGAGAGAGAGAGAGAGAGAGAGAGAGAGAGAGAGTCTGTGTGTGTGTGTGTGTGTGTGTGTGTGTGTGTGTGTGTGTGTGTGTGACTCTAGAATAATGTAAATCGATATGTATATGTATGTATGCATTTAAATGTAGTAGCTGCATGATTAGCAATATGGCTGAACGAAGATATCTATGCTTTCAGATGTAGCAGCTGCTTGCTTGAAAATGGATGTATGTTTTTAATTGAAAGGATGTATGTTTTAATTTCAATGTAGGACTGTGTAGACATCTAAGGTTGTCAGTGGGTTGTATATTCATTGTATTTCAAGTCTGGGTATGTAATATTGATTGTACCATTGGAGAATGGACAACCTTAATTCACTGAATCTGATTTAAGTTGATTTTCCATCTTGCTATATATATATATATATATATATATATATATAAATTCACTTTGAAAATGTTGCTTTGCTTATCATTAACTGATGATTAGTGATGTAATATCCTGGCTTATAACAGTTCTTTTCTCATTTGATTACTAGACTAGGCTGTTTGTATCCTGGTTGGGACAGCTTCTGATTGGTTGGTTGAAATATGACTTTATGGTCTAGTGATTCTGAATATACATCTATTTTTAGAGATAAGGAAATGTTAGTAGGACCAGAAGTGCTTACAATCATCATAATCATAGTCAACATTATTGATGTTGTTATAAATATCCTCCTTTCTAGGGTAATTTATTTTCTTTATTAATTTTTTTATTAACTTTTCCAAATTACAAAAAAATAATTACAAATCAAAGTTTATTTTGATTACAGTCTAAGTCTCTGTGAAATCAAATCTGAGTTGGTATTATTTGCCCACTCTAAGTTTTTCCAGTACTTTCTCATGTAATATTATTTGTTTAAAGATCCTTGTAATGATCATTAATTGGTTTCTTTCTTAAAAGTCTATTTTCCAAATCTGAAAATGAGAAATGTTTCCTCTTTCTTCAGAAATCCCCATTGTCACAATATATGATCTGTTGTTAGTGTCAGTTGATTTGATTTTTTTTTTTCCAGTGTTCCAATATTTCTCTTTATCTAATTTTATTCTAACTTTATGAGAGTGGCTGCTAAAAAATCAAAGCAACACAAAGACTACACAACACAACACATGGTGAATTTAACAACTCTGCTTGCTAGATCAATCTTGATTCTAACATTCTCTTGTGGGACAGGAAGTCCTTCCAGTCATCACCATCAACATAATAATACCTCCCTCCTAGTTTATGTTCTTTATTAATTTATAACTTTTCCAAATTACAAAATAAATAATTAAGAATCAAAGTTTTTTGGGATTACAGTCTTAGGGTGATAACGCACTCACTTTGTGAAATCAAACAAATATTTTGGAGTTTGTATTTTTTGTCCTCGCCATGTTTTTCTAGTACTTTCTCATTTAATATTATTTGTTTAAAGATCCTTGTAATAATCAGTAATTGGTTTATTTCTTAAAAGTCTATTTTCAAAACCTGAAAATAAAATATATTTTCTTTTCAATGCTTCTTCAAATCTATACATATTCAAACTTTTCTGTCTCTTTTTATTACAAGTACTATAGGCACACACCAATCAGTTGGTTCTGTAATAATGTTTACAATAATTAAATTCCCTTGTTTTCCAGTCTATTCAATCCTTCCTTCACCTTTGGCAGAATAGAAAATGAAACTCTTCTGTTGTTACACAGTAGGGTGAAGCATCTTTTTTCAGAATTATTTTCATTGGGTCTCCATTCATAAGTTATTACAAATCAAAATTTGATTTGGTTACAGTCCAAGTGTGGTAACTCACTAATTCTTGTAAAATCAAACATATTTGGAGTTAGTATTTTTTCGTCCTTGTTTTTCTAGTACTTTCTCTTGTATTATTATTTGTTTGAAGATTCTTGTAATAATCACTAATTGGTTTCTTTCTTAAGTCTATTTTCAAAGCCTAAAAATGAAATATATTTCTTAATTCTTCACAAATCCCCTTGATTAGTTGTCACAGTATATGACCTGTTGTAAGTGTCTGCTGACATGATTGCTTCTTCAGTGTTCCAATATTTTTCTTTACCTAATTTTATTCTAACTATATCTCTTTTTAGATTTGGTAAATTTCTAACACCATGGAATCTGTTAAATTTCTTTTCTATTTTGTTTTATTTTTTCATCAGTTTGTCACTCTCCTTGATTTATGTAAAATCAAGCCATCTTAGAAATAACATTTTTAGATATAAAGGTAATATGGTTCTTATTCTTGTTTTCCTTCCGATAATTAATTCTGTGTGACTGACTCCTGTGGCTTGAAATGGTCTCTCTCTCTCTTCAGGTAAGTGGCTGCTTTTATCCCCAACCACCTACCCACAATACCTTTCACTTGTCTATATGAGGCTTCCTTTACCTCTCTTCTGGCTTCCCACCATTTCCAGCATGCTGGTGTGCCATTATTACTTGGAATGTGTCTGATTGATTAGCTATTTTAACAGTACTTTCTGATTCTTTATTTGGTTATGGATAATGTATGTTTGATGTTAAGTGTTTAAATCCATAACTGTCAGCAAAATCTTTTAAAGTTTAACTTGTGAATTGTTTCATGTTATCCCTGATAAATTCAATAGAAATTCCCCAACGTAAGAAACTTTCAACTTCTCTATAATGTAATCACTTGTCATTGGTTTGAGCTTTGCTATTTCTATACATCTTGAGAAATAATTTATTATGACAATATATTGGTGTCATTGATAAGTGAAAATATCTGTACCAATTCTTTACCATGGACCTTTAATTTTTTCTTTTTATTAGTTGGACAGTGTATGTTACAAAATGAGCCTATTTTTAGATATGCCTCAAACTCCTGAGATATTTTAGGCCACCACACCAAATTTGTTTAGTTCCTAGTGACCATTATAAAGTGTCCTTAATATCTCTGGGCTAAGTTTTTCAGTTATGACAATTTGGCCCTGAAACTATATTAAATTGTCATGGACTTAAATTCATTCTGATTTGGAAAATATGGCCCTATTTCTTCTTTTATTCTTTCTTTTTTATGTGTCCATCCATTTAGTGTGAGATGTATTATTGCCTGTAATACTATGTCCTGTTTAGTAGCTATTTTTTATTTATTTTATTTTCTTATCCAATGTTGGTCTGGTTCTTGACATGCAATCTGTGTATACTCCAACATCTTTGCTGGTATTACTATCAGTGTTGGATAAAGAGCTTGTATCAGGTACAACTAGTGCCTTCCATGGAATGTGTTCTGCTGTTGGGTTATATTGTAGGGAGCATCAGCTATATTTGTGAAATGGCCTTGAGTCAAACGTAACTGAGCCTACTACATTGGAAAGTATCAGAAAGTTGAATAAGATAAAACTGTCTCATTTGTATAAATAAGTATAAATTTATTTAGGAAAAAAATGACATTAATTTTGTTGTTTTGAAATGACACATATGTTGGAAAATTTTGTATAAAGTTTTCTTTGTGAATGTGTATCATAGGAGTTCAGTCATTTTTAAAGTCAGATGAAATAGATTTTTGAAGAAAAGGCAAAATGATGTCGCTGATGTATATGATGTCTGGTTGTTTTTCTTTTGTGAAGAATCTGATGTAGCTGATAAAAGTTTGTCCTGAGTGCAAAATGATGTTTTTGTTTGTTGTTTTTTTGTTTCCGACAAGTGAATGAGGAAAAGGAGGAGGAAGAAAATACAGGTTGCCCAGAAAATACAGGTTGTCCAGTCAGATGACCTGTGCCTCTCTGCCAGGTGTGTTTATTCATGGTGTAAGTGGTTTGTGATCTGTTAATAGTTTAAAAGATGTGATATCTGTCAAATATACCAATACATATCTTAAATACCCTTTCTCAATTTGTGTATATTTCCTCTCAGTACTGGTTAGTGTGCACAAGGCAAATGCTATTTGTCTCTCTGAGATGAGGTAGTATTTACACTATTTACATTATTCAGACTATTGTTCTCATATTTGTTGCCATTTGTACAATGTTTCGGTTGTTGTATGCTTTGGCCTTCTTCAGGTGCTAGGAATTTCAAACCAAACCCTTTATTACATTCACTGGGATATATCATTTTCATTCCTTGTGTAGAACCACTTTTGGTAGTCATGAATGATCTCCCTCTAACCCTCTAAATTACTTGTTCACAACTGCAATAGCCTCACATCTCTTTGGGTCAAGTCACAGGAACTAACCAACATCTATATCCACTAGGCCATGTGTCCTTGAGGATAAGAACAATTCAATTTCTGGGACTTATAAACCTAATGTTCAGTAAATATTTTTTACCAGAGTTCATATTGCAATTTTTGATGTTAATGGTTTTCTCTAGTATTTTTTTAATGTTAATGATTTTCTCTAGTATTTTTTACCGGAGCTCATATTACAATTTGATACTAATGATTTTCTCTGGCACTCTGTATTACTGGTTCCCAAATTGTATTCATCTCTATGCTTGGTTGGCTTAGGAGATTTTTGAAGCCAAGCATAAGTGCTGATTACTTAAGTTTATATAGTTTCCAGTGGTATTTTCTATCTATTATTTCAACTTCATCTCATAGGGGGTGGCGGTGATCCCCTTTCTCCCTCCATATGTAGTCAGCCACACCTGGTTTTATTTATCTTCTCTCATGTTACAGCCTTGCAATGTTCTTGTAGCCTTACTTTAAGGAGGGCACCTGTTTCTCCTTTATATTTCTTTCCACAGCTACATGGAATGGAGTACACAGAGTCCTTAGTCATGTCCTCCTCTGTTGAAGGTTTTACTTGGGAGAGGTACCTGCGAAGTATAGAACCACTTCTGAAAATTGTTCTATGGCTACAGATTTTGTGTTTTCTTTGATAACCTCTTCACATAGGATAGACAAACTGAGGCTGTTTTCTGAGAGTTGTTATCCTCATGTATTCTCCCTTCCATGTATGTTGGAGTTGATGTCCATACCCTGGATAATTGTTTTATTGTAAGGTATTGCTTATACTGACCATTTCCTGTTCATATGTCTTTGGGTCACTGCTTATGACTTTTGCTCAATGTTGCAGGCAGAGGACAATCTCTTTCTTTACATTGCATGGGTGGTGGGAGTTGAAGTCAAAGTATTGTTTGGTGAATGTTGGCTTGCAGACCCCACCTCTGTTCAAGTTATTAGCACATCCAAGAATGCCAGTTTGTCGTCACTCTCTTTTTCCATAGTGAACTGTATGGATGATCTTATTGAGTTCACATTTGTCCAGTAGCATCCAGACCTCCTCCTGGTGTGGCAAGAGTATGAAGGTGTCATCAACATATCTCAGCCATAGAGTTGGCTTTAGATTTGTGGATTCTAATGCCATCTCTTCAAAGTATTCCATGTATATGTTAGCTAGTGATAGTGACAATAGCAAGCCCATTGCTAAGCCTTCATCCTGCCAATATATGTCTGATTCTAATTCAAAGTGTGCTGTTTATGTGCAGAAAGTCAGCATCTCTATCAGGTTATCTAGGGGAATACTGGTACGTTCTCCTAGGGATGAGTCTGAGGTCAGTCTGTCCCTGACTACCGATAATGCCTCCACTGTGGGTACCTTGATGGACAGACTCACTATATGACTACCAAAAGAGGCTCTATGCAAGAAATGAGAATGATATACCCCAGTGATTGTAATAAAGGATTTGGTTCAAAATTCCAAGCACTTGTAAAAAGCTAGAGTGTATAACAACCAAAACATTGTACAAATGGCAACAAAGGTGAGGAAAATAATACAAATAATGTAAATAGTGCAGATGCTATTATTTTTAAATTGCTATTTCTTGAAATAGAACTGCTCTGAGATCATAACTGCTAGCATCGGTGCTAACTACTGTAAGTTTGGTTGGATCATAGTACAATAGAACTGGTGCTTCATTTTGTAATTTCTTACTCTTTTGAAAGAATTCTCTTGTGGGTAATCTCACACAAATACAGTGTTCATTTTCAATAATTCCATCATTGATTGTATTGTTTCAGGCAAGTTCAGTAAGTTGCTGATTGTATGATTTAGTTCGCTTAAATTTGTAGGTGCAGGCAACTCATGAAAGGCTTTTAGTCTTTCCTTGCTGGGTTGAATTGCGTCGCCAGAAATGATATGCCCAAAATATTCTAGTTGTGTTCTTTCAAATTCACATGTTTCTCTATTAAGCTTGAGTGTAGCTTTTTGCAATGTTTTAAGTACAGATTTTAGTTTTTATCATGTTCTTCTCTAGTTCTACTGTAGATTAGAACATTGTTGGTAATTCTTTTAACTGCGTGAATATTTTTCACTATTTCTAACATCTTTCTTTGAAATATTTCTGGAGATGATGTGATACAAAAAGGTAATCTTTCGAAACAATATCTATCAAAAGGAGTAATGAAAGTTGTGAGTAGATAGCTCTTTTTACTTAATGGAATTTGATAGAATCCACTAGTGGCATCCAATTTAGAAAGAAATTCAACTCCATTTAGTTTAGGTGAAATATCATCTAAATTTGGTAACGTGTAATGTTCCTTTTCCACTACCAGATTCAGCTTCTTTAAATTTACACATATTTAAACTTTTCTGTTTGTTTTCATTATGGGTACTATGGATGTACACCGCTCAGTTGTTTCTGTAACCTTTTCTATATCTTTCAGATAGGTCCTTATTGAGTTGAGTCAGACAGTCTCTGATTTGGTCATTTTTCTTTGGAAACTCACAAGCTTCTGTTGTGCAATGTATGAATAAAAATTTCCACTGGTTCTCCTGGTAACTGAACTCTAATTTTGCCCTTTCATGAATTATATTTCTTTTAGACATGAAGTCGGCATTCAAGTTTTCAAAAGCTGAGTCATACACATTTCTATCTTCTTGTTATGAGAAAAAAATGTTTGGTATATTGTAATTGGAATACAACTTACAGGCATGCTGGAAATGGTGGGAAGCTGGAAGAGAGGTAAAGGAAGCCTCATATAGACAAGTGAAAGGTATTGTGGGTAGGTGGTTGGGAATAAAAGCAGCCACTTACCTGAAGAGAGAGAGATTATTTCTTTTCTCTTCAGGTGAACACTGGTGAGCGGGAAGAGAAGGAAGTGAAGAGTACATAAACGAGGAATTTAGTGAGGAGTCAGGAATCTGTAAATCACAAGCTATTTTGACAAATTAAACCATGGAAGGAGGTGTTAAAATGCGGAGTCTTGGTGATATGATTAAACCAGTGGTTCCCAAACTTTTTTCTGTTATTTTCCCCTACACCCAATTCAACCATCCAGATTTCCCCCTATATGTGTATGAGAGAAAGAGCTGTTAAAACACACTGAGACTATTTACTAATTTATTTTTCAAATGTACAAATATACTGATAAACTTATAATTACAGAGTAAAGTGGATAGAGAGCAGTTAGTAACAACTAAGCATAGCCATAGAGAGTGGTGAGTAACAAATAAAAGAACTTTTGTTTCCTCTTCTACTTCAGAATTAAATTAGTGAGAAAGGTGATGCTGCTTCTTGTGCACCAGTGTATCAATATCAGGGTTAGTTTTGGCAAGCACACAACGTATGTCACATTCCACTGCCAGTCTGTTTCGTGTTTTGGGCTTGATTGTGAGTAAAGTAGAAAATCCTGACTCACAAAGGTAGGTTGTGGAAAACAGAATGAGGATTTTCAATGTGTTGTTGCTCAGTTGTGGGTATGCTCCACACATATTAACCCAGAATTCTTGAAAATCTTGTGCATGGAACTCATCCTTGGCAGAAGAGTCATGTGGGGTTTCTTAGCCTTGTCATCTGAAAGGCAATCACATATGAAGCCTTCACTATGCTGATGTTGGTTTGCTGATGTGTCCCAGATGCATCCATCTTCAAGCTAGATAACTTTCCCTCAAAAAGCTACGATTCTTATCTTTCAACTGTGGATGAACATTTGCCAGATGCTGCTTCAGTTGAAAAGGTTTCATGATGCTATTAGAAAAGGTTTTCAAACACACTGAGGGATGTGAGCACCGTCCTTGACAAGATATGTAAACCTGTAGTCCAAATAATTATCTTGATACCATCTTCGTTTCTGTGACATCTGAAATGAGGCATAAGACAAGGCCTATTAATTTGTGAGATATTATCCAGTTAAAAAACTCACGATTAAAATTATAATATTATTCACATACCTTGTACTCAGAAAACCAGCATGAAGCACTGAATCAATATAAGGCTGGGATTATGTCTAAGATGCTCTTAGGCTAACTGATTACTCGTAACGCACTGTGAGCCTGTTTGACTGTGAGTGTACTCCCATACCACCCCCGCCCTTCCTACAGAGCTCATGTTTGAGCATGAACCAACTGGTAGTTATAGTGCCACCCATCTACAACAGGCTCTCTCTCTCTCTCTCTCTCTCTCTCTCTCTCTCAGACATGAGAAAATCCATCTGAGATTTTTTTTAATTAGTAGGTAGTATAATTATTTCCCCCTAGTAGCTTCACTCCAGGTTCGAAGGGTAGTAGCCTCTATGGAGTTGATGCGGCGAGTGTTGAGACCTCGTCCAGTGCCTGATTGAGATGGGGCATTCACAGCAGTAGCTGGTCAGCTGGAGATGCTGGATGAGTCGCCTGGCTGATTCGGGATGTTCCATCTTCGGGTTGAGGTTGAAGTAGTGAGTGTGGAAGTGGACTTGTGCCAGTGGAAGATACTTGATGAGAGTCGGAGTCCCTAAACAGGGCCAAGTCGCGTTAAGGGTCTGCGCGGAAAGCGAGACCGTACCAAGAGGTGACGTTACGGCGACGGAATCCCTAAACAGGGCCGAGTCGAGTCAATGTCTGCGCGGAAAGCAAGACCGTACCAAAGGGTTACGTTACAGTGGTGGAATCCCTAAACAGGGCCGAGTAGAAGTAGGATTGTCACGGCTGCGACTGTGAGTGGCCGATTCGACTGCTGAAGCAGGATCAGGACTAGAAGCTGGTGTGGTGGCTGATCAACTGCCGGGAAGCAGGATCAATGTCAGAGGTGGGTGTAGCAGCCTCAATGGCTGATCTACTGCTGGAAAGCAGGATCAATGCCAGAAGCAGGTATTGCAACTTTGATGGCTGATGCAACCACCGGGAGGCAGGATCAGGGCCGAAAGCGCAGGGTGTTATGCTAAGATAACTCCGAAATTTTGGGGTGAAGCGAGGCTGGTGATAAGCGAAAGGTGTTCAGTCACTACTCCCAGATCGGTAGGAGTAGAAAAGCGCTAAATAATAATTGCTCCCCACGTCATTTGGTGTTTTGGGGTGTGCAACCTAATTCCATGTGTATTTTGACAGTTTTAGGCTAGGGCATATTTGCTAAATTGTTTTGTGTCGCACGTGTAGTTGAATTTCTTTTACGACGGGTCTTAAAAATCCGCCATGTTTGTGAAGGTCAGAGAAAGGCTACTAGCTGCTGCTGCTGCTGTTATGGTCGTTTTAAGATCAGGAGATGGCTAATAGCTGCTGCTGCTGTTATAGTCGTTTCTTTTTAGAAGCGGCTGTTTGTGGCTGTGACAGGATCCAGTGTGAGGATGGTGACATGTACCAAAAGTGGACGAAAGCATTGTTTGGTGTGATGCAAGCAGCATAGCAATAGTAGTTGTATTGAAGAGCAGAGAACGCTGCTTGTTGGAGTTTTTGGGTACCCTTGTATACTAGTGAGCCAGCCATGAGCTAACTAATTTGATAGTTCACCAATAGAAGGGTTAACTAAAAGGCTCAAAATATTCAATGTGACGTGTATAAAGGTGACCATATTTTCCCGAGTACTGGCAATATAGTCAGATTCAGTAGAGTGTCTGACTCGTGAGTGTTAATCTTTGATGTTGTTTCATTGAACAGATTACGTACTGCGCTGTATTCTATATTCATAAACTATGGTGGACATGGTTAACACTGTTTGGCCGAGGAAGAAGACTGATGTTTGCCACATAAATGTTGTAGAATTGAGGCATTGGTGAAGGACATCAGTTTGGCATTGAAGTGGGGGCTGAAGAACATAAAAATGAAAACAGACTTATCAACAGTACAAGCATGGGTTGAATCTGTAATTATGAAGGAAAATAGAATACGGATGAAGGGAGCAGCAGAAATGCTTGTAAAGTGACAAGTGGGAGTTCTGGGAGACATAGTGTGAGAATTCGACCTACAGATCAAAGTAAGCCTTGTGACATCTGAGACCAATAAGGCTGATGCTCTCACAAGAGTAAAGAAAGCTTGGTTAAAAGTACCCATTGATGTAGAGGATGGATATACCATGTGCAGTACTGAAAATGAATGTTAAGATACAGCATGTGATGCACCACATGGGTGTAGAGAGAACACTGTTTTTGGCTCAGAAGGTAGATCCATCTGTCTCTAGAAAAGATGTGCGCAAAGTAGTGCGAGCATGTCAGCATTGCCAATCGATCATGTGCCAATTACACATGAGACTGGTGAAATTAGTGTATCAACCAACTGGAAAAGAGTAGTGATTGACGTCACACATTATCGAAACGACACATATCTATCGATGGTGGATTGTGGACCAAGTAGAATAGCTGTATGGTGAAAATTGAGTAGTGAAACAGGGGCAGTGATTGCAGCTTTGTTGGACAAATTATTTTTGAAAAGGGGTCCAATGGAAGAGATCCTGATGGATAATAGCACAGTTTTCAAGTCAACACTAGTCAAGGCAGTGCTAGACAGATGGAATATACAAACATACTACAGGGCTGCATATAGACTGAGTGGAAATGGCATTGTGGAGAGGGACCACAGGACCGTGAAGGCTGTAGCTGAGAGGGGGCAGGTATCACCACCTGAAGCAGTATACTAGTACAATATGTCCCATGGATAAGCCAAGAGGAAAATTCCATACTGCAGAGAGCAATATTCCAATATGAATGGAGACACCCGTTGGCTATGCCTAAACAGGAAGCAGAGGCGAGACAACCCAGTCTGATCCAGATTAGGGAAGAAGTCTAGATAAAGCCACCTGATGCTTGATGTACCACACAATGGGAGTACAGTTACAGAATAACATATCTGTGAATGGAACCCCTCGGCACATCCTTGATGTGCGATGAGTAACTGGCTTCCTGAATGACGTTGATGGTGTTGTGGAACATAGTGATAGGGTTGCTCCAGCTTGTGCATCAGGAAGAGAGGTGCATCCACCTTATTGGTCATGGGACTCCAGCTTGTGCATCAGGAAGAGAGGTGCATCCACCTTATTGGTCATGGGACTCCAGCTTGTGCATCAAGGAAGAGGTGCATCCACCTTATTGGTCATGGGACTCCAGCTTGTGCATCAGGAAGAGAGGTGCATCCACCTTATTGGTCACGGGACTCCAGCTTGTGCATCAGGAAGAGAGGTGCATCCACCTTATTGGTCATGGGACTCCAGCTTGTGCATCAGGAAGAGAGGTGCATCCACCTTATTGGTCATGGGACTCCAGCTTGTGCATCGGAAGGAAGAGGTGCATCCACCTTATTGGTCATGGGACTCCAGCTTGTGCATCAGGAAGAGAGGTGCATCAACCTTATTGGTCACGGGACTCCAGCTTGTGCATCAGGAAGAGAGGTGCATCCACCTTATTGGTCATGGGACTCCAGCTTGTGCATCAGGAAGAGAGGTGCATCCACCTTATTGGTCACGGGACTCCAGCTTGTGCATCAGGAAGAGAGGTGCATCCACCTTATTGGTCATGGGACTCCAGCTTGTGCATCAGGAAGAGAGGTGCATCCACCTTATTGGTCACGGGACTCCAGCTTGTGCATCAGGAAGAGAGGTGCATCCACCTTATTGGTCACGGGACTCCAGCTTGTGCATCAGGAAGAGAGGTGCATCCACCTTATTGGTCATGGGACTCCAGCTTGTGCATCAGGAAGAGAGGTGCATCCACCTTATTGGTCATGGGACTCCAGCTTGTGCATCAGGAAGAGAGGTGCATCCACCTTATTGGTCATGGGACTCCAGCTTGTGCATCAGGAAGAGAGGTGCATCCACCTTATTGGTCATGGGACTCCAGCTTGTGCATCAGGAAGAGAGGTGCATCCACCTTATTGGTCACGGGACTCCAGCTTGTGCATCAGGAAGAGAGGTGCATCCACCTTATTGGTCATGGGACTCCAGCTTGTGCATCAGGAAGAGAGGTGCATCCACCTTATTGGTCATGGGACTCCAGCTTGTGCATCAGGAAGAGAGGTGCATCCACCTTATTGGTCATGGGACTCCAGCTTGTGCATCAGGAAGAGAGGTGCATCCACCTTATTGGTCACGGGACTCCAGCTTGTGCATCAGGAAGAGAGGTGCATCCACCTTATTGGTCACAGGACTCCAGCTTGTGCATCAGGAAGAGAGGTGCATCCACCTTATTGGTCATGGGACTCCAGCTTGTGCATCAGGAAGAGAGGTGCATCCACCTTATTGGTCATGGGACTCCAGCTTGTGCATCAGGAAGAGAGGTGCATCCACCTTATTGGTCATGGGACTCCAGCTTGTGCATCAGGAAGAGAGGTGCATCCACCTTATTGGTCATGGGACTCCAGCTTGTGCATCAGGAAGAGAGGTGCATCCACCTTATTGGTCACGGGACTCCAGCTTGTGCATCAGGAAGAGAGGTGCATCCACCTTATTGGTCACGGGACTCCAGCTTGTGCATCAGGAAGAGAGGTGCATCCACCTTATTGGTCACGGGACTCCAGCTTGTGCATCAGGAAGGAAGAGGTGCATCCACCTTATTGGTCATGGGACTCCAGCTTGTGCATCAGGAAGAGAGGTGCATCCACCTTATTGGTCACGGGACTCCAGCTTGTGCATCAGGAAGAGAGGTGCATCCACCTTATTGGTCATGGGACTATATGATGTAATTATGATCTTAAGATCAGGGGGATGTGTAATTGAAATACAACTTACTGGTATGCTGGAAATGATGGGAAGCCAGAAGAGAGGTAAAGGAAGCCTCATATAGACAAGTGAAAGGCATTGTGGGTAGGTGGTTGGGAATAAAAGCAGCCACTTACCTGAAGAGAGAGAGATTATTTCTTTTCTCTTCAGGTGAACATCGGTGAGTGGGAAGAGAAGGAAGTGAAGAGTATGTAAACGAGGAATTTAGTGAGGATTCAGGAATCTGGAAATCAAATATATTTTTCTGCTTGCTTCATATGCAATATATTAATGTATCTACTGACTTGCATTTGGCAACAATTTCTGACAATTTCCTAAAAGGTTCTGGAGTGGTATAGTTAATTAACTTAATTTTTTTTTCTTTTTTAGAATAAAAATAATTTTCTTCTTTTATAAAGAATCACTCTCTGATGTTCCTCTGGTCTTAGGAGAAAAAGATAAATTATATTAAATAAGGTTATTAGAGCTTACTATACAAGGTTAATTTAGATTTGGATTTTACATGGCACAAGGCCACTTCCCAAAGAAACTTCCAAACTAAATCCTTGCATACCACCATTATTTTTATAAGCGTTCAAATCATTCATTAAACAAGCAAATGGAAAGTTGAATGAAATTGACAAAGCATCAATTGTAACTATAAAGTGTATTAACAATAACAAGAAATACATACATTACACAGATGTTGAAAGTGTCTGTTTGAAAGTGTCTTCCATGGACTGTATGAAAATTGTGTTAGAGCTTTTGAGGTCAGTTGAAATGTTCATTGTCGCTGAAAGATTTAGCAATGTGTTAAGAAATTCATGAGGGGAATATTGTTGATAAAAGATTTGTTCAGTTCTGATTGTTCATGAATAACATTCATCTTTGTAGAGTACAGAAGAATGAATTTGTAAAAGATAGTGAGTTGGATTTAATATTTTACATGTGTGTGGAAGGATTTCTTGTGCTAACTGTAATAATTTGTACATTGTGTTATTCAAAGAAATAAAAGGCATCTACGTGCATCTTGCAGTTAGTGCAGGTGTGTGAGAGAATTACTTGATATTGAAGATTGCGAACCCAGCAATAGCAGCATGCTATTGCGGGCAGCTGTGATTGCTTTGTGTCACTTGTGAACTGCTGCCAACTGACTGAAAATGCGCGGAAAATCGTTTAAATAGGTGTTCAAACATCCTTACATTTTGGCGGTAAAAATGTGGTTCATTTATGTTGATTCTGATTGGCTAGCTCAAACCAATCAGCAAACAGTTTACATTTATTCAAATATAAAATGGTTACATACATAATTTAATACATACAATTGCGTGAATGCGTAAGTAAATGCGTGTGTTTCCGTATATATGTGCGTGTGTCACAAGGTAAAACAATTTGTCAAACTTCATTAATAAAAATTGTTTACATAGGCTATTTTTTTCTTTCAATATACAATCATTGCATTTTTTTTTAGTTTTATGTTGTAAAATAAAAATTTATGCTTATAAAATTTATCATATGCTAATAAAAAAAATAGTGTTTGATATTTTTGTTGCAATTTCTCAAGAACAATACTATAAATTCACTTTCATCATGTTTAGGTTTTTTATTTAAATAATTCAATCTAAATTAGAATTTCTAATCATCGCTTTTTAAAACTAAAAATCATTGCCTCTGCTGAAGTAGTTAGAAAGAATAAAAGCGGTGTCATGGGAAACGAAAAACCATCGTTTTGAACATTCTGTTTTTTTTTTTACTTTTTTTGTGGGCACAAAGACCTGTGTTTCAAAGTTTATTGTTTACCAAGAAATCTTTTTTTTAAATTTGAAAGGAAAGATTGCCTTTTTTTTTAGTCATC
Source organism: Ascarosepion bandense (assembly GCA_037127315.1). Lineage (NCBI taxonomy): Eukaryota > Metazoa > Mollusca > Cephalopoda > Sepiida > Sepiidae > Ascarosepion > Ascarosepion bandense. Next base: position 1,613,192 of record JBBBDQ010002192.1, read on the forward strand.
CCAAGAAAATTTTTGAAACCTACATATCTGGGATAAAAACAGTTTTTCACAAGAGGTAAAAGAAAAGAATTTTAAATATATCGTTATTATAACATTTATGAATTAATATCTACACTCTATCTTAAAAAGTATTATTCTGTAGTAAACAATTATCATTTAGCGCCACTTCTTTTAAACACACCCGATTAACCAGATTTTCATTTTGCGTTATCTCCCTTAGATATCAGGGGCCGTTCCGTGATTTATTTGCAAAATAATAATTTTCTATAAACAGTATTTAATGGTTTATTGTTTTGAGCTTTTAAAAACATTATATTTTCATTCTTTTAAGAAAAACGTTGCTAATAAAGAGAAAGTTAAATATTTATAATAATAAAATTGACGTTAGCAACTATTAATCGGTTTCTCCCTTTCTGGCGCGGTGACTTAAGTCCTGATTGTGAATTGTCATCAATAACTTCAGGTGAGTTTTGATTTCACGCAGTGGCGATTACTAAATTCATTAAAGTTTATTTGTTTTCTCAATGAATTTTATTGCCCCTTAATATGTTGCTTTTAGTGATTGACTCGTAATTAAAAAAAAAATAGCGGCAACACGTGTGCTGTGTTTAACTTTTCAAAGTGGTAGAGATAGGCTTTTAGTTTTCAAAACTAAAAGCCAAAGGTTACCAGAAGGCGTATAGGTTTTTTAATTTCCCTTCCTTTTTTTTTTTTAAAAAAAACCCCCAAAAAACACATCTTTTCACGGAAGTTCACATGCCTGCAAATTTAAAACCTTTAAATGCCTTTCAATCCCGTGTAGTGATTTCTTTCAGTACTCACGAACACTAAAACAAAAAACCAAAAAAAAAAGTATTTTTTTTCATCTTTATATTTCATCACAAGACGAAATAAAAAAATGAAATTTATGAAATGGAAGAAACTAAAAATAAATAATAAATTTCAGCAGATCTAATAATTAAAACATTGTTTTTTAAAAATTTAAATCACTTTTATAAAAAATAGTTTTCAGTGAAACGTTAGCTAACAAAACAAAAAACAACAACTTTTAATGTACAACATTGTACAATAAAACAAAAAAAAGAAATTCATTATTTTTTTTACTGAGTTAAACGAACCTTTGAAAATTATTAAAAAAATAAAGGCTGTACAGTGATTTTATTTTGGAAGATTTTCAAAATAGAGAATTTAACTTTTGTTTACAAACGTGTATGTCAAAAATGGCCGATAAACTGGAAACTGTCAAAAAATTGATATTCCAATCAATATTCTATTTGAAATACACCAACAGAGTATTCTGTTTACTGGAAATAGTAAATTTAATCATGTCGCTTTCAAAAAGCTAAAAAATGAAAGTTTCAAGAAAGCTTTCTCCATTTTTTAAAAATAACTTTAAAACTTTAGGGATCGAAAATTAGTGGAGGTACCTACATGTAATACGATATTTTTGGAAAATTAGAAAATTTAAATTAATCTGATTGAAACAAGTATTATTTTCTTATAGCATGAAATATAGTATACAAACATTTCTTAATCATGGAGGTCTTATTTTTCTGATGTGTTGATTGATTACTAACAGCCAGACATGTTAACAAGCTAAGTTTGGTTGACCAGAATTGACATAAATTTATGAAACCTAGGTGAAGGGTTTCTTTTTGGTTTTTAACTATCTAGTAATTCAAAAAAATTAACATAATATTTTCAGTAATTATTTATTAGCTATAAAGCCTTACATTTGAAGATTCTTTCTGAAAAATAAAATTTAAGATAATATAAAATTTTTTTAAATTAATTAAAAAATTGAATAACTGAGATAATGAAATACCATGATAGATGTAACTCAGTAATTTAAAAATGTTATGGTATTTTATTTATTATTAATTTATATTTTTTTAATATATTATTAATAGTTGTTATGATGGTTTTGACATGATGAAGTTATCTTACTATATTTTTATAGTTATAGTACTTTACATTTTATTATTAATGACATAATTTTCGCCAACTATATCATTGAGATAGAGCATCTTATAAAATGGATTTACAAAACTCATGTAGCTGACATAATCATGGTTTACACCATCAATTGTTCAAATTTTTTTTGTGTAAGAGGAAGAAACTAAAACACCTGACCTTGCATATAAAATACCATACTCATTTAAAGAATCTTTATATGCACACACACACACAAAAAAATGTCATTTTAAAAATCTTGCTGTGTGATGATTTGTATTAAGCTTTTCCATTTTTGATTAGTAAATGTAGTCTCTACTTAATAATGTAATAAAGTGGTTTAAAGAAATTTTAAAAGGTTTTTGAAACTTTATAAATTATTTTAATTAAAAAATAAAAACAATTCTTGTAAAAACTCATTATTCATCAAAAAATTATTTTTCTTTTGACTATAATATCCTTAATATATATTATTTATAAAACAAAAGCTTATCTAAATAAAAATGGCAGTTTTGTTGTATTTTTATTTTACTTTTCCAAGCACATTTTCAAGAAACTAACCACTGTTTGAGGGGGGGAAAAAGAGAGATGATTTACATTTCCCAACGAGTCATGCATTTAATAAAACAAAGTTTGTGGACAGTATTGAATTTCTAGAAATTTTGTGAAATTAAGTGGAGCTAGGGGAACAGATGTAAAAAGAAAAAATATTTTTATCAAGATTTTCTAAAAATAATAATTGTAAAAATTATTTCACTCATTTATGAATGAGTCCTGGAAGTTTAACTAAAATTTGACAATTTGATTTTTGCAAGAATTTCCAAATTAACATGTTTTTTGCTGGAAAAAAAATGAGTTTCATAATATTACATTTATCTTTGAAAACTATGGTAAAAATTTGATCACCCACTGCTGAAAAAGAAATTTTTAACCAAAATTTTAAACGTATTAGAAAGGATTAAAATTTTTTTTAAAATAATGAAAAAACTTTGATCTTTCCTCTTAATAATAACAAACATTTTGGTGATAAAATTTTGTTTTTATTAAGTTTGGGGCCTTTTTACATCATGCTATGTTGTTTTTTCAGTGAATTAGTGGAGGTACCTACTGTACTGCAATCAACAAGTGCACCAATCTACACAAAAACAAAGACATACCTTTTACATATTCTTTAAATTGTTTTTATATGTTTTTTTTGGTCAGTGGCTCTCAAATTTTTGGGGGTTGCCACTCCTTTGCATACCAGAATACAACCCTAAGACCTGCCCTCCTCTAAATGTATAGTCAGTCAGTTAAATGCCATACATGATACATGCTTGGGTAATCATGTCTTGAAACAGACACGACTGACTGGGTAGAAAGTTTTCCCACAATAGGCTGCCATTGCTTTCTGTGGTAGACTGGTTGCTAGCCAAGAGTATAGAACCCAATTTGTCTTGCTATTGAACTCATAGCAACAAATTAATCTTTCCCAAAGGTATTTCTGTGTTAGCGAATGCAATGAATTCAATTGGGCTCTCTGATTTCCTGATTCTGCACCATGGCGCACCTCCAAATGTATAGACACAACCATAATTCCCACACAAACATGTAGTCAACCTTTGGTTCTATTTTCTTGGTGCTAGCATTGCATATCAAATGAGTATCTTTCCCATAATAATTGTTATATAAATGTGATACACTGTAAAGTGAAGGTAAGATACACTTCAGGTACAATGTGTGTGTGTGTGTGTGTACGTCATGGTTCAGACATGTCCCTGCAGCTCGCTGACTGCCCATTTTTTCGCACTGCCTCTTTGAATCTTTCTACTGACCCCATGGAGTAGTTGAGTGTTACTGTCTCTTTAGGAATTACTGGTTTAGATTGTGTGGCATGCACTGAAAATATTTCAGCTCAAATTGAACACAGGCTGACAGACAAACTCAACCACTTTTAATAATTTAGCCAATTTTCTTCCACTCTTCTATATCATCCATAGGCTTCTGACCATATACTGAAAGCCTGGTCAGTAGTGAGATGGGTGACTACTTGGAAACACCAAGTGCTGTAAGCTTGAATGTGCATGTGATGCAAGGGATAATAGCTTGTATTTGGAAATTGGAAAGCCTGATTCCAATTCCAGTTGAATTTGTTATATTCACTCCAAGTACCCTTGGGAAAAGTATGAATTTATCTCTTCTCACTCCCCAGCTATAGGTTAATTAGTAAGATTTGTATCAGTAAATCATTATTATTTCAAAAAAATTATTACAATTTAAAAATATTTTCTGGCTTGAAATGACCTGCAAAATGTTGATAATCTTCACAAAAATGAAATCAATCAGTTGATATCATCAGTGGCAAATCCTTAAAAATATTCGAACATATTAAAAGACTTGGGCAGGGCTTGCTAAATTATGTCATGAGGACATGGTATTGAAAAGAGAAGTAGAGGAAAATCAAAACAGGTAGAAGTTCAACATAATGAGTGTCAGAACTTAAATAAGTGAGCTCAAGATTGAAATTTAATAAGTAGGAAATAAATCAGTTTAATTCACAGTCTGCTGCAGGTGGAAACAGTGACTGATGAAGTATTAAAATCTGAATGTGTTAATGTGTTTGTTTAAGCAAGGTTGTCAGATTGTACAACTTTTAAAAACCTACTGCTGCTATACTGCATCTCATTATTACTTACATAATGCTTACCAAAAATATAAAATAAATACTTATTGGGAACTAAGTTCTTATTTGCCAAATGACGGTAACATCTATTTACATCATTAGGATCAAACCTGGTTTATTCTGCATAGATTTAAATAAACAGTAACCATTTCCATGAAGCGTCCTGGATTTTGAAGTTTCAAATTGATATCCATGTTGCAGGTTGTAAGGGATAAAGGGAACTGTTTAATAACTTCAGTGTTTGTAAAAATAAAAGAACAAGAGAAATTACAAAGATTATTGGTAGGTACCACTGGACTGAAAAAATTTATTGAAAATCCTGGACAATTCCAATTCATGTCTTATATCATGGTCTGGTATCAAGAGAGATGTTATCAAATTTTTAGGTCTTGTAGCAGCAAATAAATGCCAAAAACTACAAGATGTAAGTCAAATAGCAAAAAATGTAGCATTGATTGCTAGGCTTTCTTTAAGGCTGAAAGTACAAAAATGCTCCCACAAGTTTCATGTGCTTACAGTTTGGGAGCACCTGAATGTATCTGTAATTGCGAACCCTCAGACCCCGCTAATTACCGTCCTATTAGTCTCCTTCCGATCTTTGGCAAAGTTTTCGAAGCCATTATCAACGCCGAGGTGATTCAGCATCTCATGGCCCACAGGCTTCTCTTTGACAAACAGTACGGGTTTCGCTTCACCAGGTCTACTGCTGATATGCTAACGATCATTACCGAGTACATATACCGGGCACTTGACAAGAATGGCGAAGCCCGAACCGTTGCCTTGGATATCTCCAAAGCGTTGACAGGGTCTGGCACGCTGGCCTCTTATGCAAACTGCGGAGCTAAGGGATAACTGGACATCTGTTTGACCTCATCCAGTCATTCCCCTCTAACCGCACATTGAAGGTAGTATTAAATGGGCATGCCTCCCAAAACTACCATACAAACGTGGGTGTCCCTCAAGGTTCTATCCTAGGTCCCACGCTCTTTCTGATGTACATTAATGATCTCCCCGACGCCATTAGATTCCAAGTTGGCATGTATGCTGATGACACAACAATCTACTCTCGCATCGACCAAAAACCAGGTGTGGACAACAAAGCGAACCTCGCAGCCGTGCTTGAAAAGGACCTCCAATCCATAGTGGCCTGGGATAGGAAATGGCTAGTAAATTTCAATGCTTCTAAAACAACCATAGACAATCGTATCTACCTCCCATTAGCATGGGACAGGCTAGCCTCCCAGAGAGTAAAATACTACGCCTCCTTGGCCTTACACTTTCGGTGGACCTCAAATGGAATGACTATATCGAATCCATTGCCAAATCTGCCGCTATGAAAGTTGGCTCTCTGTGCAGGGCTCGGAAGTTTTTCCCATCTGAATCTATTCTGCACATATACAAATCTACCATCCGCCCGTGTATTGAATATTGCTGCCATTTCTGGTCGGGTGCCCCTGCTGCTCTCCTTGGGCTTCTTGACAAAATACAAAGGAGGATCTGTAACGTGGTTGATACTGACTTGGCAGACTGGCTGCAACCACTCTCTCACCGGCGTGATGTGGCTTCCCTGTGCCTCTTCTACAGGTACTTTCATGGCTTCTGCTCTGATGAACTTAGAGCACTGGTGCCGCCTATGCAGGAATTTACATGAGATACTAGATTAGCAACTAGGTCCCACCCTTTTACACTTAAACAAATAAGATGTAACCGTAAATTCTACTCCAACAGCTTCTTTTCTCGCGCTTCCCGCCTGTGGAACTTCCTTCCACAAGTCTGCTTTCCTGACAGCTACAATCTCCAGGTGTTTAAATGTAGGGTCAATAGACACCTCCTATCACTCTAACTCCCAATTATTCTCAGAACACTTATCTACCCAACCCTCATTCTTGGTATCCTTACCCGCCTATCACCCACCCTCTGACATTTCCTATATTTAATCATTCTTGGTATCCCTACCCGCCTATCACCCACCCTCTGACATTTCCTACATTTAATCATCCTTTCTCCACTCTATGTAGCCCCCTGTGCAGTAGTGGCAGTGACATGCCTTGCTCGGGGTGAAATGCTTATAAAAAAAAAAAAATTGAGTAGTACTATATTTCACTGCATAATGTTAACAGCTGTCACAGGATCAGTTATAATCGCCAACATTTATAGATTCACAAAATCAGATATAACTAGCAATACTAAGGAGGCTGAAATTTATATCATTTGAAAGAAATCAATTTACTTTTATATAAAATCAATTTGTAACACTTTCAAGTTTTTGATATCTATCAATTTAATTGCACTAACATCACATATTCAGATTTTTTAACAATTTAGTCAGGATTCCATGGATTTAACAAGGGTTGATGAAGTTAAAGACTTTCTTCGTTTTTTTAATTTTTTTTTTATTATTAATCCACTTCAGGCAAGGCAGTATTGCCACTGATGTGCAGGGGATTACAAGAGAGATGAGTGAAAAAAAAAGAGGAACTAGATATCGGGGGCGGGGGAGAATAAGTGAAAGACGGGAATCAAGGGGATAGAAGATGACAATTGACGTTGAGCTTAAACTCTTGGAGAGTGTTGCTATCAGGAAAGCAAGTGTATGGGAGGTAGTTCCAAAGAGTGGAAAGTGCAAGAAAAGAAACTAATGGAGTAGAAGAGGAAGTTAAATTTGACTGTTTTGACTGTAAAAGAGTGGGGCCTAGTTACCAGTCTAGTAGCACAAGTAAATTCGTGAAGAGGGAGCACCAGGGAGATAAGCTCATCAGAGCAGAAGCCATGAAAATATTTGTATAAAAGATAGGGGGCCATAAGGGAAAGCGAATGAAATGAGCATCAGAAGACACAAAAACTTTTAAATTGTTTCAACCAATGAATGCTGTTGTACTTCCCTTGAGTTGATTTTTCTATGTACTGTGTCTCTTCATGACATTGGCAATCATGGCTCTCCAAAATTTCCTGTCTGTAGCCCTTAAATTTTTTTTTTTGTTAAATCTTTTAAACTTTTCTCTGCTATCCATTTACTCAATCTTGCTAGGTAGGTAATGCGTTGTTTTCCTCCGAACCTCTTGCCTTCAGTGTGTCAAATCATCCAGAAAAAAAGCAAATCTACATCACCTACTTCAGAATGTTTTCTCCTTTTGACTCTAGTTAGATACATCAAAGTTAGAAAGGAATTCAAAAGTACAGGTCCAGGGAAGTTAAGGGACCTATTTTGCCAGGCTGCCCAAAAATAGGTCTGTGCTCTAAAAATTGCCCCTTGCAATGCAAAAATCCAGACCACCCTACCTTACCAGATTTTCATTTTTGAGAGAAGTTTTCATCCAATAACCCTAAAAATTGGACCAGGAAAGGTTTTGATGTCAGTCAGTCAGTTAAGTGCCATACGTGATACACACTTTGGGTGATCATGTCTCTTTTGAGAAATGACTGACTGGGCAGAAGATTATTCTGCAGTAGGTTGTCATTGCTTTCTGTGGTAGACTAGTTGCCATCCAAGGCTATAGAACTCAATGTGTCCTATTATTTAACTCATAACTAGAGGTAAGAGAAGGATTAATACCTTTCCCAAGGGTATTTGTACATGAAGAATCCAAAAATCATACTTAGAAAAACAGAGGAGATCATCTTCAGTCTTTGCAGACTTTTCTGTGCTATCTTTCTCTTCACTGTCCCGCCGATGCCATCATGTGGGGACTTGCCATGACTTGTAGCAAAGAATGACCAGATAGCATCTAAATCAGTCATTTTTGTGGTTACAGGGATTCAGGAAGTTTTTGTAGCTCTTATATTGGCTTGCACGACCATCATTCCAATATTCAATGTGCTTGATTTGATGAAACTGCAAACCAATCTCTGTAGTTCATTGACAAAATTGGTGTCATGATCGAGATCATCAGACAGAATGCATATGTGGACAAATTCATTTTGAACCTGAAAAAGTTTGTGTAAAAACTAACCCGACTTCACAAAGTCTCACTGTATACACAATACTACGTTCATACATGATCTGTCATCTCTCTCTTGCGTGGTGCTTTTATGTTGAACTGATCTCATGAAAGATTTGCATGCACCCAATCACTCTCGCCAATTGTCCTAGCTCCAAGACCATGTCCTTTTTAAATTAAGGTGTTAGGGTGGCTATATTTCTTTCTCCTTTCCTTCAACTGTTTTGCACACCAGGCCTATATGTGCTTGCTTTGCCACATGAGGTCTCTTCTACACTCCTCCCTGATCTTCTGATCACACAAAAGACATGAAGATGGTGGTTGCCTTTGTCAAGTGCTTCTACATAAAGGTGGACAGTATTGGTTCATCTCTTCTCCATTTGTGCCCACTTGGTTTCTCTAGTCTGGCTTCGCATTGAAAAACACCGGCAAACTCGAGTCGCTCTCAGACAACTTATCCCTGCCATCATCTTCCGGTGATGTAGATCAAGCTTTTTGATATGGCATTGCATTCCATTGATAAGATCTGAATGTGGGCTATAGATCCCTGTCACTGTGGGGTCTTTACCTATACTGCATCTCCTACTTTGTAGATTCCATGATCCGTGTCTTCAAGTGGTGGGTATATATTGCTACCCTTTATGTGGGCTTGATAATTATATATGGAGTTGGCTGGTGCTGATGCAGCTATTGTGTCATCTTTTGGTATCACATTATACCAATATAACACCTCCATAATGGAATATCCCGACCAAGCAATGATACGCTTGATGGTGCGATGACATCTCTCCATGATGCTATTTTCTGAATCTAATTTGAATGTCCCAGTTCTCTGCAAACCTTGCAGACAATTCCCCACAATGCTGCACCATTGTCAATGTGCAGCTCGTCACAGAATAGCGATTCCAGCTGTTGGATGTTGTTGACAGTGTCCTGGTGTGGTAACAGTCGCCAGATAAAAAACTGACTAGGGCCACAGTCTATCAGAGACAGGTAATGTGTTATGTCCATCCCTACTCTGCTTCAATTCTTGCTTGCATCCAACTGTCCAGTTGTCCAATGCACTGGTGCCAGATCTATGGATTGGCACACTTTGCACTCTCCAACCACTGCTCAAACAGTTGCCTTTGAGACCTCAGGGTGGATCTGTTATACAAAATACAAGGTGTGCTACACACTAGGATGCCCATTCTGTCAATGGATGTCTTGAATGTGGGTGGATTCTTGCATTTCTGTAGATGCGGCACATATTGGTTTCGTTGTTTTCTGAACTGCATCCAGCCAACACTGAGGCACTCTGGTGAGCTGATCAGCTTGATTGGCATGAGATCTGATGAGCTTCATGTCAATGGTCAACTTGTGTTCTTCCACCAGTTCCTGGATTATGCTGAGCTGACATCTTATTAACATTTGTGTTGTTACCTTTGTGTACACTTGAGCCTTTCCAGACAACATATCAGAAACTCATTGATGCACACACATTGAGTCAGTGTTCAGGTGAACCACGGTCACTTGCCATTGCAGTGCCATTTTGATGCCTCTCAAGATCATGTCAGGCTCTGCCAGTTTGATATGCTTGTCTTTGCGTTCTAATTGCAGCCAACAAGAGATTAAACAGGGATTCATTGCTCTCCACAATGATGCCAGTCAACAAAGAGTTTGCATCAACCCACACGTTGACTTTGTGTCTATCAGTACATCAATCACCCTTTACCGGATCCTTCTGTGCCAATTTGGTAACAATGTTTCTCAACATCTGAGTCAAGGGTGGGTCCCTCACCTCATCATCCCAGCCAGTCATCACAGAGTTTGTGTACCACTTTATGAATGCTGTTGCGACACGGAGCCAGTCACATACTGGCAAATGTCCAGTCAACTTCCCACACAGGGAAAAGATGCTTTGATGAGTGAGCACGTTAGGCAGCGGTGGGAGGTCACTCCCTCAACTCCATTGCAATTTACCACGCTCCTCCCAGACATGCAATTCCAGCACACAGGTGCCACTCTGTAAACACTCTGGATTCCTACTTGTCAGTCTGAATTGCTGAAGGGGTGCCTTTACATGTCCTGCAGTGCATACACCCTCATTGACAAATATGCCAGCGATGTACGATAATGTAGCCCACTGAATGGTTTTGCTATGTGCAACCATGGCATTCACAATTGATCACATTATTAGCGGTGCCTCATTAAGGCCAAAACCCAAGCAAGTAAGACAATATCTTTGCCTGTTTATCTTCACTGTTTGATAGGGCCAGAATGATTTGTCAACATGGATTTGCAAATAAGCATGACACAAATCCAGCCTGGTGACATCCAACCCTTTCTGTCACAACTTCCTTTAGTTTTTGTGCAGAAACATCTGCATCAGCTGTGTGTGTGTTAATATATTGGTTGGACTCCCAATAATCCATGACTGAACAAACCTTCTGTTTGTTTTCCTACAGCATAGCCATTAGAAGGATCAAGCTCTTGCAAGGACCCAAGTTCTTCCTTGGGATACAGAAGCAGCCAACTGTTGTCCATCCAGGTTCACAGCTCATGAGTATACTCCTCCCTGAGCTGCTTTGGTATTAGATACTCATCTGTCTGGTTCTTTAACGGGTAGTGTCTAGTCACCAGACCACTTCCAAGATGCAACCCAGATCTTCCTGTTCTGTTCATACTCTGCATGGAAGTCAAGCTCAGTGATGGTGATGGCTGCACACAAGGGTTGGTCAGGTTGAGGAAAGCTTACAGTCCTGTCACTGGTCACACAATCTGCCCAACTTCTTGATGATACTAAATCTAAGCGGCAGGTCAAAACCAAGCAATTTTCTGTCTACAGCCTGAACTCCAACATCAATGGAAGGTCTGTTGCTTATGTCAAGTTTAACAAGTCCTACTCCAGAGCACCTAAGGGTCCTTTCACCAGCAGTGAGCATGTCCACTTCTTTCCTTGCAATGATAGCATGTTATTGAGCCACCTGGATACCCAGTAGAAAGCTTCCTTGCCACATTTTGTGTTGTTCGTACCTCCACAACTGCTAGACCCTCCTCTACTACTTTGTCTTTTGTGATTGCTCATGCTTGAGTCAACAGATGGTCGATAGACAATTCATCCATCCAGGTTGAAGTGTGAAGGAGATGATTAATCTAGTCAGGTAACACTCACATGAACATTCATGCCAGGCCATGGTTGCTCATTCCACTGAACAGAACAGAAAGTTTTTGAAACACCACCAGATAGACTTCTACTGATTTTTCAGGATGGAGTCATTACTCAGCAAATTGCTGATAACCAAAAAACCATCCATAGCAAAAGCTGTGTACAGTGTGGATTTTATCTGGCTGAAATCCTCTTTTTCTTATTTCTCTCAGCTGCTGGTAGACCTCAAATGCACAAACCCATCTTCCTTAAAGAGACTAACATTTTATAGATGTTTCTCCTGGCACAACTTACAGACCAACTCAACCTTCCTTAAAGAGACTAACATTTTATAGATGTTTCTCCTGGCACAACTTACAGACCAACTCAACCTTCTCATTTCATTCGACCACTGATGGTCTAGACACAGAGCCATCGAATTTGTGAATGAGTTTGATGCCAAACTTCCCTTCTGACATTTTTTGCCAAAATAGCTTGTAGTTTGTATAAAAACTAACCCAACTTCACAAAGTCTCTCACCGTATATGCAATACCACATTTATATCCAATCTGTCATTTCTCTCTTGCATGGTGTTTTTTATGCGGAGCTGAGCTCATAAAAGATTTGCACATGCCCAACTACTCTCATCAATTCTATCTACAAGACCATGTCCTTAAAGTGTTAGGGCAGCCATATTTTTTTCCTTTCCTTCATTCATTTTGCACACCAGGCATATACATGCTCACTTTGCCACATGAGGTAAGTCAACTCTTCTACAGTTTGGAGGGCAAGGAATCCAAAAATACTACAGATTGTGCAGAGACCCCCTTCAGGACCAATTTCCTGAGCCAAGATAAGATCAGGGATCGAAAATGACTTGCAAAAGGATTTTGATGCTGATTTTTTTCATAGTGATAAAATACCACAAAGTTTGTTTGTATATTATAAAGGGTTTATGTATGGGTGTCAAAAATCAAACACAGGAGTTTTTAGCTCTGACCTCTAGAGTTGTTGGTTTTTTGGTTCCAAAAATTGGTCCTGAATAGAACATGCAGCAGCACCTACTCATTCCAAAAACTGCTAGAAGATGATCTCTCCTGTTTTTCTCAGTATGATTTTTGGATTCCTTGCCCTTGAAATGTTTCCAGGTCCAATTTTTAGGGTTAGTAGATGAAAACCTTTCTCAAAAATTGAAATCTGGTAAGAGAGAGTGGTCCAGATTTTCACATCACAGGTTTTAAAATGGGTTCCTTAACTTCCATGCATTTCTACTTTTGGATTTCTTTCTAAATTTGATATATCTAAGTTAAAAAGAGAAAAAATTCTGAGGTGGGTGGTGTCAGGGTCTGGATGATATGATATGAAATTTCCCACATTTGTAACTTCATAAGCATATATTTCTTTCTTATCTGGTTGACCTACCAACCTCACCAAGGCAGAGAAATAGGTTTATTCTAACCATTTGCAATATTACTGATCATTTCAGTGACCGATGACTCTGTTAAAATTTAGAATTTTTCAGGAAGCAGCCAAAAAGTAGATATTAACAGTTTTCTGGTGTAAAAATGAAAATTTTTAGGTGGTCGACTACAGAAATTGAGAAATATCATCTTCATCCCCTAAAAATATTCAAAAATGGCCCAACATTTGAAAATTATAGTATTTGGAGAATAAATCCCAACAGTTTTTATTGACTGTCAAAGCTACCAATTCTAGACATCTTAAATTTTTTATTCTCAAAAATTCAAATTCATGGTAATTTGGGCTTACAGCCATATCACGTTGAATACGCCGGTTCTCGCTCAATCACTGAAGTTAAGCAACGTTGAGCCTGGTCAGTACTTAGATGGGTGACTGCTTGGGAATACAAGGTTCTGTAAGCGTTTAGTGATGGATGTGCGTTGTAGTGCAGTGGATATCGGCTCGGAAAGAGAGATCGGTGACCCGATTTTGAATTCCAGTTGAATACCCTGGATTCACTTAAGCACTGGTACCCTTGGGAAAGGTATTAATCTGTCCCTTCCCTCCAGTTATGGGTTAAATAACAGAGTAGGACTTGGGGACCCTGCCCTTAAAAACAAATCCCAATGAATCTTGGTACTCGGAAAGAAAAAAGTATTACTAGACACAAAAACTTATATAAAAACAACAATAAATTGTTGAAAAAAAAGGTATTACCAGCAATAAATAAATAAAATTTAGTTGGCGATAAATGACCTGCCGAGGTTGATATGCCATAAAACCAAAACAACCAACCAACGATCATGGTGATTTTCCAAATATGACATTCAAATATTGACTCATTCTGCTAAAGGTGATGAAGTCAGTAGGTAATAAAACATTGGGAAAACATTACATGTGTAGAACATTTTGTAGAGGAAGTTTTATATCAGCTGAAGGCAATTTATGAGCAAATTGGAATTCTAATCTTTATTCAGTATCTTAAAAGAATTAAGACTGGTTAATAATGTGATACGGTGTAAATTTTGAATTTCATTACTTTTGATTGTTTTTTTTTATGCTGTATCAAACTTTTGTAGGTTAAAGCCAGAAAATATTTTTTTGATTGTAAGAATTTCTTGGAGATAATGATTTACTGATACAAGTCCTACTAATTAACTCATAGCTGGAGGAAGAAGTAGTGGATACATACTTTTCCCAAGGATATCTAAATCTAATCTAATCTAAACTTATTTATAAATGGAAATTTGTCTCTGTGTGTGTCTGTGTATCTGTTACCTATAGACTCCGAAACAGCTGAACCAATTTTCTTGAAAATTTACACAGTTGTACTATAAGCGCCTGTGAGTGTTCTGAGCTAGGTTTTGTGTCGAGGTACCCCCGATAAATATCGATAATCGAAAAAAGTCAGGTTATAGAAGGACTGGTCCGATTTTAATCAAATTTGATACACTCATAGACAAAGACATAAATATGATATTCAGAAGTTTCAAGGTTGCAGTTCTTACAATAGTGCAGAAAATCGATAATGTATATATAAAAGGCAAGATGTTTGTGTGTGTGTCTATTTATCTGCCTGTATGTCTGTATTTTTTCAGCCTTTTTATTTTAGTTTTTGCTTCGGCTTTGGCTCTAAGTAGGTATAATCATAGTTCTTAGTCTCAGCTATGATACCATTTACTCAGAGGACTTATTTGGCCTTCAAAATTCAGTTTACGACGAGAAAAGCTGATTTGATATTGATACCAGGAAATCAAAATTTGACTGATCTCCAGGACCATGGATTAGTTTTAAAGCTTTCATTACACCCGAGCAATGCCGGGCTATACTGCTAGTTTATGCATAAGTGAATTTAACTAGAATTGGAACTCAGTTCTCTGATTTCTATTTCAGCTGTTATCCATTATATCATCCTTACATCCAAGCTTACAACACTTTGGGAAGTGGGTCAAACCAAGAATTTTTAATGTGTGTACATCTTTGCACTGAGAACATTAGATTGCAAGAATAACTCATTAACCATTGCATCCTGAACAATAGATTTTTAATCCTGTATAGTTGCATATGGATGAGGGATGCTGTCTTATTGAGCTTTGGAACACAACCTCTTGCCAGTGCATTATCCCTGGACGGTTAGGAGTAAATTACAGTATTTGCTGTAAAATCAGAACAAATCATTAGTGAATTGTAGCAAATAACTATTTTGAAGTTACTCCTATGACCAGCCTCACTCTATTTGCATATTATGTTTGGCATGCCAGCCTTGTGGTTATTTTAATGTTGCTCATATGGACAGCCTTATTCTACTTATATTTTATGTTTGTAATTCTTTTCTATGACTAGATGCAAGAGAATTTTAATTGTATTATATGTTTAATCAATTGATTTGATATGTGTGACTTTATCTTGATATTACCTATCATCCTATTCTTAACAGTTGATTTGGATTTTTGTATGGTTTGAGTGCTGGATTCTCTTTGAATGATACAAGTAGATAAAAAATTTAAACATCTATTTTTTTTATTTTGCATTTCTTTCTGTTTTTTTAGTTGTCAAAGAAAAAGAAATCAACAACTATGTCAAGCATAAAGAAGATGAGTATCCAAGGCATTCGGAGTTTTAGCCCTGAAGATAAACAAATCATTGAATTTTATAGCCCCTTAACTCTGATCCTAGGAGCAAATGGGACAGGAAAAACGGTAAGGTTAAATTATGCAAAATAAGGTACTTGTTGGACACTTTATAGCATGGTCTTTTAGATAAAAATAACTGACTTATAAACATGATATAAAAATTAAAACAATTTACATTTGTTATAAATTTACATTCATTATTTTAAACAGTTTTGTATTATTAAAAAAGATAGCATATAATTTTTAATTCATTTTAAATAATGTATTTGTGATCAATTAATTTTGGTAATATTATATGTAATTATAATAAACAGCTTCCTGTTTCTGTCAAATTGATATATTTGATGATGAGAAAAAATGATAAAGCTAAAATTTCAAACATAACCTAGGTTGTAAGATTTAATATTGGAAAATTTTTATTGATATATTGATGAAAGTTTTTGGTGAGAAAAAATATCCTAAATATGGTCCTTCTTTGATATGACAATTTGTTTTTTTGCTACTATTGAAAAGTACAAGAAATTGTAAAAACAAGATTACTGATGTAAATGACAACAAATGACATAGCTTTTATTAAAAAAAGGTTATATTTGTTTAACCTTGCATCAGTCACTTGGTGTGTTTTGTTACCCCAAAATTTGTAAAAGTACTCATAATTTACTAGCTGGTAACTTGTTTCTTTTGCTCCCTCCCACTACTCTTTTGATTCAGTGAGAATGTGTAGCATGCAGTGTGGTGCAGTTGTAGTTCATTTGTTATGGGAGGCAGATGCCAGAGGACTATCCATTTTCTGAAATCTAAGGTGACTAATGCAAGTTTAAGGATAACACACAATTGTGAAATTTTATCTTGATAGCAGATATGAGATTTTATTTCAAACAGTGATTCTAAAACTGGATTATCTCTTCTTCTGTACCTGTTTTACAATGGAGACCCTTGCCAGAATTAATTTCAGTTTCTGGTCTGAGAATTTGTAAAAAGTAATTATGGAAAATGTCTAAAGAGTTTGAACCACACTACTTTTTTGCTATTTCAGGTTATTGAATGTAGCTTCTTTGATATTATCAAGGACAAGGATTACCACAGTTAAAATCTTTAGAATTTATAATGTGAAATGATATTACAATACTATATAAAATACTGTCAGGTTCTGTTGAAAAAAAGATAGGGATGACTTCTCTCTACTCATTTCCAGTTTGAGGGTTGGTCATAGTCAGTCAAATGAATGAAGATTCATCTGCTGTTGTACCCTTATCAAAGGTCCATAATCTTCTATTTGAATAGTGAAAATATCTGAAAAAGATGTTTTTTGTAGAGTTAGTATACACACCATAGTTAATGTTTCATACCAAAATTTAATTGGCAGATAACCTGTGTCTTGGCACTCCTGCCAGTTAGATATATCTTGTTCACATTCTTTTATTGTCATCATGACAACAATGTGTGACTTAGAAATAAAAGTTACACAGGTAATTTTATAGCCTGTTTTTTTACAAATAAACTGTAATATTATTTGTAGCCTTTATATTTCTCAGTATGAATAATCATAAGATCCAATGCAAAAACATAAATGTATTTGACATTACTCATAAGTATTGTACTGTATTGAGGAGCAGTTGGTCACTTGAGAACTTGTTTTTTTTTTCTTTTTTAGTACAGGTAAGTAACAGGATATAAATCTAATCTAAAAAATTCTTAATTCAAGTATAAATAATTTCTGAATTGTACAAAACTTAGATATAGCCTGAACAAGTGGAGACATGTTGAAATTAACTATCAACAAGAAAAAGGATGTAGGATTCTTCTTAAGTGACCACCTTTTCAATGAATTTTTATGATCATTTATAAGATTAAAGCGGTTGATCATAAGGTAGATTTCCCAATAAAAGGATGTAAAATGGGTTAAAAGTTGACTTTTCTGTCATCTCAAAAATTGCATGAGTGATAGATATTAGGCCTACTTTAGTTGTGCCTGATAACTTTAAGGGGTAAAGAAAGTCCTACTTTTAAAGAAATGGGTTTTCATCCATTAGCAAGGATGGTTTGTTTAAAGGTTACAGAAGAAATTTAAAAAAAAATTCTTTAAACTTTTTTGGTTCTCTATGAATGAATAAATTTATTTTTGAATCATTTCACCCCAAGCAAGGCAATAATACCATAAAAATGCAAATAGATACTAGGAATGAAAGAGACTGAAAAGACGTTAGAAGAAAGGACGATAAAAGAACAGGATTCTGGATGATAGAAGATGATTGACATTGTATTTAAATTTTTAAAGATTGTAGCTGGCAGAGAAACAAGAAACTGGAGTAGAATTCCATTGGTGGGAAGTGCAAGAAAAGCAACTATTAGAATAGGACCATATTGTTACATGTACCTATTTCAACACTAAAATGTTGAGACCTAATTGCAAATACAGTAGTGAAGGAGAGCTCATTAGAACAACTGCAATTAATGTGAAATGATCTGAAAGTATGGCTATTGAACATGATCAAGTAATTAATTTGACTAAACATGTTGGCTATCTGCTTTGCTATTATCAAGATCCAGCACATTAATGATTAGTGATAAAAACCTGTGATTATAGCAATAATTTTTTTAAATTCTCTTTCTAAATTTTGGCTTTATACTGTTTGTATGTTATAATAATATCACATACCAGAAAACAAATTCTCTCAGTAGAATGTATAAATCTGTTGTTAAATACTCTTAACACTACTCTGATTGAAGATCTTGTTCTGCATTAGGTTTTTTACTTAAGGGTTTCAAGAATATGGAGCAGTTAATAAGGTATATATGTATTAACAAGTAAGGGATTAGATTTTGATAATGTCTAAGCAAATAGAGGAAATCACTTAAGTAAAAACTTTCCACTATTTTTTCTATACACAAATGGCTGATCAACACTCATTGTTATGGAAAAAAAGTAAAGGTGAATTTAAATACTGGCAATTTTGGACATTTGTCTCTGTTTGGAGTATCAAAAGAACGTTTTTTCCCGTGATACTGTCATTATTTTAACTCTCTTCCCTCCTCGGCAATAAGTATTGTTTTAAAAGTGAGAATTAGAATTGTAATAAAACCTAAACATATAAAAATGAATTCATACATTTTATTTGCTCTTGAAAATTTAGAACAAAAATAATAAGCACCATTTATTAGAACAATTTTCTTACATTTTGCAGATTTCAATTTTGAATGTATTTTGAAACTTAAACTAAAAAGGAGAAAAAAATCAATTTTGTTAGTGTTATTCAAAGTTGGCCACGATCAGAGACGGAAAGGAAGGCAAAATAATGCCAAACATTCTTTTAATTTGACTTAATTTTGTGTTGTGAGAATTCCAAATTAACTTGGACATTTTTGAAAAAGCATGTTATGTTAAACCTGTTTGTTGCTTATTCATTTCAACAAGATTCCAATGACTTTCTGAGCAAAGAGCAGCAAAAAAAAAAAAAAAAAAAGAAAGCAACTGTCTGGAACTGACCATCTAAAAATAAATTATTATACACATGCAATTTAGCTTCAATCATAACTTAACATATACTTAGAGAAGACAAAGACCAGTTTCGAAATTCTAAGACTTTGCATTCAGATAAGATATAGTAATATCACTTAGGAAATGTTTCAAAATTCCAAATGTTTGCTTGTAAGTACACTGTAAACTATGTAGACATAGCTTTTTTCATTAAAATATTTGTCTTTTTCAAAGAGTTATTCAGACTATTAATCTCATTATTTTTGTGATTTTATAAAGTTTCACTTATTCATTATGACTTTTCTCACAATCTTATATAGAAAGATGGCATCTTTTTAAATAGAAACAATTTGACAACCAAAACATGAGATTAATAGTTAAAAAAAATTCTTGGAATAACTCATCACTAAGTTGTACAATGTATATTCTTATCTTATTTTTCAGACTCTGATTGAATGCCTGAAATACATCACCACTGGAGACCTACCTCCCGGTGCTAAAATTGGTGGGGCTTTTATACATGATCCAAACGTAAATATATAAGGATTTTAAGAAAAGTTTTTTTTTTTTTTTGTATGCAATGAATTTAAAAATTAGAAATATGTAAGTAGTTTATTTACTTCCAATCTCTGTTGAAAATAATTTATAAGTTTGCCTGTGGAAATGCTTAACAAAATGTATGTTTCCTGAGTTTTGTAGTTGTTGACAAAATTCATACTGTTTTTCATCATCCATTCATACACTGTCCCAAAAATGGACAGTGGGCATTAAGGGAAATTCTTGTTAGAGTTATAAATATTAAAATAGGTTACTCTCATTATTTTAAACTTTTATATTTTGTCTATTGAACCTTTAATAGTATGAAGTATTTTTGTGTATTACTTCCCCTTAGGAGCTCAGAGAGCCAAGTTCAAAATTATGGTTGAATTCATTACATTCACTTATATGCTAATACCTTTGAGAAAGGTATGAATCCATCTCTTCTCCCCATCCTTGCTATGAGTAAATAGCTCGACAAACTGGGTTCTACATCCTTGGGTGGCAACCAATCTAGGAGAAGGAATCAAAACCAGCCTGGAGGTGAACCTCCTTGCCTGAAAGATAAAGGGGTTTTTGTAGTGTCAATATCCCTACCTGTAAAAAAGGCATGTTACGAAAGCATCAATGACAATGAACCAGCCTAGAACAGTGCAATGGCAAGGGGTTGTCAATGGTCTATACTCTACAGAGAGTGATGGGCTAAGAGAAAAAAAGAGATTACTTCCCCTTGTATTGTACGTAGCAGCCCTTCAACTACTTGTTCTCAATTTCAGCCAAATCTATTTTAGTTGTTGCCATAGCAGGACACGACAACACAACCACAAAATTCAAACAAACTAATTTTCAGGGATCAGTCACTTGCAGTGGCAAGACAAACATTTTATTGGCACAAACAGTTGCATACAAAGTGCTAAAGGCTTTTATATATTTCAAATATGTTTTATTGAATTTCCAATGATGCTTCTTGTAATGAAGTAATAAAAAAAAGCTAATGCAAGTGCATAAAATATGATCAATAAATAGAATTGAACAGTGTGTAAACTCTTTTTAGAAATATAAGAAGTATAGGATAAATGTATTCAGTGGGAGCCAAAGATTTGTGAACATCCTATCACAATTCTGCTTGTTGCTTCATTCCATAGTTAGCACATACATTATGCCCTGCCATTACCTCAGATAAATAATGGTCTACTGTGTTTTGATTGTGAAGAAACACAGAAGAAAAAGATATTTAGAGAGAGTGGTTTTAATGAAAGAAAAAGGAAGATAGAAGAGGTGATAATGTTCTCATGCATTTAACATCTGCCTCAGTGAAATGGAAACCCCTTGTCAATTTTTAATTTTTATATTTGTGTTTTCTTTAGTAATGACATGCATTCATATTTATTATTATTATTATTGCAATATTTTGTTAAATTTATTAAGCTAAAAAAAATTAATGGTGTAATAGGGGAATTTCTATAGATATTTTATAGTTGTGGATCTCTTCAGTCATTAAACCATTAAACCAGTTATGATTCATCAGAAGATCTAAATAACAAGTACTGATACTTAGTTGTCATCATCATGACTAATAGGTACAAGATACTGTATATTAGTGAATTCACAATGTAAAGACTTTTGCTTTGTTTAATAAGCATTCCAGTTTGTTGTATCAATCATTCTCTTTATTGTTTGGTGATCACAATGATTTTATGTATATCTGCAGTCAATTTCTGCCACTATTTGTAAACTATATGGTGTATGTGTAGTGTAAAGGACATTGGCACAGAATGTACAATTGGCAAGCTGCATTCAAATTCTGGGCTAGTCTGTTATATTCGCACTAATTATCTTGGAACAATGAGAAGAATCCAACTTTTTTTTTCCACCAGCTAAAAGTCAAATAAAAGGGTAAACTGGAATCTCTAGGCTTGGGTGTCAATTAGTCTAAAAGAAGGAAAACACTAAATTACAAACTATGAAGAAAGCAATGGGAAACTTTCTTAAATTATGGCTGTTCATAGATGATAAAGAAAAGGAACCTGTAGAGAGTCATGATCCACTATGTTCTAATACGACACAGCATATTTTTAAAAAATTGTAAAGAAGTATTTTTCTTTTTTATGTTGTTGCAGATTTCTCATGAAAAAGAAGTAAAAGCCCAAATCAAGTTGTCATTTCGTGACATTGCCAACAAAGATGTGATTGTTGTAAGGTCCATGACTGGAACCCAAAAGGTAACCTGGAAGAGAAGACAATATTAATTATATTTTCATACACCAAAACTATTAGACTTTTTTTTATTTACATTTTTCACAGTTGATCTAAGATCTTCATTTTTTTTATTATCATCACAGTGTTTTGCTTGTTGTGTCCTCAAGTTCTTTTCAGGTGTTTGTAAATCCACTTTCAAATTTAACTCTTTATATGATTTACAGTAATAGATTGTTCTGATTCAGCTATCCATGTGTAAAGATATCTCATGTTTTTTTTTAGTACTGCTCAGTTATAGCTAGTCCTGTTTCCACTGAATCTGTACTATTTGACCCAGAGATTGAACTCACAATTATTATGTCACCAAATTCACAAACTAATGCTTTAATTCCCCAGGCTATTGTTTGTCCTGGGTAAACTACGTCTGGCAGGAAGGCCTCTGACTGGGAGGTTTAGAGGAGCATGGAAGCACCTCTGTTCTCAGGTCCACCATGACCTGAAGTGGTAGCATCTGTTAGGATCCCAGCTATGGGCAAGTACTGTGATCAAAACACAAAGAGTATAAGGAAAGTATAAAAATAGATTTTTATATTAAAAATAACAGAAATACATTTAAAAAAAAAAGATATTACCAGCAATACATTTGAATCTCAACAAGATGAAACCTAATCTACAAACCAATTTCTTTCAAAGAATACATATTCTATTCATAGGAATATATCTTACAAATCTTGTCTGCATTAAATAACCCATTCAGTCAGTCAGTTAAGAGCCATACGTGATACACGCTTGGGTGATCATGTCTCGAAAGAGACATGACTGACTGGGCAGAAGATTATCCCACAGTAGGTTGCCATTGCTTTCTGCGGTAGACTTGTTGCCAGCCAAGGCTATAGAACCCAATCTGTCGTGTTATTTAACTCATAACTAGAAGGAAGAGACAGATTAATACCTTTCCCAAGGGTATTTGCGCATAAGTGAATGCAAGGAATTCAACTGGAATTCGAACTCGGCTTCCCGATTTCTTGTTCCGAGCCGATATCCAATGCACCACAATGCACATCCTGCACCATGACGCACATTATTATTAACCCATTATTAAACAAAATAACCCAAATCAAACCTAGGCTATTGTTTAAATTCTTTACCTATTTCCTGATGTATTAGGACCTTGAATAAGTTCTCACTGATTTTTCATGAAAAGTAATGTTTTATAAAAATTAGTAAGAAACATGTCACTGAAAGTATTGTCCATCGCTAGCCACTACTTTTTCTCATCTTTCTGGCAGCATTTGAATTCTACGTCTTTTGAGGCTAACCACAAGTTGACCCATTTTTTGGCATTTTCATAAGAATGAAAGTGTTGCCAGGCCATGTGCGATTGATCAGAACAAGTCATAATCAGACGGGACAATGTCTAGTGAATATGGTGGGTAGAGTAGGACTTCTCATTTAACTGTTTCCAAGTAGGTTTTAACCCATTTTGCAACATGTGGCCTAGTGTTGTCATGTTGGAAAATCACTTTGTCATGTCTCTGCTCATATAGTGACTATTTTTTCTTCAGTGCTCAGCTCAACTGCATCAGTTGTAGTCAATAGCAGTCTCCCGTGATGGTTTCAGTCAGTTTGAGCAGCTCAATAAACTACATCCAGCTGATTTCACCAAATGCAGAGCAGAAGCTTTGACCCATGGATATTCGGCTTTGCCGCTAATGTTGATACATGACAAAGCTTATCCTAAGATCTTCTATGCTTAGGGTTATCGTAGTGTACTCACATTTCATTACTGGTTGCAATACGAGGCAAAAATCCTTTCCTTTTCTGCTGTTGAAGCAGCTATTCACATGTGACAAAACTCGGTTTGATGTTTCTTGGCATCAACTCATATGGCACCCAATGTCCTTGCTTTTGAATCATTCTTTATGCTTCCAAATGTTTCAAATTGTTGTGTGATCAACTCCTAATGATTCTGCACGTTTAGCTTGCACCTGAGTCTTCATGAAGTAATGCCTCCAATTCTTCATCTTCAAACTTTTTCAGTGTGCCAGAGCGTTCTTTATCTTCAACATCAAAATCATTATTTTTCAAGTGTCTAAACCAATCTGCATGTTATTTCTGACAGAGCATGGTTTCCGTAAATCTCAACAAGAATTCTGTGTGCTTCGGCTGTAGATTTCTTTTGAATAAAGTAGTGCAGTAAAATTCCCCGAAAATACAATTTTTTGGCACAAAATATGACATCTTTAATGCTATGAAAAATAAAGTTGTTTACACTTTGACAAAATGGTATGCACTGAATTTCAAGCTTATATATGTGTTACTATCTGAAACTACACACATGCAGTTCTGTGAACGCCATCTGTTGGAAAACAACAAGAACTTATTCAAGGTCCTAATATAATAGGGTAGTTTTAAACTTTTTCTTTTCTAAACCAACTTTGAAGAACATAAGGGGGTTTAGTGGGATAAGAACTAACACCAAATCTTCAGATTACTAGTTTTTACTCTAATTTGAGAAAACAATAAAAATTTGCCATTTGCAATGCATTAAAAAAAAAATTCATTATTTTTTTAAGAAATACTATATACGACTATAGGAGATTTTAATAAATTAACCTAATTTATGTAAACAGTCATCCAAGTAATAGTAAATTCATATCAATAAGCAATGCAGTTAAAATAAAACTGTTGCTTAAAGTGATGAAATTAAGTTGTATTTATGATCTGTAATTGGTTTTCTTCTTCTTCTTCTTCTTCTTCTTCTCTGCCCTTTCAGGACATAGGTGATCTGGCTTTCCACATCTCCCTATCCCTGGTGGCTTTTAGCACGCCTTCTCTTGTTACACCATGCAACTCTTGTTCCATCATCCACCTGATGAGGTCCTTCAAATATGTTATCCGCTGCTAGTATTAGGTTTTCCAAGCCCTCTTTCCTCATTGCATGTCCCAGGAACTTCAGCTGTCTCTTTCTGATGCTCAGTATTAATTTCCTTTTCGTTTACATCATTTCCAAAACCTCATCATTGCTCACATGCTCGATCCATGATATTCGCAGCATCCTTCTGTAGAACCACATTTCAGTTGCTTCAAGTTTTTCCTTCATCTTTGATGATATTGTCCAGCATTCACTGCCATATTGAAGAACTGACATCACATAGCAATCCAGTACTCTCTTCTTTGTTTCTAGTAAAATTGTCCTGTTTCTTAATACTTTACTCAACTTCTGGAATGCTTCCTTCGCTATGCCAATTCGCCTTCGGATCTCTGTGTCGCACTTTCCGTTTTCTGTTATAACACTTCCCAGGTATTTAAATTTTTGTACCTGTTTGATTTTAGTATCCCCGACCTGTATTTGGCATATTGGGCTGCCCTTTTTACTAATGACTATGCATTTGGTTTTCTTGCAGTTTATTTGTAGTCCTTGTCACTCTCTTCAGCTACCTTCTGTTGGAGGTCTTGTAGTTTCCTTTTTGTGTCTGCTATCAGCACTGTATCATCTGCGTATCTTAGGTTGTTTAAATTGTGGCCTCCAATGACGAATCCAGGCATAACTTCTAGGGTCCTCAAAATATTTTCGCTGTACGAGTTGAACAGATCCGGTGAAAAGACACATCGTTGTCTTATGCTCCTTTCTATCTTTGTATATCTGCTGAATTCTTTACCTGTCCGTATACAAGTGGTTTGCTGCCAGTAAAGATTATTGATTACTCTTAAGTTTTTTCCCAAATATGTCAAGGCTGCCGAGTATCTCCATCAATTCTTTGTGGTGTATTTTGTCAAATGCCTTCGCATAATCAATAAAGCACAGGTATAAGTTCTTCTTCATTTGTATTGCCCTTTCAGAAAGCATTCTAATCATAAATATGGCATTCCTTGTTCCAGTGTCTTTGACAAAACCCCACTGTTCTTGTCCTACCTCTGGCCTAATTCTGCTTCTCGCCCTATTCATCAGGATTCGGACAATCAGTTTTGTTACATGGCTCATTAAACTGATGGTTCTGTGGAGTTTGCACTCGTTTGCTCCTGGTTTCTTAGGTAGTGCTATGAAGATCGACCTGCTGAGGTCATCTGGTATTACACCACTATTATAAATTTATTATTTCTATAATTTTCTTTATACCAAATTCTTCCAGGTCTATTAGCAGCTCTGTGACTATGCTGTCTGGTCCAGCTGCTTTGTTTCTATTCAGTTTGGATATTGCAGATTCCCCTTCAGATTTTAATATTTCTGGTTTGTCCTCATCTTTGTGTTTTATCGGTTGCTTTCTCTTGTTGTGGAAAAGATCTTTTATATATTCTTCCCATCGTTGGAGTATTTCCTCTTTCTTCAATATGATTGTTCCCTCCTTGGATTTTATACACCCTGTTGAAGAGCAGGTTTTTTGTCCTGTCAGTTCTTTTATTTATTTATGTCTGCTTTATTATTCCTGCTCACTCTCTCAACTTCTGCACATTTGTCATTGAGACATTCCTCTTTAGCCTGTCTGAATTTGCTCCTTATTTTCTTGTGTAGTTTCCTCTATTCCATTCCATGTCTTGATATCATTTTCTGCCTCCTTTGCATCATGTTCAGAATCTCTTCAGTCATCCACTTGTTTTTTCTTCTGCGCCTTTGGGGCAATGTTGTTTGCTGATGTCACTATTGCTTCCTTTAGTGAATCCCATTTCAAGTGTCCTTTTCCAATTTGTTCTTTGTATTTGGTTTTCACGCTGTTAGTGTATTCTTTTTGTAGGTTGTCATTCACAAGTGTGTTGTATTTCAGTTTTGGTGCTGCACTAGGCTTCTTCAATCTCCGGAGTTTAACCTTTAGTTTGCAGATGGCTGGTATGTGGTTGTTTCCACAGTTGGCGCCTGGATAGGCTTTGCTTTGAACCACTACATTTCTGAATCTCC
The DNA here is from genome assembly GCA_037127315.1 of Ascarosepion bandense. Lineage (NCBI taxonomy): Eukaryota > Metazoa > Mollusca > Cephalopoda > Sepiida > Sepiidae > Ascarosepion > Ascarosepion bandense. Next base: position 1,640,075 of record JBBBDQ010002192.1, read on the forward strand.
TGTTTATGGTTATGTACTCTATCTAGTTTTTCGTGTCACTTCCTGGGCTTCGTCATGTCCATAGACGTCGTGGGTGTTCTTGAAACGAGGTGTTAGTTATTACCTGGTCATTTGCTGTGCACCATTTTTCTCCTCGTTTGTTGCGGATTCCTAAACCAAAGTTGCCAGTTGTCATACCTTCCCTCTCCTTGCCTACTTTGGCATTCAAACCTCTCATGATGATTCTGATTTTTTGGCTTTTATATTGAGCCTTGTCTAGAGTGGAGTAAAAAGATTTTATTTCTTCTTCAGTGCTTTGTGTTGTTGGTGCATAGATGACTGCAGTTGCTATGTTGAATTGGGTAATTTGAATAAAATAATGTGTGAGCAAGGTGTATTTTATTTTTGCAAGATCTTTTTAAAACTGAAAATTGGCTTCTGTTTACAATTGATAAAAAATGGCAGAAAAATTAAAATTTAAAAAAATTTTTTTAAACCAAAAAAATTTTAGATTCCGATCAATATAATTTTGGTTTGGAATACACCAAAATATTTTGCTTACTGGAATTAGTAAATTTAATAACTTGGCTTTCTATTAAAGCTAAAATTAAAGCTTCAAGAAAACTTTTTTTATTTTTAAAAATTCAATTTAAATTGAGGTATCAAAAATGAGTGGAGGTACCTAAAATGTATTTCTACAGGAAAATCATTTGCAATAAATTTAATAAACTATTACCTTTTTTTTTTTTATATATATATGATGTATTTCTATAGTAAATCCATTTGTGATATATTTACATTATGCATGTAGTGACCCTATGTTAGTAATACTTGAATGAATTCCTCACCATGAACAACTCTTCCTGATTTTCACAGACCTAGTACTGAAATAGAATACATTTTAAGTCAAAATATAAAAGAAAAACAAATTGTATATCCCTTGCCTTGATGTGGCAACCAGAAGGAAAACCCTGAATTCAAAACTAGACTGAAAAGGGATGCATGTCACTTCTCTAGATATACCACTGCTGAATGGCTGCAGTGTATGTGCCCCTATGACCCCAATGGAAGAACTCATGACATGACAATATGATTATCAAATATTTTCTCCTCCTTCCAAATAATTTATTTGTTGGTGTAGAAAATAAATCCTGGAAAGAAGTGATGAAGTATCAATAAAGTCAGTGGGCAGTAATTGGAAAGGTCAAAATCTTGACTCTATGAATCTAATACACTAAGATATAATTGATTGCTTTTTCAATGAAATTTTTTTCTCCCTTTTAAAGTCAAAATTTGTTTTTACTCTCATAGTAATTATTAGAATAAAAATTTTGGTGCATGTGTTTAATAAATTGTATCAATGATGATATGGGGTACATAAATAATATTACAATAAAATTATTAAAATTGTTTTAATTTTTAGGCTAAAAAAGTTGAGATGAAAACTTTAGATGGTGTTATAACAAGATATGGACCTGATGGGGAGAAGAAAAGCATCACCCAGAAATGTGCTGATCTCGACAAAGAGGTTTGTTTTATTTTCTGGAATATTTTTAATATGTGAAAAATTCCAAATAGTAAAATTAAATTCTTCAAAACTATGTGTTTCATTCCAGTATCAAGTTTTTCTTTAGCATATTCACTTCTATCTTGGATATTTGAAAACTTACAAAAGCTTAGCTATATTTTGGTTAGTGTTACTGGTAGAAGAAGTTTGGTAAATAAAAGTATACAGTATTGTGCAAAAATCTTTGGACACTTTAAACTATTGCAAATCTTTAATAATTGTTAACTCATAAATAGATGATTTTTATGCTGCTGTCTGCAGATGAAAACTTTGACCATATTAAAGTCATTTTTACACTTAATTATGATATTTTGTACCAAAGGTTTTGAATGAGAAAAGAAGATGCAAGATGACATTTAAAAATAGCTGTGCAAAAGTTTTTAGCCACCTGACCAATTTTTTTTTTTTTTAGAATAATTGATTTTTCCTTGCATATAGGGTACATTCTGAAATGGAATTGCTGCACAATTTACCTGAAAACATGTAGAATATTTCCAAAGAAAGTAAAATGTAAATAGTGAAGGTGACAACAGAAAATGAGTCAACAAGCAATATTTAAAGAATTAAGAACATTAAGAAGTAGCATTTCATAAATCCTCGAAGTTTTAAGACTCTTGAAGTATTTCGGATCGGCCAATATGTAGTTGCACTCTAAAGCTGCAGTATAGAAATGTACATAAACTGATCAGGGCTGGAAAAGATCAAACAAGATGAGATGAATGAATGTGACTTGTTCAAATTGGTGTTAGTAGGAATTTGTAATTATAAATTCAAGAACATTGACTAAAGTGTTACATTTCATGTAAGAAACTAGCCTTAAACAAAAAAGCATTTGAAGGCAAGAGTAAGTTGTTAAAAGAACTATGAACTGTAGGATATAAGTATTTGGAATTAATCAACTTCAGCAATGAGAATAAAACAGAGCTAAATTTTAATAAGTGAAACTAAATAGGTTACTGGAAGAAAACTGGGATTTTGGGTAAAAGTCTGATGTTTTGGGGATACGTAAAAAGTGATGTTTCAAGAAAGTTGGTTAAAATTGGCTGTAGCTTGAAGAGCGTCAAATACATTGAGTTCCTGAAGGACCATTTGATACCAGATTTGTATAAAGAGGAGATTTTTCTGCATAGATGGAGTTTCAGTCTAAGTCTGGTTGATGAACATGTAACCATATTGAAAGATTGACCAATTTGGAGTTCTTTACTTGAATACCATAGAGTAAATGGGAATGGAACTAAAGAGAACATGTAATCTTGAAGAGTTATGGTAATGCAGCCATAAAGAATGGCATTTCATACCTGTGAAGATGGTAAAGGATTTATATGTTTGCCTTCCTTGGAACTCTTTTGCAATCATTAAAGTTAAAGGAAGCCATACAGAATATTAACAATGTACAGTATCTTCTTGAAATGAACATTATATACAAAATATTCATTAAAGACAGTCTCCAGTTTTACACTTACTTTTTGGTTACACCTATATGAGGTATTCTTTTGGACGTATTTCTTCCCTCCTTGTTCAGAAGCCCTGTTACAGAATATCATAATGAGGTATAAATATGATTTCCAAAGGACCAATGTTCTATTTGTAGAAAACATGAGGAGAAATATACATTTATAATCTGGCAATTATGGAAAATTTACAATAATTCAAAGTGACCAAAGACATTTGCATGGTATGGTACTATAAATGTTGACATTTATGCATGTCCATGACACTGGTTTAGTGTTTTTTGCTAAGTTTTTCTTTCTTTCTCATTGCCTTGTGATGCAGTTTCGTGTCAGCCAATTTTTCTATAAAAAACCCTTGAAAAACTACAAATTACAATTTTAAAAAATGCTTAGTAAATTTTTATTCTTGCCTTAAATAAAATGAGGGAATAGAGACACATGTATATATATCAAACAACACACTACATAATACTTATGTAGTTTGGCTGTAAATGTACTAAACTATTAAATAAAAACAAATAAAAATTAACTTTTTCTACTTGACAATAAATTATAAAATTGACATTAAATTTCAATAGCTTAATCTTTTTATTAGCATTTATAAAACGTACATTGCCTGTTGTTGACATATATATATATATATATATATATATATATATATACACTTTTGTGAAAACAGTGAAATGTCAGTCCTAAGCATTTATGTTATAACAATTAGCTAGCATGTTATTTCCAAAACAGTGCAGACATATAGTAACATACAATTATCTGTTTTGTGACATATTATTGTGTGTTGTCAGTATATTTTAACTTAGGCTGTATTGCATAGAGTGCATATAAGCTGATGTTTTGTATTGTGTGTTTTTTTTTTTTTTTTTTTTTTTTTTTTTTAAGATGATACATTGACTCTGTTGAAGTCATTTTCATACTTATTTAGAACCTCAGAAATAAAATATGATAATTGAGAAGAGAAGATACAATATGTCCACCCAAACTTTCCATGCCAACACTTGTGTCTTTATGGTTTTCTCTTTTTGGTGCCATTGCAAAAATTATTCACAGCTTCACTTATTTTTTCCTACATATTGCAAACATTCTTACAGTGCTTGAAATCATGGCAAAAATTTCCAAAGAAGCAAGGCTGAAAATATTGAAGTTAATCAATAATACGAGCCAGTAAGTAATAGCTAAAGAACTTTAAATTTCAAGAAGTGGTATTTTAGAAATCATCTTAGTTTTACAGCTCTGGAAGTGGGATCGACTAAGATGTGGTTGTCCTCAAGAGCTGTAGCATAGAATGTCACAGAAACTGAGCCAAAGAAAACTACACGCCAAGTGATGAATGAATGAGTGCAATATGTTCAATATGGTGTCAGTAGATAGCACTAATTGTGTCCTTCAAGGACCTAGTTTGAAGAAGTGTATTTCTGCTGAGAGACTTACATTAAACAAAAAAATTAGATTAAATTGATCAAAGAGGTATAAACTATCGGATACACATTCTTGCAATAAGATCACATTTGATGATGAAACTTGTATGAAGCTGTATTTGAATTAGCAAGAATTTGTTAGAAGGGCTACAGGAAAGTAAAATGACCCATGTTATATGAAGAAAACAGTGATTTGGGATGAAGAGTCTAATGCTTTTGGAATACATAAAAAGTAATAGATCAAGTTATAATTGCTGATAGGTTTGTGTCATTTACTCATCCTGGCCACTATAACGATCCCCGATCTCTGTGGCTGATTGATGGTTGATCACTTTAACCCAAACTCGGCCCTGTCCCACATTGTGTTTGATTGATCACAAGGTTGATTTGGTTGTTGATTGCTGAAGTTCACTGTCTCAAGTGGTCTTAGGATGGGATGAAGTTGCATTGAATAATAACAAAAAAAATATCTTAGTGGAATAAAAACTAAATTTTTATGTAAGCATTTTTTCGGTACAATTCTTGTTTAAATTCTATTGTTTCTCTATGCAAACAAATCTAATTCTAACCTGTGTTTACTATTGAGTGTAACACTTCTTCTAGTTTGGTTTATCTGGTATAAAGCTTAAGTGGAAGGTTCTTCTCAGACAGGCAGTCATGTGATAACACATCTCTCTCATCTTGACATCTGCAATCTGTCTCCTTGAACTGTTGGAATGGCTACTGGTCAATTTGGGTCTTCCTTTTTATGGACCCATGTACAAAGAATTTCTTGTTGCCATCACTAGGTAATCCACCTTTCTTTTAATAATCTTTTTTGGTAGGTGTGGTCAGAGGCACTGTGCTTCCTTGCTACTTCTGTCTTCTCTTGTTGGTATCTCATACAACCATCTGTTAGGGTTGACCACAACTCCTTTTCTAGTGAAGTAATTATTCAAGCTAAGGGAAGATGCATGAAACATAAATAATGTTCAGTGGCTTTTTTAAATCAACATTATGTAATAAATGTTCGTTATAGATATCTTTCTCTGGTTTGGTTTAAATGAAGCATATTTAAACTTTTGTATGACCATTTTTGGGTGTTGTTTCACATCTTGTTGAAAATCTCTGATACAAAATATGATGAATATGATGACTAAGTATGAAAATCACTTCAACAGTCAGTGTCTCACCTGTACAACTCTTGGCAAAAGTTTTGAAATTAGCACACTTAGAGGATGTTATCCTTGTTTTTTATTTAGCAGTTAATAATCACAGATAAGACACAAAACATTTTTATTTAATAGCTAAACATTTTGACTTCATAAAATATACCTTAAACTCAATTAAGTTATTTAAATTAATGGTATAATTTTTTTTCCAAGCTATGTATTGGAAAATATGGAATAGCCCAATATTGAGGTAAAAAATATGGAATTCATCAGCAAAATAATTAGAATTAATACTTTCTTGTTCCTCAAGCTTTTATAACTGCTTTAATTCTTTCAGAATTTAAAGAAATATTATTTTTTAAAGTGGTTTCAACTTTACCCAACTAATGGTTAATAAATCTTCTTTGGTAGATGGAACCTTCTTATGGGCCTTTCTTTTTTTTCATAAATTTTCAATTGTATTTACATCCAGACTGGTCCTATCATTAATTTTTATGCCTTTCTTGAATAAATGCTTTAATTCCCTTTGCTCTGTGATAAAATGCATTATTGTTGTGAAAAATGACCTCATCATCATTGAATCATTTTTTTACTAAGGGAATAAGAAAATTATCCAGGATTTCAATGTACATTGATTGTTGAGGCAATGATTGCTATCTACCCTGGTCTTTTAAATGATATTCAACCTTATATTATGAATGATTTGAGAAATCTTTTTCAGCTGTTTCTGAATATAAAAATTGACCCTAAACTACAGAATATACTAGTGACTTTGTGAGTGTGAGAATTTATTGCTTCAAAGAAGTATGAAATCAAAGAAATAAATTCCAGTTCAGCTGTACAAATCAGTTAATGCAGTTCCAGTTTAGAACAAAATTGATTCTCTCAACTTTCTACAGGCTTCAACTAAAAGTTGAGATGACTATCATTTTTCTTAAAAATTTAAATCTTTCAAAGTTGTACAGTGGAAATGAGCTTGTGATCAAACGTGTCATTGAAGTAAATGTGCTAACTGGGGTGGAGAAAAAAAATTGGATTCCCATAATTCTGATAGACTTGCTCTTTAATTCAATTGATATAAATTCTTAGTGACACTCAGCTTTGCAGTGACGATCAACAAGGCACAAAGACAAACTCTCAACATTGCCGGCCTCAAGTTTACTTCTCCAGTCTTTTCTTATGACCAGCTCAATGCTGATGTTCTACAGTTGAAACCCCAACAAATGTTTCATATTAACATTCAGTAGAAAGATTGATGTTATTTACATTCTGACTATTGTTTTTTTTTTTGTGAAAAGATTGGAAAAGAGAAAGCCGGAAACCACATCCTAAACAGGGAACAAGGGATGAGCCTCTACACCCGTTCAATAGACGTGTTTGAACTGTGAACCGGGCTATAGTTTAGTCTATCTACTCCAATTGAAAAAAAAGAAAAAGAAAAAATATAAAAAAAAAAGAAAAGTGAAAAGATTGGAAAAGAGAAAGCCGGAAACCACATCCTAAACGGGGAACAAGAGATGAGCCTCTACACCTATTCAGTAGATGTGGGTGGTGTGAATCTGTCTTTAAAATCAATCTGACCCTAATAACAGTGTGCTCATCTTTCTTGATGTTATCAGAAAGTTTTATTAGTTGTGCCCTCCAGCCTTTATCAAGTGTATATTGATCCACGTAACCTACAAGGAATTTCAAACTGAACCCTTTAGACTTCTTGTTCCACTCTCCATGTCTAGAGATATCTTCTCTAGTTATTATTTTTAATACTGCATGTTATTGCTTGCCCCTTTTCCACTGACTCCATATTGCCTAGCCCAGCAAATGAACTCATAATTAATATTCCACCAAATTATTCAAGAACAGGTTTTTTATGTTGCTATATTTAAAATAATTTTTCATCATGCAATGTTGAATACCTCTGCCAAGTGTGTGTGTGTGTAAAAGTAAGCTCTTGTAAGATTTGGTCTATTTAAGTGTTTAAAATCTTTTTTATGCCTTTCAGATGGTTACTTCTCTTGGGGTATCAAAGGCAGTTTTGGAGAATGTCATATTTTGTCATCAAGAAGAAGCCAATTGGTTAGTTTTTATTTAATGCATTAAAGGAATTTCAAGCAAAAATTATTGGGTAATGTTTAATCTTCCTGCCCGCAAAAAACTGTCAAAATGACGGTTATTATTTTGACACTACTATAATAACTTTTGACTCCTGTAGCATGGTATGCAAATGAGATACACATATAAATAGAGCAAATTTCAGGAACTAAAGGAAGAAGAAATCACGTAGCTTCCTACAAGATTTACACATCCCAACAATAGCATTGCTGATAGGATGTCTGACCACACTCGACAATCCAAAGAATGTGGAGACGGATTAGATGCTTTGCAGCACTGGCCAGGGTAAAGAAACTGAGAAACAGGCAAAACAAAAGAGAACAAAATGGAATTATAGATATATTTCTCACAACAGCATGATGTGAAGCAGTAAAGACAATTTCAACGATGACATATCCAAAAACTTAAAAGATCTAGCCTTCGAAAAGCTCATTGAAATAATAAAAAAGAATATTAGACTAAAAAGAAGTTTAGTCATTGCTGAAAGAACAATGTTTCTTGAGATTAGACCACAACCGAATGAGTCTATCATACAATGAATGGAATGACTGCAGAAGATTCAGTTATTCATGAGAGAAGCATGCATGACTCCTCGATTAAACATAAGATATTAGTAAGGCTACAAGGTATTAATTTGAACTTAGAAACTAGTATAGAATTTCTGCAGTAGCTAGAATTGATAAAGCAGTTCAACCAACAGCTGAATAAGAGAGAGACATATAGCACAAAGAAATATGAAGTTCAAAGCAAGTACTGTGGCAAACAGCATGTAAAAGAAAAAATAAATGCCTAGCTTTTGATAAAACATGCCCAATCTGCAAAAAATAGGTCACTTTTGGAAAGTATGTAAATACAAAAGAAAGTTAAAGAAATTGAAAACATGAATTACTACAGAAAAGATGGAAATATTTGCAGTAAATACACCCATGAAAACCAGGGAAAGTAAAAATAAATGGGAAATATTTTCAGGTACAGGTAGATACTAGCAGTGACGTTACTCTAATTCTAGTGAATTTTTGGCAGTACATGAGGAAAGCCTAGGCTAAAAAAAAGTCTACCTTACAATTAAAACAATTCAATTAAACCACAATTAAAGCATTTGGCATGTTCAAAGGAATTTTTGAAACAAAGGATTGTTTCAAAATTATTAATTTGATCAATTCAGTGGAATCTGAAGAACAAAAAATAGGATTACTAAAGTATTATAAAGCAAGCATTCATTTGAAGGAGAATCATCATCCAAGATATATCAAATCAAGGAAACTGCTGATACATATTTTACCTATAGGGGTGGCAAAGTTAAAAATGATTCAGCAGAGCATTTTGGAAAAAGTCGCTTATACAGGGAGCAATTGGGCTTCACCAATAGTTGCCATTGAAACTGATGGAGACATTGGAGTATGCAGCGATTACAAAATTAGGTTTAACCATGTTCAGGTTAATTTCCTCTACCAAGTGTCGAAACCACAGGTTATGAATTATCAAACATGAAGCATTTTGCAAAGATTGGCTTAAAATCAGCATATAACTAAACTGAAGTAGATGACAAGTTTAAGAAGGTTACTAAAATAAATACACACTTGAGATTATTAAGATGGACTTGCCTACCATTTGGAATTGAAATGCAAGCATTTTTCAGAGAGCTATTAAGAAGATCATATTAGGAAAAGTAGGGAACATAATAATATATCAAGATGATATATGCATGGGACCTTGCACCAAGGACAAAGCATAAAACAGAACAAGTCCTATGGAGATTAAATCAGGCAGGCATGACAATAAACAAAGAGAAATATGAGCTAGACTGTGAAAAAATATCGTATCTAGGATATCAAATATCTAGAGAAGCAATATCCTCTGATGAGAGGTTAAATAAAATTGCAAAAGTAACGAAGCCCACAAACAAGAAAGCATTGGAATCTTTCTTAGGATTAATTAATTTCTACAGCAGATATCTTCTTAGATCTAGTAAACTTACTGAACCATTTGTAAAAATGCGTAAAAAATATGCAGAAGTAAAGTAATGCTTTCGAAGCTGCTAATAAAAATCTTTAACTCAAGAAAAGAAGTTACTTTAATAATGACTGATACAAGTGAACATTCTATAGTGGCTATAGTATCACAAGAAGGTCACCCAATCATATATCTTTACAAAAAATTGTCATTAGCAGAATGTAATTATTCTAATATAGAGAAGGAAGCATTGGCTATAGTATGAAGAGAGCACAGAATTTCTTGTTGGGTAAAAAGTTCTGGTTAAAATGAGATCACCAGCCCTTAGAATTCTTGTTCAATCTGAAAGGAGTTACCAAGAGTAATGTCACTAAGAAATTTAAGGTGGGCATTTGATTTTTGACATTATGTATGTTAAAGGAAGCAACATTCCTCATGTGGGTACATTATCAAGAATAAGATTTTAGAATGAAAATGGACAGGAATGTGAGAATTTGGATGATAAAGTTGTTCAATCGGTGGAAACAGATGTATTATCCCACAAAACACTCAGGATAGAAACCCAACAAGACATGATACGAAACAAAATACTAGAGCGCTTAAGAAAGAATGTGTGGAATAACTGCTCTATAGCAGAAAGACCTTTCAAGTAACCAAGACAGGTTAATGGTAAAGAAAGGAATTATATGTAATGCAGATGCAATAGTGCCTCCCAAAATTTTAAGGAAGGAAATAAATGTGTGCATGACGAAATACATTGCGGCATCACAGCAATGCAAAGAAGGTTGAGACTGCAAGGTTGGTGGTTGGGATATTCTAAAAATATTGAAGAACACATAAAATGTCCCAAATGTTTGGAAATTAAAACATGCAAACAAACCAAATTACACACATGGCCTAAAGAGGGGATCCACATGGACCATGCACACATTAGACATATTTTTTTTAATCTTAGTAGACTCATTCTCAGTTTGCCTAAAAGTAATAAAGGTGAGAGATAGGAAAGTTGCTACCATTAAACAAATATTTAGAGCAATATTAGCAAGAAGTGGTGTACCTAAGACCATTGTCACTGACAACACACCAGAATTCTGCAATGAAAATTAAGTGTCTTGGTTAAAAAAATATGATATGTACCATATAAAATGCCAGAAGACAGAAGATAGGGAAACCAAAACAGAACAGAACTTGGAGGAAAGTGGAAATCACTTAACAAACCTAGAAGAGGAAGATGAACATAGACCAAGATCTCCATTAAAGAGGTCACAAGAAAAACAAACAAGAACAATGCAGACCATCCAGAATATTTAGAAGAAATAATAGAGCAACTAAGGGTGTCAAACTTCTGGGGTTCAGGGAGGTGTGGTATGCAAATGAGATGCACGCATAAATAGAGCAAACCTCAGGCACCAAAAGAAAGAAAAAATCATGTCACTTCCTATGAGATTTACACATCACAACAACTCCTTTGACAATGTTCATTGTTTTAAAAAGTGATGATTAGAATTTTAATAAAACCCAAATTTATGAAAGTATATTTCTTTATCTGTGATTTCTTCCTAGCCTAATAAGATAGACCCCTTTGATGTCTCATCTGCTATATTTCAAAAATTGATTTAAAAAAATACAATTTAATATTTTGGTTTCAATCTAAGTGGTAATGACTATAAAAATATCCCCCTTCCCAAACTTATAAACAAAACATACAGATGTATATTGTGATTTCTTCCTAGCCAATAAGATAGACCCTTTTGACGTCTCATTCGCTATATTTTTGTTCTTTCCGGTCTTGAAGTCAGAATGCTGCAATCACTTGTCTCTCTCCCTTTTGTGTGTTAAGACCATTCTTATTTTGTGAACATTTTAACCTCATTACTGTTGCTTTGCTTACTATTATCTTGCATATATTGCTTACTTAGTATTATTTTTGCCCTGTTCTTTTCTTATTGTTTATTGCAAACTTTGTCAATTCTGTTTGTTGGGCATTTCTGACAATTGCATTTAACCATGACCAGTTACTCTACAAAGCTATAAGTGTATCATTAAAATATCTCTGTAAATCATATTGTTCTCTTACCATATGCTTGTATTATTTCTGAAAATGCAGGGGTTTTAAAAAGTTTAAACACAAGTATTTTAGTATTTTCTGAAATACACCCAATGAACAATTTTGTTTTAGGTATTTAAGAAAAACTATAGCTGTTATATATTGATAGCACCTGAGGACAGGGGACAGATTGCTAGTTTATAAAACATGGAGAACAAGTTTGTGTATTATAAGGTACCTCCAAAACAATAAAGCATAGATAATTATGTAGTTAGCTCTCTATACCATTTTTATTCTTTTTTTTTAAATAAAATGCATTAGAAACAAAATATTTTGTATTTGTTGATTTCATAACAGGATTGTTCATGTTATTTTCTCATTTTTTAGGCCCCTATCTGAAGGTAAAAGTCTGAAAGAAAAATTTGATGCTATCTTTGCTTCCACAAGATACGTGAAGGCTCTTGAAGCTATCCGCAAGTTTAAACAAGAACAGGTAAAGATTCCGTCTTGTTATTTTTATCTTTTTCTCAAGCAGATCTTATTGCCTAATTTAATGATTGGGAGTCAAACAAATTATGCAATTATTGAAGACTGGAATCACAACAAATGACTATGGCTCCTGTCATTTCCACACCTTTCTACATCAACAAACCCTTCTTTATAATTCTAGTTGTTTTAAACCAGTTCTGTTTTCTGAAGCATTTCACAGTTTCAATTTTACAAAGCCATCTTTGGGTTTTGCCTGTTACTGTTTTAAGAGTGCTCACAATAGAAACAACAACTATTTTCTTAAAACTCCACAAGTGTGTGATTTCATGTTTCAAATCTTGATACTTTTCCTCCTCCTTTTCTTTTTAAACTACCCTTGCATTTTTTACTACTGCAATATCAATGATCCAATACTGTTTGGACAGTAATGATGTCTGAATTAAAGCAAGAATTCTTCAAATACATCATCACATTGTATAGTGAAGTCCCAAAGCAGCTTTACATTCCCATTTTTCACTGCTGCAAGGTGTTTATGCTCATATCACCTTTCTAATTTTTATGTTTATCACATAGCATCCTGTTTTCAATATGGGCTATATTATTGCGTCTCTGTATTCTTGTTTTGCTAACATGCTACATCCACTATGTGACTCAGATTCTCCCCTGTATTAACAGATCCAAAGTTTTTCAATGTGTTCTTACTATTATTATGAAATAGGAAACCAATTATGTTTGAAGTATGCTTTCATGGACAAAAACATTGTCATGCGTGTAATAATTCCAGAAAGGTAGTGTAACCAAGGATGTGCGTTGTGGTCCAGTGGATATCGGCTCGGAATGAGAAATCGGGGAGCTGAGTTCGAATTCCAGTTGAATTCATTGCATTCACTTATGCGCAAATACCCTTGGGAAAGGTATTAATCCGTCTCTTCCTTCCAGTTATGGGTTAAATAACAGGACAGATTGGGTTCTATAGCCTTGGTCGGCAACCAGTCTACCGCCGAAAGCAATGGCAACCTACTGCGGGATAATCTTCTGCCCAGTCAATCATGTCTCTTTCGAGACATGATCGCCCAAGCGTGTATCACGTATGGCACTTAACAGACAGACAGTGTAACCAAAGGACATATTTAGCAACATGTCTATTAAGGGAAGATGACATAACTGACTAGGGACATAAGAAAATGTTGATGTGGATTTGACCAGATATAAAGTAACCAGAAAGCATATTCTTTTCTGACTAGATCCATATATGTTATGGATCTGAATAATTCTTTACTAATGCAAATTTTTTTCCTTTGTTCTGTCTCATTACTTACCATCTTAATCATATTTATCCTTTTTGTGAATTTCCACAGGGAGTTTATATATCAAACATTTTCTGAAGATATCCATCTACAGATACAAATTTTATATTAAAAGTAAAATGTTGGGGATATCCTGCATTTCTTAAGAAGAAAAAAGGACCTTAAGATGAGATATTTTTGTATTTTTTTAAAAGTAAAAGATAAAATTTCAGTAAGAACAGTGTATTTATTCACATTACCCAGAATGTTGTCCTCATCTTTATTGTCATACTAGCAGTATAGCCCGGCGTTGCTCGGGTGTAATGAAAGCTTTAAAACTAATCCATGGTCCTGGAGCTCAGACTCTTTGGACGTTGGCATGAAAGACTAAAAAGCAATAGTTGTTTCCAGTTAAAGTGAAACTGTAGAATGAAAGAAAAATGAATGGATGTAAATCAAATTTTGGTTTCCTGGTATCGATATCAAATTTTCTGCACTATTGTAAGAACTGCAGCCTTGAAACTTCTGAATATCGTTTCTTATGTCATTGTCTATGAGTGTATCAAATTTGATTAAAATCAGACCACTCCTTCTATAACCCGATTTTTTTCGATTATCAATTTTCAATATTTATTGGGGTTACCTTGACACAAAACCTAGCTAAGAACACTCGCAGACGCTTATAGTACAACTGTGTAAATTTTCAAGAAAATCGGTTCAGCTATTTTGGAGTCTATAGGTAACAGATACACACAGAGACACACACACACACAAAGTTCCATTTATAAATAAGTTTAGATACACAACATTTTAGTCTTTGTATGCTCTGATCTTCTTCAGGTGACTGAAATTTTGAATTGAACCATTTATTTTGTCCAACTTGGGTAGATTGTTCTTGTTTCATGAGTTATGCCAATTCAGGGTGTTTTAGTTATTCTCATTTAACTCAACTCTCTAAGTTTTTGTCACCACTTCCATTCGCTTGAAGAAGGTTAGCATACAATGGCCGAAATGTGAATATGACAATGAGTACAACAATGTAAATAACATAAATACATCATCTCAGAAATACAGACATACATTGTATTTGCTTTAACTTTCAGTCTTTTTTCAGGGCCCTCTTACTAGTAGTTTAATATTTACTTTAATATTCACAAAATATTGGGCATAAACAAGAAAATATAGAGCCATATAAAGTTTATTTTATATTAAAACATTGTCTATAAATACTTGCCTATCAATTTTGGATAAAAAGTTAATTTTCTTCTGAACCAAACATACTAATATTGAGAAAGAAGTTATTCCTGAGATTGAAACCAACAACTGGATCTTATTTCTAGTAGAACATTATGCAATGAAAATGGATATTATTGGGTATTATTTATTACCAAACTCTACATCACTAAAACTCCATAAATGGTTTTTCAAATCAATGATTAAAAATGGCTTTGAGCAAATGAACATTGTAGGTCTTGGAGAAGACCATTCTTCATCAGATCTTGTGGATTGGCACTACAGAATTGCAAACAAGGAACTTTAGCAAAATAACAGAAACCGTTCAATAACTATAACAACAAAAATGGATAGGACATGCCCCTCAAAGAAATGATCAAATAAAGATCTTGATGTTTCACATTACTTCAAACAAAAGATTAAATAAGGAAAAACCCATCAATATTAGAAAGAGCAATAATGGTTAGAGGATTTAAATTGTCTATTTTTCTGAAAGATGGTTTTTAAGAGAAAATTTTTTATAAATTTCAACCGACACTAATGTTAACTGTTTAGTCAATAAATGCTGAATGTTTCCATATAAGAAGATGGTTAATCTTACCATAAGAAAAAATATGAATATATATTTTTTTTAATTGTTCATCCAATACAAAGTCCAAGAGCCACTCAAGGTAGTGTGTTACTGACTGAGGTTTTATAAATGTAAGAGCTTTATGGGGACTTGTAGGAAAGATAATGGTTGACTCTAGACTTGAGGAAGTTAAGATTATATTGATTAGAAAAGTATCCTTTCTGGAGTCTGTTCCACAAAGTAGCTACTCTTGAGAAGAGTCTGTCCAAATGGAACTTCTTTTTTGCTAATAGAATATGAAGGGAATAGTGATGGTTCATCTTAGTGTATGTGGCATGATCAGTCTTAGCTGTGGCAGTCTGAACTGGTAGAACTAATGAGTGTACCTCATCAGAGCATTTGCCAGTTATGTAAAGAGAGCTTGTAATGTTTTGTCTAGGAAAGGGGTTGTAGGATGGAAAATAATGAATGTATAGCAGTTCAAAAATTAGTAGACCTACAAAGTTTCTGTCAGTTTTTGATGCTGAAGATAAACTAGTAAGAATATTAGTTTCTGTTAAAATGGCTGTCATTTGTCTCTCCCTGGCATTAAGTCAATTACTTGGATATTAAGAAAAAATATATGCAAATTACAAATTGGAGATACCAAAATAAAACATGTATAACAATTTAATTAACTGAGAAGTGTTTTGACAGGGGACAGAAAGTGTGACTCTGAAATCCGAAGGAATATTGGATTAATGGAAGGTGTTTTCCAAAAGCTAAGCAAAGTATTAAGGAACAGGAAAATTTCATTAGAAACAAAGAAAAGTATTGAACTATGATATAATATCAGTCCTCCTATATGGCAGAGAGTGTAGTACAATTTCCTCACAGATGAAGAAGAGACTTGAAGCACCAATGTGGTTCTACAGAAGGGAATTGAGAATATCATGAAATGATCATGTTAACAATGACAAAGTTTTAGAGAAAATAAAAACAAAATGGGCACTTATACATAACATCAGAAAGAGATTGTTGAAATTTCTAGGGTGCATAATGAGAAAAGAAGGTCTGGAAAATTTGATACTCACAGTACAGAGAGAGGGCTGGGTCCTGGGCATGATGGTAAACTGCATCCAGCAGTAAGGCATCTGATTGAGAGGTTGTGAGGAGCATGGAACCACCTCTTAATTGCTGTTGTTCTCAGGTCCACCCTGACCCGGAGTGGTAGCACCTGTTAGGGTCCCAGCTATGGGCAAATAGTTAACTCCCCCAAACTGGGGTCAAAACGCTATGAATGTAGGGAAATACACTGTTATAGAAAGATTTACATAAAAATAGACTTTTATAGAAAAATATACATTTTTGAAGGAAAAATATTACCAACAAAACATTTTTTAAGCGAAAATTATTGTCATAACACATTTTTGAAGGAAAAAAATTATTCTCGGCAAAACACTTTTGAATACAAAACTAGAGGACATTTTCAGTTTTCTAAAAGAAAAAAAAACAAAAAATTCATTAAAATCTAACTAAGTTAACCTCACTATAACTGAACATTAAGAAACAAATACCTTAACCCTCTAGGGCCATTCGTATCATATTTGATACAGTATTTCCCTATAAGGAAACATTTGGTATTCATTGACTGAGCAGTCAGTACTGCTTTCATTTGAAATTTATAAAATATTTCTCTTAAAAAATTTTTCAGGAAAATATTTCTTTCAAGGCTTGTTTTCATACTGTATCAAATATGATACGAATGGCCCTAGAGGGTTAAAATCCCACTTTTTTGGTATTAAATAACCCACAGAGGTTGATATACCATGAAACAAAACTCAAACAGATTGAGGGCTAGAGAGATAGAGGAAAACAACACAAGTTACCTATCAAGCATGAATAAATGAATTGCAGAATAGGATTTTGGAGATATATAACAAAAAGACAAAATTTATTGAGCTACAAAGGACAGGAAATTGTGGAAATCCATGATTGCCAACATTCTAAATGGACGCAGCACATAAAAGAAGAATCTTGAAGAGCTTGACAGGCATAATTAATGATTTATTATAAAACCATGTTTTGTTAAATGTATTTGTTATTTACATGTTGCAAATGAGGATGCAAAATTAGAGTTAAAACATAATACCTAATTTTTTCTCTTGTCTAAGATTGATTCCCAAAAGGAATTCAGAATAAATATGTAACCTCATGTGTGACAAATTGCTGATTGAACAGGATTTGGTGTATGTTTGAAAATTATAGATTTGTTGTTTCTTTGTTGCAGGATCAGACAGTGAAGACTTTGAAAGTGAGCTTGAAGCATTTAAAAGATAACAAAGACACGGTAGCTAAGGTACATGTTAATCATTTATATCATAATTATTATTTTGATTTGTTTCACAGAAATGATGTTTTTAGTATAATAAATATTGTTTCTTAAGTTGTAATATTTGTTACAGATTGGCTGATTGGATTGCCTATTAAAAAATGCTAAATTGATATTTTTCAAATTGAATTTAGCAGAACCATATACCTCAGTTTATTACACTGCTATATGATAAATTATTTAAAAAAGATAGCATATTACCCAGAGCCATGAATCATGTTTGAAACATAGAATATTATCTACAACCTAAAAAGATATATACTATTGTGTTCACTCTGTCATTTTTACCATGGCTATAAAATACAATGGCTGACTTTTATTATTATGAATCCAGTCATATTTGTTATTTGCTGTTAAATTTTTTTACGGTTTAATAAATAGGACATCCTTCTGGTCAGATGATTCATCATCCAATTTACACTATGTTTTGTTACATTGTATTGAGTAGCTTAATGGTAATCAGCATGAAAAATAGAATCAGTGTTGAATTCTAATTCTGTCTGAATCTGTTGTGCTAACTTTGTACTTTCAGAAAGGCATAAATTGATCTCTTCTCACCCAGAGTTGTGTTAAATATTTGTTGGTATGATATTTTTGGGCAGTATGTATTTTTTGACAATGAAGTATATTTGTGCTTAGCAATATATATGTTGGTTTAGGAGTTTGAAATGTGTTTTGTTGAAATGTCAAGCAGGTGCAATACACTTGGATTTGGGATTTTTATTTTGTCTACTAATCTCAAATGTCAGCTCCTGCCTCATTTAGATTTTGCACTGGAAGACAATTGTTGGTGGGGTGGAAGTGACATTAAGGTGACAGTTCAAATTTTGGTAGTAATTGCAATTTTGATTTGATTTTTGAAGAGTTTGATAACAATCATCAAAGGGAATGGTTGTTCTCTCAATCTGGCTTAGTTCAGACCAAAGAACCTCCACTTTACTCTATGGCAATGTCATTTAACAGAATTTTGCAACCATGTTTCTAAAGAATTATTTGCATCATCGAAAAAGACCATATAATATATGGATCAAATAATAGGAGGGGGAAGTCTAGCCATTTATAGTAACCAGCCTGTGAAGAAAAATTCTGAATTTGAACCAAATTGATGCAGTCAATTGGGAAGAGGTAATTCTTTCAGTGGAACTGAGCAGTACTAAATAAAAACAAGGGAAGATATCCTTTGACGTAGCAGAACTATACATATATTCAAAAAGGGTTTAGTTTGAAATTCCATAAAAGTTACCCAGATTCAACAACCACTTGAAAAGGTCAGAGAGCATGACTGAGACATCATGATAACAACATCAAAGATGAGGAAAATAGTTCAAATGTAAATAAATAATAATGATAAATCCTTGTTCCAGACATTTCATTTTGTATTCTGCAAAACAAATTATATGAAATAATTAAGGAAGACTGATGTCTACGGCTATATCATGTTGAATACACCGGTTCTTGCCCGATCACTGAAGTTAAGCAACATCGAGCCTGGTCAGTACTTAAATGGGTGACCATTTGGGAATACCAGGTGCTGTAAACGTAAGGACCTAGAATGGTCCACTGGTCCTCCAGGTTTGGGGGTTGGGTGCAGGGCTAACAACCCTGCCCCGTAAAAAACAGTTTGTTATAGAAACAGCAACAAAAAGTTGCTACCCTATACACCATCTGGGTGTGATGGATAAATGATGATGATGAAGGAAGACTGATGATGCCATTTATCTGTCTTTTTCCAATATTAATGTCTAATTTCCAATTAGACTGGATGAAATATAAAGGATATACAGTTTAGATACATGATATGTTAAGCAATAAAGATTACTTTAATGTTCAAAGTGTTTGGGTTGCTAAATTAAACTTTAAGAGTTAGTTGAGTAAAGATAAATGATCACAAATAATAATCTCTGTAATTTGGTTGTAAGAATATTTTCGTACTTATATCAGTGAAATTATACAATAATAATTTAAAATCATATACATTTCTAAAGTAATGATAGATTTTTATTTATTAATTTAACAGATTTTATTACTTAAACATTAGTTTTAGTGGATATCCATATTTGAATAGACACTCCAGCCTGAATAATTGAGAAATCTTTTTTTTAAAAAAAATTGCGCTCTCCGACAGGGATTCAGACCTGCTTCCCTGTCAGCATATATTACAGAAATTAACAAAGATTAATTAAATTTGATTGATGCTCGTATTTAAGTAGATATTCTGTTTATAATCAAACAGTATTATATATTTATTTCTACCAGCCTGATTATTTATGATAAATTTTTGTTATAAAAATGTGTATCATTCGGCAGGATATACAAATAAAATAAATACAAGTATCGATCAAAAATTATGTTCAAACAAATAATTTCAAATTGTCAGTTTGTTTATAACCATTTTGTTATCTTCATGAATTTCCGTAACATGGTGACATTTGTTGACATTATGATACATTTCAGAACAGATATGGGTTATTACGATGAATCAAAAATTGTGCTGTATAAGCTTGATTTGACTTTGTTTAGACTGTTGGTCATTCGTGGTCGAGAGGTCTTAGATGCACCAGATCAGTTGGTGGCTTCCTCTATGTGGATAGGGATTGCAAGTTCGAATCCTGCCAAATGTCACACATTTTCGTAACAAAAATTTGTCATAAATAATCAGGTCGGTAGAAATAAATATATAATGCTGTTTGATTATAAACGGAATATCTACTTAAATACGAGCATTGATCAAAAATAATGTTCAAACAAATAATTTTATATATATATATATATATATATATATATATATATATTAATGCAGGTTTCATTGAATAATATAGACAAGTTTTGTCTATTAATTTTGTGTAGGATCCGTTCATACCGTCTGATATACTTGATGGTGATGTCGTTAAAAGACAACAAAAAATCACAGTATTTGTTGAATTTTTTATCGGGTCTAAGCTTTCGGCTCACATAAGCCATTATCAAAGAGTAAATATTAACACACAGTAAACATAGAACATTTAAGCTATTAACAATAAAGATAATTGAATTGAAAATATAAGTCCATCCCTACCGTGGCGGATGGCCGAAGACAGTGACAAAATAGTGGTGTTGTGGTCCCTGGTCTGATTACAGACATTTGAGTACGTTGTTGGAAATATCGAAATTGATTGTATTCAAACCAGGTTTAAATTGTTTAATGTAGAGTGCTTCGAGGATTTTTAGTTTCTGCTTATTATTTTCTTGTTTGAGTATGTACGTGTTATCAACAAGTGTTTTTCTCAGAAGTGTGCGTTGATAACCGTGTTGTTCTAAATGATGGAATATATTTGAATTTTTATTTAAGTGCAACGTCAGACGCCGTGAGAGCGAATTTGTGGTGTGGCCGATGTAGATATTATTGAGGTTGTTAGAGATACATTCTCTAAATGGACATATGAATTTATATACTACATTGGTTTTTTGCAAATCACTAACGGTGGGGGAAGAGTCGTTGCGGACAAATGAATTAGATGTAGTGGATTTAGTGTAATATATAATGAACTTAATTCTTTTGTTAGAGTCTGTCGGAGAAATATTAGTATTTATGAGTTTTTTTAGGATGTTTTCATCTAGTTGGTAGTTGGAGTGCATCTGGCTACGGTATAAGAGAGTGATATGTTTAGGATTGGTTGGGTTAGTATCATGTGTTGTTTTTTCCATGTTAAGCTTTTTAAGAAAGTAATGTATTTGTTCATCAACTATGTAGTTGGGAAAATTATTATTGATGAGTGTCTGTTTTATGTTTTTTAGTTCACTGTAGAAGATCTGATTTGTAGATGAATTGACTTTTGCACGGTATAATAGATTTTTTATAATGGCTATTTTGTAATAGTGGGGGCATTCACTAATATAATTGAGTGTGGAGGGATTTTTATTAGTGGGTTTTTGATACGGTGAGATAGTAAATTTATTGTTGTCAGTGTTAATTAATATATCAAGAAAAGGAATTTTGTTATCTTTGCTAAGTTCATAAGTAAATTTTAAAACTGAGTTATTTTGAAACTGTTTTTGAAGTTGTAAGATTTCATCAGTATTTTTAATTGATAGTAGGATATCATCAACATATCGTAGATATATTGATGGTTTTGTAAATTTTGCAAAGGTAGTGTTTTCAAGGTTAGACATGTAGAAATTACTAAAAATCAGACCAAGCACTGAACCCATGGAGACTCCGTCACGTTGTATATATATAGTGTTGTTTGGATCAACAAAAGGCACTTCAGTAGTACAAGCTAGTAGAATTTTTCTTAGGATGTTGGGATTAATTTTGAGTGGGGGTAATGAAGGATTACTGTAAACATTTCTTATAATTATATCAATAGTTTCACTGACGGGTACATTAGTAAAAAGGTTTTCCACATCAAGTGAAGCTATGATTTCATTATTAGGTTTTTCACTCTTGAGGATTTGGATTGCCTCTAGGGTTGACTTTATGCTGTATTTACTCGGAAGGTAGGGTGTGATAAGCTGGTTAATGTTTAGTTAACTGGTATACAGGAGTAGGAATTTGGGATATGATAGGGCGGAGAGGATAGTTAGGTTTATGAGTTTTTATGGTTCCGTATATGTAACCAGGTTTATAGTCACCAATAATTTTAGGGAGTTTTAAGGAATTCTGATCAGCGTTGTTGGCACTAATGAGTTTATTAAGTTTAGATTTTAGTTGGTGTGTCGGGTTTTTGTTAATTTTTTTAAATTTTGTGTGGTCATGGAGTATGTGGTTGAGTTTTGTGTTGTAATCTGATTTGTTAAGTACAACAAAGATGTTAGCCTTGTCAGCTTTTTTTACAATTATATATATATAAGTCAGCATACAATACTATAAATAGACAAAAATCAGCTTTCAGATCTACAATTATTCCCATTCAGTAGTCCCTAGAATAATTCAAAATGCCACCATTAGAATAATACAATAGACTACTCACAATGCATCACTGACCTGTATACATAGTTGAACAAAAACATAAAACACATGGCTTGACAATTGAGTTTAGCATAAAGCAAACTGTTGCCTCTGGGTGTTGACTTCACTGTCCACTTTTATATTTACATAAACTATATCCAAGATATTGAACATTTACCCATAAATATAACATATCTTAAAACTATATATATATATATATATATATATATATGTGTGGGTGTGTATATGTATTTGTAATAATTTACTTTCAGTTGGAGAATGATAAAAGTGATTTAGAAGCCAAATATGCAGCCCTACAGGAATTGGTTAAAGAAAAATTGCAACTTTTAAAACCAATTGAGGTAAGAGATTTCCTTTTAAACTTTTTTTTATTCTTTAAACAAATTTGACTCCTGATAGTTGTGGTCAGAAATAAATTTCATCTATATGCCAGTTATTTGCTAAAACATTTTTTGTACTTATTCTTCTATACTGTTAGTGTTATAATGTTAGAGACAATAGGTTTGATGTTTATAGGTTGGTGTCGGAAAATTTCCACATTCTATGTTCTGTTATTATGATTATTATGCCATTCAGTTTGCAGCTGTTTATTGGTAACCAGTCTATTCAGTCAGCCTACCAGTGTACTTGTGTTCTGTTATTATACAATGTATTTTTAATATGTTGGAATCACTCTGATCTTTTACAATGACTGACAAATTTGAGCAACTTGTCTGCATCTAATTTTGTTTGAAGCTTGGCAGATCTACTAGTGAGACCCTTGAAAAATACCTCATCAAAGCATTTTGGAAAGTATTCTTTTAGTTGAACACATTTTGGAAAGCATTCTTTTAGTTGAACACAACATTTTGAGTGGCACATGCATTTCAAGTGTCAGGTGTAGATTCAAAATCAACACTTGTCAGAAAATTTGGAAAATATTGCAAATTCATTCATGGTGACTGCTTCTGAACAATCTGTCTGCTCTCTAACATAGTTGGAATCAGTCTGCCTGGAAACCATTGTATGGGAATTTCCGATACCATATCATATTTTACCTATAGATTACAGAACCAAAATTGGTTATATTCAATGAAATTATAATTATATTGTTCTTAATTGAATAATGGGTTTCTTTATTTAATGTGTGATTGTCTTAAACCCACATCAAATAACTACAGGATTATGAATATTTTCTTTAGAAGGTTTTACTTCAGTTCTGAACTGCTATCAAAGTTTATACAAATAAATGTATGTGCCTTATTAATTCTGAGGTTAACTTGTCTTGTGACATCATAGCATTTTGAAATAGATATTTTTAATGTTATTTTTCATTTCAAAAAATTAAAAATCTTTTTAATATTGTCTTCAGGAAAAACTTTATGATATTCATACCCGTTCAGAAGAAATCCACAAACTGAAAACTGAAATTGGTAAATATTCTTTTATTAATTTTCATAAATCAAAGCATGAAAAATAATATGGAAAATAATAAAAACATTATCAGTATACAGTAACACAAAAAATTTTAATCTTTGCTTAGAGGAGAAAATAGCAATGATCACTTTTTCAAAACAATATAAACTCTTAAACAAAAGGTCAGAGTTCATTCCCAAATGCAGTTATGAAAACAAATTTGTACTACACTACCTTAACCTTGCACCATGACTAAAAAGACTAAATGACAAATAACTAGTGCCCTAAATATAATAAGCTTTATTTCAAATATCAAACTTAGGAATGTATCCAGAAAAAAAGTATATAAATAAAAAATAAAACAAATAAAATAAACTATATTGAAATAAAAGAAAAAATGAACAAACTCAAGGTCAGAACTATAAAAATATCTAAAACATTAGTGCTAAACAAAAAAAACAAACAACTGGTTCCCTCTGTTCCCATAAACCTCTAGCAACATCTATGTGTAGAGCTCACTCAAAGAATAGTAACACTTGGTTTTGATGATCATTTCAGGAATGAAAATGACAGTATGGACATCTTGTGCAATCAAAAGGAGAGCTTCAGTCATTTCCTTCTTAATTTGGGAGACCACTAATCAGCTTTTTTTATTTTTTCTGGCCATTTCTTCTTGATGTTTGTGATAAATTTTATTTTTACAAAACACATGTAGAAATTAAAATTGAAAAATGGAAAAGACATTGCAAATTCATTCATGGTGACTGCTTCTGAACAATCTGTCTGCTCTCTAACATAGTTGGAATCAGTTTGCCTGGAAATTATTGTATGGGAATTTCTGATACCATATCATATTTTACCTATAGATTACAGAACAAAAATCAAAGTTAACCTCAGATATAACTTGGAGTATAGTTATAATAGCCAAATCATACAGTGGTGACAATGTATACAGATTGTGCCAGGAAGTAAAATTAGCTATTATGTTGTTCCCAAAACAAGAATTACTAAATGAAAGATCGGAAATTATGTCCAGATGTAATCATACTTATAATTATATACTAAGATCTTACAAACATAGGTGAAAATGTTGTAGGACCCTTGAATAACTCCTTCCTAATTTTGAAAATTCCAGTTAAGTATTCACAAAAAATCCCTGTTCACGAATGTAAAAAATGGAAAAATCAGTTATTGTAAATTGCCTGAAGATACCAACTGGTTGAAACCTAGATTGTGAAAACAGCTCATTACAAATGAAAAATATCCAAAAGTTCTACAATACCTTTTTAATATACCTGCATACTGGTCTAATTTAATTATGACCAAAAACTAATTTTATAATATAGTCATCCACATACAGTCCTGTTTCGCTGTATCACAGCTCCTCAGTACAGCTAGACATTTGATTACTTCCAACCAGGATTAAAACCCGACCAATTTAACATCAGTTGGAGATTCTACCACTAAGTTATCGGTTCATGGCAGAGAAAGACAAATTTTAGCATGTTGTATACATGATGTGAACAAACACCAGTAGCCAAGAGTGTTTAATTCATTGCTGAAGAATGATGTGTAAATAGTAGTGAGTGAAGATATATATAGTGAAATTAATAACAATTGCCTTATATGAGATTACAATATATATTTTTATATGTCAAAAACAATATTGGGGAAAATGACATAACAAATTTAGTCCTGAAGGACGAAACACATCACAACTTTTTCCACTTTGTCATACATATATATAGGCTGGTTGTTGTTATATATTAGGTTGTTACATAATTTTTTTTTATAATTTTTTGTTTATATTTACTATTTATTAATAGTTCTTTTGAATCATTCAACACTATCTCCTTTCATTATTTATAACCTTCTTGAAATCTTTGTTACTTGTGTTATGAGGATGCATTTATATGTAAAACATAATATTAATAATGTCTAAAAAAAGGTTAAAATTTGTAGTAAGGGATTCTATTGAGTTCTATTTGTTATTACAAAAAAGTTTTAATTCATGAAGTAGTTGTAAAAATAGAGAAACTAGAAATAGAACGTTTGGAAGATCCTAGAATGTTCGAGAAATTTGCAAATTAGGTGTTAGCCCCTATAAAAATAAGTTTTAAGTAGAGAGTAGTTAGTTGTTAAAAGGATTTGCTGACATTATCAACTCCAGCCTGATTCAGGATTTGTATATCCAGCCGAAAGAATCTCTATTAAAAATTGTTGGCTAACTAAAACCTGAAAGAAAACCTCATGGAATTAAATGGGTAAATAGAATTTTTTTACTCTTTCATTGGCCAAACAAAAAAATTATTCTTTATAGGATTTGAGGATTTCCAAAAATAGTACTTAGAATACTCGCTAGCCTAATGTGTTAAAAATACTCTAACCCCACTTTAACTCTCCCTTTGTAACACTTTCCAGTAAGTAAACTCTGTTTCTATTTGAATGCAAAAATTGGATATTTGCAAATATTTTTATTTTGTGCTTTTTGTAAATTAAATATTTGTCTGTGATTTAGCTCTGTGTTTTGGTAAATCATTTTTTCTTACAATTTATAACACATAACACTTGCAATTAAAGATGATATTATTAGTTCAAAAGTTCTGTAAATTTAAGTATTAAGTTGTTTGATTAAACTTTGTTATCATTATTAATTTTTGGTTAGTATAACTCTTGGAAATTATGTTTTTTTGAGCGATACTGGTTACAATCAAGCAATATTAAGCTAAGAATTATATTTGTGCTCCTTGACATTCTGTATTTGCCCATTTTGCCAAAAATGGTTTGAAACATGTCTGATTAATAGAATGACTCCTGGTCTCTTCAGATATTAGTCCATTAGAAAACTTGTAGCCTATCATTTAAAAATATGTGTTTTGGGATCAAATATGGATCAGAATCCAACAGAATGATAGAATAAGGAGCAGAAACTGACCAAATGCACTCTCTCTTTCTGAATATGTATCTCTGTCTGTAATTCTAGTCTGTTGTATGCTCTCTGAAATTAATGTTTTTTGACAGCAATTGCTTGTTGGTTCATTGTGTTCTCTTCAGAAGAGGCTATTAACTTCCTTTGAGCAGTAAACACCATCTCAGTACCACAGCGTGTCTGCAACAGTAACATTCCTTTACGTCTGTTCTATCCTCATTTTGTGTGTGCTTCAGCAGCAGAGAATTTCTTAGCACATTGTTTGTATGTAGACATTTCTACCTTTATCTGGATTCCTCCAATATCTATTGTCCAGATGTGCATTGTGGTGCAGTGGATTGGATATCGACTTGGAACGACAAATCGAGGAGCCGAGTTTGAATTCCAGTTGAAATCCTTGCATTCATTTGCGCACAAATACCCTTGGGAAAGGCATTAATCCGTCTCTTCCTTCCAGTTATGGGTTAAATAACAGGATAGATTGGGTTCTATAGCCTTGGCTGGCAACCAGGCCATCGCAGAAAGCAATGGCAACCTACTGCAGGATAATCTTTTGCCCAGTCAGTCATGTCTCTTTCGAGTCATGATCGCCCAAACCGTATATTACGTATGGCACTTAAATGACTGATTGTCCAGATAAAAAAATGGTCCTAGCAGAACATTTCTTTAATTTTTAATGAAAATACTTTATAGCTTAGCATCGTAGTGTTAAGAAATTGCCACACTCGGCTCAGAATTCAGCTTGAAAACCCAAGCAAATATCTATCCTTATCAGGATTTAAGAAATTCCAAAGTTAATTAGTTTTCACAAGATTTGTTCAGGTTTCAACTTTCTTGGATTCCCTCAGCAATTGTATTCTATATATCTGATGTAATTTTAATTTTTGTTTCTTTTCCTTCTAATTATTTTTGATTTTTTGCAATTTATTTCTAATTTCCAATCACTTCAAATCATCATTTTGCATTCTCATACAACTAAATGCTGAACCAGAGCCAGCACCCTGTTAACCGTGTTATATTGCTCATATAAATATATCCTGAAAATTTTATCAATATCATTTGATTTTACTGATATTATTGTGAAAACATTGTCTTGCATGATAAAATCTGATATAATGTATTCGATACAAGCAAGATTATGTCTATTTTAAATAAGGACAGATATTGTTGACTGAAACTCATGTACTTATATTTATAATATAAGTATAATATACTTATATTTCTTATATAAATATATCCTGAAAATTTTACCAACATTGGTTGGATGATTATTCTCATCTTTCACTTGTAACTCACAACTTGTTTTTATGTTTATTTTATGACTTTTACAAATAAATAAGCTCCTGCAAATATTTGAAATTGTATCTCTTAATTGTTTAGAAATACTTGTGAAATTTTCTGAGTGTTTACATTGTTTTCATTTATATTAATAATATTTTATGTCTGAGAACAATATTTTTGTTTATGTTTTCCTGTTTATAGAAGTGTTAAGGAATGAGAAGAAACAGATAGAATCAAATATTGACGAATTAGAGAACAGAATTGAAAATAAATTCCAAGGTAAGTCAAGAAAAGAGTAATAAAACTTGAATGCAGTGATGTAATCTATTAAATATGTTGGTGACAATCTGTTTGGAATAACTCCTAAAAACATCCCCTCCCTAAATTTATAGACAAATCTGTAATAGAAATAGAACACAAATATGTGTGTCAAAACTAAGTTCACTTGTACTAACAAAAATGGGGTCCAAAATCTAACCTTCATCATGCAACAGCAGAAATTGCACTTTCGCTCACTAGCTCAAAAATCATATTTTTCTCTCAAAGCTTAAAAAATCTAACTCCCCAGTAAGCAAAATCAATAGTCTTTATTTACCGACTGAATTTTCTGATTGGTCTGACTTGGAGGGAAGAAAATTAGCATAGTTTCTGATACTCATAGCAGTTTTTCTTTTTGTGTTAACAATTTTCTGTAATTTTTTCTTTAGCAGACCACAAACTCTTTCATTACAGATTTGTACAGATGCATGCTGGGATTTCTTCCTAACCAATAAAATGGATCACTTCTTGGTTTCATCCACCATATTTTAGCTTTCTTCTCTTGTAGTCAAAATGCTACAATCGCTTGTATTCTTTTTGCATGTGAACACCATTCTTACTCAGAATTTCACACTTATCGCAAAGTTCAATGCTGTGCAAAGATCTGCAAAGGACAAATCCATAGAGATATCAAAATTGGAAGAGGAGCTGAATTCTAAGCTGCATGAACTAAAAAAATGTTAACATCATTGTGTTCTATGCTATGTGTAATGAAAGCCATGAGTAGTATGGTTAGCTATAATGTGTAGTCTTTTATGAAAATGTCTATTTGCAGTTCTGTTGATTAAAACCATTACATTCACAGAAAATGTGCTGCAATCAGGAATGTTTGTGATATTCACAAATGATTTGTCTAGATAGCTGAAATGTGTAAGAGTAAGAATTAAAGTAATTCAAAATGATCAATTGTAGCAGAAATTCAAACTATGTAGAATGCTACATAAAATTACTTGTTTTTTAATTCAATTCTTGAAGAGAAAATAGACAAAAAAATCTTTTTTGAATGTCTAAGTCTGCATCTGCTTACAAATGACATATATGTTTTGAGTGCACTTGATAAATTTTGTGCAAAAAAAATAACAAATGTTAATTTTTAAATTTGACAAGTTTTTTGTTTTTTAAGCTATCAATATGAGCTTTCTTAGGTGTTTTGTTTTTGCAACAAATGTAGAAACTGAAAAACTTGAAAATGCTTCTTCAACAATAACCTTTCCAATTGCTTATCCAAAAAATGTTTTTCTTTCTTATTTACTGTTTAGAATTTAGTTGTTCTTAAATTAGCAACAGACACTTTATTGTTTTTTGTTTACTATGTTATATTTTTTCTTTCTGTGTACATCCAAATCTTAATAGTCAGAAAAATTAAACATTTTTCAGCATAATTATACTTTTTCTTTGTCTTTAAGGTACAACTACAGAACTCCAAAGGAAACTTAGAGATTTTCAAGAGAAGTTGCAAGAAAGAGAGGAATTACTCACCCAGGTTAAAATTTATTTGAGCTTTTAAATGTAAAATATGATATTTTGCTATAAATATTATTTTAGAAAAAGTTAACTGTTTAAATTTTTTCTTCCTTTCTTAAAAATGTCAATTTCAAATTATAGTGCAAATCCATAATGGAAGAAAAGAAAAATAACCCTACATATATTATTTAAAATTTGGATATAAAATTAATTCTAAATTGTTAATTTATCCAATTTATATCGGTATGTTAACGACTGTAAATCTGCATCATAGTGGCCTGCTAATGTGAATCAGGTCTTTGTAATTTGAAAAATCAGCCAACATGAATCAAACCACTGTCTACTGCTACACAAACTGTTATGAATCAACAACCATCAGTTACTTTTCACATGCAATCTTGTTACCCCATTGAAGTTAGAATCTTCCTACATTGTGGACTCAGTTTGAGTTTATATGGAGTGAAGTCATTTCCATGAGTGGCATAAATATGCTTTTCTTGGGTTTTTTCTCCTATTTCCAATACCTGCTGCAATACATCAGGCGAATCTTGTCCTTTCTTTCTTTTTTTGCTACAAAAGCTTATTGTGAAAAAACAACGTGTAATGCTTTTCAAGATATAAAAGAGTAGCACAATAAATAGTAGTTAAATAAATTTTGATTTGAAATTTTCACTGTATAATGTTTAATCTGTGAATAAGTGTATAAACGAGAAAGATTATGTCGAAAAATATTTGTGTAAAATAAATACTTTTTTTTTCATCATAAGTCAATAGGACTTATTGATGTACCTAGATAGTAATTATTTTTTCAGTGCTGAGGAGAAGCCAAAAAAATTACTTTTTAATTGACTTAGAGTTTGTTACTATAATAACCACAAGTTATAAAAAGAATGCTTTTGTATTTTTAAAATATATCATAATGCTGATTGATTAAAAATATCTAGATATCCATATTTTACATGGTAAAATTGATCTTAAGTTATTGAAAATTAAGTAAAAAGACTGATCACATTGAAAAGTATTTTAGTAAAAATTGCATTTGAGAGTATTGTGGACACACTCTGTTTTTAATGTATCTTTTTAAATTATGAAACAAAAATACAAAGGAAAATAAAAGAAAACAATATTTCATCACTTTTTCATATATTTCAAAATATTGTATTTCATGTCTGATTAAACAGTTAATATTTAATATCTGAATATTAACCTTTCAAGCTGATTTGTTTTTGTCATGAGAAGTCATTATAGCATGAAAAATTGCAGCCAAATGTTTTTCACTTTTATTAAAATTACTACTTCTGTTTCATAAAAATTGTTGCATTTGGATAGAGTCAAATATACAATGAAAGAAATAAGGGAAGTAAATGGAACACAAGAAGACCAACTAAGTTTTTATAGTAAACAAAAGAAAGGTTTTATTGGGATTTTATTGGTTTGGTAAGTAGCTAAAAAAAAGATATGAAGGTTTACTGGTAAGAAGTTAGAAATACTTAAAAAAAAAAAAAAAAAAAAAGTAACTTCAGCCGGGTGTTGCTGGGTTTTGTGATATAGTTTACATGTCAGGTCAGCAAAGGGTAGTAAATGGATTGCACTGAAACAGATTTTGGCAACAACTGACTAGCTAGGTGACTAGCTTAATTTGGTGCCAATCAACAAATACAAATAACCTGGATAAAAGACTTTCAATGGTAAGGACATCCACCCATATTAAATGACCTAGAACTAGAAGCTTCATTTATAAAAAATAGATTGTCTTAATAGACATTGTATAAACTAAATGTAACAACTATTATGTTATCATATTTTGAAATAGAAGTATCATCTACTTATCTTCTCACAAAATAATTCTGTTTTTTATTCACTCCTTCATAAGTTAAGGAAAATTTCAAATACTCAAGGGATCATCAACCAGTCAGTTTTAAAAATAATCATTCTACAACTGTTAGAAGAATTTAATATTTTTCATGAATTGTATTGCATTTTATATATTTTATATATCTTTATCTGTATATTAATATCGTTTGTATGTTTTTGAACTCTAGTCTGAAATGGAACTTGAGTCACTGAATCAGGAAACAGCTGCGTTGCAGAGTAAAAAAAATCGTTTACTAGTTGAACTGGGAAAACTTGAGCAAGAAGCTGATGTAAGAATTTTTTCTTTTGATACTACTGTTGTAAAGAGATAAAAATAATTTATTTCTGATAAAGTATTATTTTTCAATTAATTATTTGGCCTGTCATCTCATGTTAAATTTTAATGAATATATCTGTTAACTATGCTCTTTTACCTTTCAGCTAACTATTATGGAAATTGTTAATACTAATCCTCCCAAAGACTGAACTCTTCATCCTTGGCTAACAAATATTGTTGAGTTAGCCAGTCAAACTTACTTACTAGAAATAAATCCATCTTTTTTTAAAAGAGCTTCCAACAATTTTTTCAGAAAAACATTTTCATTTGTTTCTGGAATCTATGCTAGACAATTAAACATTTCTGGTGGCAGACTTGAAACTGATAGCATATTTAGATGCAGCGTTTGCTGGACTTAACAATGGAGAATCTCAAGCAGAGTAGATTATCTTTCTTGTGTGTGACAGCAATAATTATGTTCCTATTTCTTGGCAGTCTCACAGAATCAAGAGTGTTGTGAAAAGTACACAGGCAGCGGAGACATTTGCTATAATCGGTACTATGGAAGTGTGCACTGTTTACAGAAAATACCTTCTATGTCTTGAAAACAAGCCAGAAAATCTTCCAGTAATATGTAAAACTGACAATAAAACTCAAAATGATTCTGATTACTTGTCTACTCAAAAATGAGAGGCTCAGAATTGAAACTGCAATTATTTGTAAACTTAAAGGATATTACATAAACTTGAATGGATTCTCAGCTCAAACCAAGTTGCAAATGGCCTGACTAAAAAAGATATCAAACCAAATATGATAAAAAACGAAAAAAACAAGAATCCAAAAAGTGATTCTACCTTGCTTGAAATTTAGTATTTGCTTGTATTTATTTAAATAATTTCAATCTTCTGGGTAGAGTGTTTTTTCCAATTATTCTTACAGATTAATTACTAATATAGAACTAATTATTTATACTGGATTCTTATTGCAGTTTTTTTTATTCATATGAACTCCAATTTTTTCCAGAAAAAGAACTATCATCATAATTTTTTTTAATGTCCTAAGCATCTGTATATTAATCTACCTACATTCTTACACAAAATCTGTGTCCTTCTCCAGAAGAAAAAAAAATAAGACTTCATCTTCTTTAATTATCAAAATGGGTAAAGGAGTAATAAAAAAATCAAGTGTGCAAGCTTGTCTCTCTATAGCTTTCTTTTCTTACCATTCTCTTTTCTCTTTCACAATTTTCTTTTCATTCTTTTTTTCTTACGTTTTATCTTTCTTCCTTTATGCCTTTTTTAGCTTCTTCCTTTCTCTAGTTTTTCCTAATTCTATTACTATATGAAGATGAACAAATGATTAATGATACACACTCTCTCTCTCTCTCTCTCTCTCTCTCTCAGGAGAACAACGACTCTTAGTTTAAAGCTGAAGGGAAGGCACTTAGTTATATTTCCAAGTTAAGTCATGCTATGACCATGTAACTTATACAACTTAGAGGAGATGGGTGCTGCCAAATAATTCCCATTACTCTGGAAAATGCCCTGAAAAGCAATAATTTGGTATGGTATCCCCACAATCTCATTGATCACAGAATTTTTAAACTTTGTTTTTTTTTTTTTTTTTTTTTAACTGAAAAGTATATTAAATTCTAAAAGATGTATATTTATGATTTGCCTTTTTGCTTAAAGCCATGAAAAATGTTAATATAAACAATTGTCTCAATTTGTTTTCAAGGCAAATACAGAAAATGAGAAAAATTGCAACAAGTTAATAAAAACACTGGCCACAAAATACAGCATTGAAGGTAATGTCTAGTTAAGTCTCTTAAAGGTATTATCAAATAGTATTAAATAATAAAATATTTAATATCATCAAATGATATTAAATAATAACTATTTGATATCTTATTTTCATTGATATATTTCAGAGGTTTTTATCATTTAAAATTATTCAGAAAAGTAATTCATTTTACCTACTTTTATTTAATAGGAGAAAAAATAATGAATAAAATTTGATTAATACATGAACAATAAAAAGAAGTTAATGAAATTTTTAAAGGGATTTCCAAATTCCAAATATTCTTTCCCTATTTATTACTTTTGTTTATTTGATTCCATTTTTTAATTATAGTAGTGTTGTAGTAGTAGTTGGTTAGCGCTACCACTAATTAGTATATGTATACAAGTAGATGTTATGTATAGACTTTTATGTAAGGTAGTAGCAATGTTACTTGGAATGTAGAACCAATACTAACAGCATACAGCTATAATCCTTACTTGGAATATCATAACAATGACATTGTTGATAGGATCTTTGTTGCCTGTAGAAGACCCAGACTTTGTTGAGACTTGGATAAGGTGCTTTGTAGCCCTTGCTAGAAACAAAAAAACAATGGGACAACAAAATAAATGGAGATGAAAACAAAGTCACAGATTTATTTCTGATGACAGCTGGTTATGAAGTTATTAAGAAGAATTTGTTCTGAGAATGCCTAATGGTGATCATAGAATCATTGGTGACTATAAAGTAGGTTTAAACCATAAAATTTACTTTGATTCTTATCCTATCCCAAACATTGAAAATATATTTGTTAGCAAGAATGAAATGTTTTCTGATAATTATCTAAAAAGCCCATACCATCAAATTCAAATTGATGATAAATTTAATGAAATCACCACTATTAACTCCCAAATTAGACTGCTTAGATGAACTTGTATGCCTTAGGAGATGAAACAGCAAGTGCCATATTTAAGAAAGCAATAGAAAATATTCTAAGATTTATGCTCATAAAAAATATGACAATATGTCAAGATGATATAAGTTTGGTAGCAACCAATGAAGAAGAATTGGAACAAAAAACCAACCACGTATTAAACAGATTAAGGATATCTGGAATTAATATTAACAAAGATAAATGTGTATTTACTTGTAAAAACTATATTTTGGGTACCAAATCTCAAAAGATTGAATTTTGGCAGACTCAAGTTTAACAAGATATTAAGGGTGTCTCCAACAAATAAAAAAAGAATCAAAATCCTTTTTGTGTTTAGCAATTTTTTATAGTAAACATTCAGAACTAATTGAAGCATTTACCAATTTGCATAAAAAGAACAATTTAAGTGGACTGATATACAACAAACAGCATTTAATAATAAAAAAAAATGCTCTTGCAAAACACCCTGTTATCAAGATTTTTGACCCCAAAATGATGTTACATTAACTATGGATGCTAGTAAAAATTCCATATTGGCAATCTTAGCCTAAGAAGAACATTCAGTTATATATCTTTATAGAACATTAACATCAATATATAAAAAGAAGCTTTAGCTCTAATTTGGAGCACTAGTAGGGCTTGTCAATTTTTATTGGGTAGAAAAGTCTTGTTGAAGTCTGACCATAACTTCTAGAATTCATTTTTGACCCAAGGAAAGAATTACTGAAAGTTACATTTTTCAGAACATTAAGATGGGCCATAAGTTAATGGCTTTTGATTTTGATACCGAATATATAAAAGGAAATGATGTTTCCCATGTAAATGTATATTATCCAGATTACATTTTAATAGGGGGCAAAAAGACAACATATTATAAAATATAGACGATGACTTTTTGCACTGAGTAGAAACTGGCGTTGTACTGATAAATGAACTTTCCTTAGAAACCTTATAGGATCCAAAATTAAGTAAAATTTTATCTAGAATAAAAACTAATAAATCAAATAATTATCCAGAATTTGAAAGGCCATACAAAAAAATAACACAGCTGTAGAAAATGGTGTTGTATATAATAAAAATTTAGTACCAATTGAAAAATGAAGAAAAGGTGTAATAAAAAGTGTGCATAACAATGTGCATTGTGGAATTACAGCTACACAGAAGTGTTCAAAATTAGACATGGTGGTCTGGATATGTATGCAATGTTGAAAATCACATACACAAATATCCAAAATGTGCCGAAATAAAAAACTTTCACCTGAATAAAGTATTCATATGACCTAAGAGACAGAACCTTGGTTTTGCATTTGTTTGGACAAAACACACATTAACAGTTTGGGATAGTATGTCATTTTGGTTGACTCTTTTATTGGCTAGCCTGAAGTTGTTTGCATTCACAATAGAAAAATTAGTGCAATAAGACAAATATTACAGGTAATCTTTGAATGGAGTACCAAAAACATTAGTGTCTGATAATGCCCCAGAATTTTGTGATGAAAGTCTGTATTCTTGGCAAAGGAAAATTGGATGTGTCAAATATAAAATCCCACCATGTCATCTTCAAGCATATGGAATTGTAGAAAGAATGGTACAGATTATGAAAGTGAGATTGAGAGCATTTTTTACTCAACAAGATGAGATTAATAATTTCTTACCAAGACTATATCTTAGTTACAGAACTATACCACATGCTGACAGATTAAATTGCAGATATATTGTACATAGATTATTGCATATATATATAGATCTTAATTCACCCTGAGCAAGGCAATAATGCCACTAAGATGCATTAATAGGAAGACATATTAGAGCCCTATTAGCCATACTGTAGTCCATTAATGAAAAAATGTGGTACAAAAAATAGAGAATCTGCACCTGAAAGAGCAAATTTTATAATGCAGAAAGGATAAAATACAGCATTAATATTTAAAAAAGGTAATCATGTTTTTTGTCCATGTGAATCAAATAAGATCCAGTTAAGATTATGAAGGGGAGCTAGAAATTGAGTTAGGAAGTGAGCCCATCTTGGACCCTAGAAACCAACAGAAATAAGTGATAAGGAAAGACCAAGACAATTTGGACAATTCAAACATTGTTTGTGAAGAAAGGACTTGACCTACAATCAAAACAGATCTAGATCTCCCACAGAGAAAAATACACACAGATCTCCAGAAACAGAAGGAGAGAAAGAAATTAAAATGAAAATACAAATAGATGAAGAAACTTGAGATCAATGAAGGACATAAAGCTTATTCAATTCAGAGTGATGTAGTAGTGGTTTGTTAGTGCTATCACTAATTAGCATGTGTATGAATAGACGTTAGTCCTGGGTATGACAATAACCTACATTTGGCAGCAATGCCACTGATCTGAAATTGGAGACATATAATTGCATTCAAAATATATTTAAAATTGTGTTAAAAATATTTAGATTTTGGCATTAAATAACCTATAGATGTTGATGTACTTCTAAACAAAATCAGAGTAGATGTTATGTATAGGCTTGCTATGTAAAGTAATTGCAATGGTACTTGAACTGTAGAACCAATACTGACTGCATACAACTGCAATCCCTACTTGAAATATCATAAGTGTATGATCAGTCAGTATTAGCTATGAATGTTTGATAAGAATTTTGAAATCATTTTATCTTAATAATATAAAAAAAATACATGCAATCATGCAACTTGGCAATTGAAAATTTTGTTTTTCTTTTTAAATATGGTGGTTCTTATTTATTTTTAATTTAGGATTTCAAACTGGAGAGTTTTCAAATATTCATTGTTCTCGCTTTCTGGAAAAATTGAAAGATAAATATGATAAATTGATGAAAGAAGCAAAAGAAAAGAAGGTATGTTTGTTTTTTTTCGCTTTTTGTTAAAGTGAGACTTTAAGTTCTATATTTTTGTAAAACTGGGTTATTCTTTTCAAAATGTAGTTCATGTCATTTAATAAAGAGAAGCATTTTCAGATTTGCTAATGAAAGATTGAAAACTTGCTTCTTCTTATTTATTTTTATCAGTTTGTAACTTTCTTTAAATAATCTATTTTCTGTTGCTTACTGTAAGTTTTTCTGATTTTTTTTTTAGGCAACTTTTGAAGAGAAAGAAGCTGCTCTTCAAAGTCAAATAGATGAAGTTCGAGACAAAAAAACTAAACTAGAACAAAGTATCAAGATGAAACAGGACATCATTGTAAGTATTTTTTTTAGTTTTACATCAAGAAACATCCACATCAGCACTGTTTACATTATTTTTTATTTACCTAGTAATATTAAAGATTTAGTTTGCGTTGGATAGGGTTTCCTATCGTTTGATTTACACTCCTTCCTGGTCTTTTGAATAGGAATAGGGGTTAATCCCTTGTTTCTTCTTTAGGATTGGGTTTCGAGTTCTTTCTAAAGTATTCTCAATTTTTTTCACTCGCAGGAGCCTCTTGCATCTTAGTGACATTATTTCCTTGCTTGGGGTGAATTGATTAATATATATATTTATTTGCAATAATCTATGTATAATATATCTTGTGGGTAGATTGATTTTTTTCTGCTGTTCATGCCAAGGAACATGTCATCTTGTTCAGGATAGCCCTAGACATGGACAGTGGAATAAGAACAATCTCCACCTTGTAGATTAAATAAACGATGTGGTTTGAAATTCTCTTTGTGTTACCCAGAGTAACAAAATTGTTGAAGAAGGCCAGAAGACATATTGGCTGAAATATTATAACAGTGGCAACAAAGATAACTACACTAGTCTGAATGTAAATAAGGTAAATATTTTTATTTTGAGACTTGATTCTATAGTAGCCTCATCTGTTTAGAAAAATACAGCATAACAATAAATTTGATGACAATATATCAGCAATTGTTTCAATTTTCAGAAAAGATTTTTTTATTATTTATATAAATTTGCTATATTGACAAGAAAATGAAATGTAATTTTTTATGTCACTATTGCTGAAATGGTCAATTAAAGCACTGAATGTAATATGGTACATTTGATTACAGCATGTGATCTACTTTTTAGTCCATGCTTTTTTTCTTGTGATAAGATGTAAAAATATAACTCACTCTGATCATGGTTAATCTGCCATAATTTAACAATATGGCTTAGAATGAAGAGAAAGTGTGGTTGAACAAAAGATGATGTTTGTTCGTCTGTAATCCTTCCTGCAATGTGATTATAGCACCCAACCCCAGTTTCCTTTAAATGCTGGGTATTTAAAAGTCCAATATCTATTAATGTCCACAACAGTCTGGATAATTGTCATTCTTATGGGAGTCATCTAGAATTGTTGTATTTTTATTTCATATCATAATATCTAAACTGCATATCTAACCATTTTTGTGCAGTTTCAGATGTTTGGGTTTTGAATTCAGTTGTCTTTCTCCTAGACTAGTTGCCAAATATAGCTAGATGCCATAACTAGGGGAAATACAGATGCATTCACACCTTTCTCCAAGGGTATTTGCGAAAGTTAGTGTAACATACTCAACTAGAATTTTAACTTTGCTCACTGATTTCTTGCTCTGAACTACTAACCATTACACTATCTTTGTGGGTCTTCCTTGAACTTAGATATTGCTCTATGGCTACTTACTGCTTACTTTATATATACATTCCATGGTCAAAGCCATGTAATCAAGGCACATACTTAAGACACATCACCAGTTTGTGTATTGCCCTCATTCAGTGATGTATGAATTTCCCATTTATTTCTGCTAGTTCTTTCTTTTCTGAGGTGATATGCACACTTGGGCAATCAACTCTCTTCTTGATCCATGACTGATTTGGCAGAAGGTTTTCACAATAAGCTGTCATTACTTTCTTGTAGACTGGTTGCTACCTAAGGTTATAGGACACAGTCTGTCTTACTGTTTAACTTATTAGCTAGGGGCGTGGAGATGGATTCTATATCTTTCCCAATGGTATATAAGTGAACATAACAAACCTGATGGAATTTGAATTTGACTCTCTGATTTCTCATTCTTAACTATTATTCATCACATGAGCTGCACAGTCAAGCCTACAGCACTTGTTATCCAGTGATTGAATGAGAATTAGTGTTTTAACATATGGTCATAACCATATGAAAAACAAGAAACGTTTTGAAAATTACTCTTGCTAAGTTTTAGCTTTATTTGATGAAATCATCTAGCTTAAACAGGGTTAGCAATCAACTTGGAAAATAGAATTAAAAAAAACAAAACAAATGGTTATATTTTTAAGAAAAATCAAGGAATTTTTATTTCATGTCAAGGAAAATATGATTTTTGAATGCATTTTGATGCATATCAAATGAAATATTTATTCTATGCTTTCTTATATGGAAAATAAATACTAAATTGTTATGTAATACGGGTGGGCCTGTGCTGTCAAAAACGACTGCAAAATATTTATATCGATATATTGTTTAAAATGACGGCAACATATATATTGATGTACCTATTATTGAGTATCTTACATTAAGACATCAGAAAAAAACCCTGAAATAATCCAAAAGACAGGAGAGAAATATATATATATATAATTAAATAAATACACAACATTCTTTATTATAATTTTCACTCTCTCCATGAGCATGACAGGAGGGAAATAAATATATATTTATATATATCTAAATACAGAACAGTCTTTACTGTAATGGAGAGGATATATAAATTTATGTTTAGTAGTACTCCTGTATATCTATATCCTTACCACTATCTGTTACATGTTTCTCCAGATCAGGAAATTTCAGTGGATTTTTTTAAGGAAAATAGGTAATTATTATGGAATTTTGTTTGATGATTAGGCATATATCCTTTTAAATTTTTCAGATTTACTAATTAAAATTAAAAAAAACACATTAAAAAAGTTAATGCTCTTTTAAATTTTATTAAAAAAGAAAGCTAAATTAAATTGTTTATTTATTTCCAGGAGAAAAACAATAGCGAAATCAAAAAAATAAACTGGAAACTCAGTGAAACAGATGCCTCTGCTGGACACCTTACACAGTTGACACGTGAACTAAAGGCTCTTGTAAATAAAGTCTTTTTGAAATATTTCTCTCTACATTCTTAAAAAATTTGCATTTGTAAAGTGTTATATTTGAAAGCATTTTTTAAAAAATCTGATTTCATGTGTAGTATTTTCCTGTGTTATTTGGTAATATCCAAAACTTGAATTATAAAATTAATTTGAACAACAGTAAAATAGTAATTTTTCTCATTTGTGATTATTGATTTGTAAAAATTGATGCTACTGTTGGTAAAGGCTCTTTTAATGGATGATTAGTAAGGATGTTAATTTATTTAAAAAAAGTCATAATCTAAAGAAATATCTTAGTTTTTAGTTATTTAACTGAAAATTTGATACAATTGTTACTACATTTCAAAAACACTTGTTTTATTTTTTTTTAAGGAACATGAGCTGAAAAATGCCGAAAATGCTGTTAATCCTGAAAAATTAAAGGAGGATATTCAAAAAATGAATGAGGAGAAAAAATCTCTAGACGAAAAATTCAATGAACTTGAGTAATTATTGTTTGCTGTTTTGAAGATTTATTTTTTGGGCCAAAAGTTGTTTTTTTAAGGCTAACCATAAGTCAGCCGATTTTTTTTTGGCATCTTCATAAAAATGAAAATGCTGCTAAGCCAGATGATGTGCCATTGATAGGAACAAGTGGTAATTAGACTGGGCAATGTCTGGTGAATACGGTGGGTGAGTTAGGACTTCTCATTTAAGCGTTTCCAAGTAGGTTTTCACCCGTTTTGTAACATGTGGCCTAGCGTTGTCATGTTGCAAAATCGCTTTGTTGTGTCTCTGCTCGTACAGCAATTGTTTTGAGCATCTCATAATAAACTACACCCAGTTGATGCCACCAAATGCGAAGCAGAAGCTTCGAACTATGTATATTTGGCTTTGCCGCCAATGTTGATTAATGGCTAGGCTTACCCCACAATCTTCTACGCTTAGGGTTATCATAGTGTATCCATTTTTCATTGCTGGTTACGATACAATGCAAAAATCCTTTCTTTTTCTGCCATTGAGGCAGCTGTTCACATGTGACAAGAAGCTGTTTGACATCTCTTAGCTTCAACTCATATGGCACCCAATGTCCTTGCTTTTGAATCATTCCTAATGCTTTAAAACATTTCGAAACTGTTGTGTGATCAATTCCTAATGATTCTGCAAGTTCTTGCGACTCAGGATTTCATGCACTATGCAATTTTCAGGTGCATAGTATGAGCTGATCATTCCGGGATTTGAGTTTTTGGTCTTCGCATTGTTCATGGTAGTTATAAAGCTGGGATGCCATGTTTTAATTGTATAACTTAATTTGGTTTGGACTAAAGCTTAAATATGAAATTGGACAGTAAAATCATAAAAGTAGAATATTTTTAAGGTAGACGTTATATGCTTTGTGTGTCTAGGCCAAGGGGGATAACTTGTTTTTATTTTGTAGAGAAAACGAGACATTAAAAAGAAGTAGTAGTAATAATAAAAATAATAATAATAGTAATAATATCATCATCATTTTTACATATATATATATATATATATATATATATATATATATAAAATAATAGAAAAAATAATAATAAAAGATAAATAAAAATACGTAGGTGAATGGTCTGTTTATAATATGCACCTGATGATTGCATAGTGCATGAAACTCCGAGTTGTGCTATTGATGTAGGATATGTATATTAGTATATATAAACCTATAGAAAAACAAAGATCATTACTTTCATACGTTACAGTAATGTTTAAACATTTCATGTTGATGATGACGTTTTCCTTAATAAAATTAATTCAGTTTCATCATTTTGTTATTTCACCATTAGTGGCATTTGGCTTATAAATTAGTTAATCAATTGATGTCTATTTATTAACTGTTTGTATCAGGGATTGAGATTTAACTTTTTTTTACTATAATCTCAAAAGTATCCTGATCCAGCAGCAAGGCCTCTAATTATGAGGTTGTGTGGAGCGTGGAACCACCTCTTAATTGCTGTTGTTCTCAGGTCCACCCTGACTTGGAGTGGTAGCACCTGTTAGGGTCCCAGCTATGGGCAAATAGTCAACTCCCAAACTGGGGTTAAAACACTATGAAAGTATAAAAATACACTTTTATAGAAATATATGCATAAACATAGACTTTTATGGAAAAATATAGCCAACAATACATTTTTGAAGAAAAAAATATTACCATAACACATTTTTGAGGGAAAAAATTATTCTCAGAACATTTTTGAATACAAAAGTAAAAGACATTTTCAGTTTTCTAAAATAAAAAAGAATAAAAACAAAAAATTTTCATTAAAATCTGACTAAATCAACCTTCTCACATAAAAAAAGAAAGAAAAATACCTTAAAACCCAACTTTTTTGGCATTGCATAACCCTTAGAGGTTGATATGCCATTAAACAAAACTCAAAAACCAAAAATATATCCTGAAAAACAAGTTTAATCATCTCAAAATATTTTAAACCGTTTCAAAATCAAAATGTTTTTATTTTAACCCTTTATTGCATATCCTTTATTATCCTTTAGTTAATAGCATAATAAAAACATCATTAAAATATTTAGGAAATAAATATTTATTTTGATTCATTCTATTTTTAAAATGTAATATCTGTATTCTGAAACTAATTTTCCAAAATTTGCTTTCAATACAAGTTTTACAAATTGTAACAAAAAATAAAAAATTTAAAATATTGAAGTTTTAGAAATGAATAAATTCAAAAACAAATTGGTTAAATTTTACTGTAATTTTTCTAAAAATCACAATTTTATTTTTATTTAAACATTCCAGTTCAATCTTGAATAATTTTACACAGCAGTGTACATATTAATTTTGTTGTAAATTACTTATATCATACAAGAATTGTGTCCTATGCATTCTTTTTCCACATAAAGAATTTTAGCATGTTCCAACTATTCACAATCAAAAACGTTTTTTTAAGGCCTATCAAAAATTTTTCATTTAAAATTACCTGCTCACATTGTGACTAAACTTCTGGGGTAATCATTTTTTAAATTCTCCTTTGTATTTTCTAGTAAGTAGAAAGCCTAACACATAAATGTTGTTTGTTGTTAATGGTTCATTCAAGTTTTTTAACCAAGAACTAACAAAAATCCATTTTCTTGCTATGTTTGTTAAAGTAAAATTAGTTTTTACAATTAGATGCTAATGTTTTTTTTATATTTCTGAAATAAATAATACAAAAATATATAAATTTAAGTCCTTCAATCATAATTTTTCATTTCAGTTTCATTCATGAATTTAAAAAAGAACACACACACACACACACACATATATATATATATATATATATATATATATATATATATATATATCTTATGCATGCATATGTGTGTTTCATTTATTAAAAACTCATCACTCTTGGTGAGAAATAAGATTTTTTATTTTATTTTATGAAATTAGTTGTTTTTAGAATAGTATAAAAGGATTTTAATTCAAAATTTTGTAACATCACCAAAAAAAACCTAACTAGTCAGCTCAAATTAATGTTCTATCATCCTTGGCATGACTTTGTATATAAAACATTAAAGGCATTATTTAAAATTAGAACAGTTATTCTTCAATTTTGCATTAGACAAGCTCTGTGAATGTTAGACTGTAAGTCAAATATTATTTTTTCTTCCAGTTCCACTTTGAGTATTCTCCATCAACAATCAACAATTCAGACTCAGATTGACATGCTTAATAAAGAAAAAACTTCAAAAGAAGACCAAATCAGAAAAAGGTTTATATTTTCTTGTCATTCTAACTTGTGTCTCAGTTTAAAGTGTATTGCAATTGGTTTTGGTAATATTTGGGATTCATTTCCTAGGTCATGTAGTTCTGGGTTTTGTTTGAGTATTTCACTTTCTTTATGATGGAATTTCTGATTTCCTTCTTTTTATATATCAGTGTAAGTTTTGTGTGCCTATAAATGTCATTTAAAATTCAATCATATCAGATTTAACTGTGGATTAAAGCATGGTAATCTATTAATATTTACTAGAA
The DNA here is from genome assembly GCA_037127315.1 of Ascarosepion bandense. Classification (NCBI taxonomy): domain Eukaryota; kingdom Metazoa; phylum Mollusca; class Cephalopoda; order Sepiida; family Sepiidae; genus Ascarosepion; species Ascarosepion bandense. Next base: position 1,684,911 of record JBBBDQ010002192.1, read on the forward strand.
CATATACTAGATAAAGTTATTTAGCTATTATTATTATTGAAGACAGTCTCTAAGTGCTTTTTTTAATTATTAGGAACATTTAGATACAATACTATAGCAAGATGATGGTAAGAGCATTACAGAAGCTACTAGAATTTATTGCCCATGGACTTAACATATACCCTACGGATGACACTGAACTGATACTAGATTCAGCAGAAAAATTGAAATAATGATTATATAAGATAGTGTTACATTCTTAAAACCAGATTTTATTCTGATTCATGCTACATTAATTTCCATCACTGACTGGATGTAAATGCTTCGAACACCCAAAACTGAACTAAAATTTTGAACATTACACATATCTTCCATTTTTACTGACACATTCAAAGAAAAAATAAGTAATACAGTCCAGAATTTCCATCCAACGGCTCCTACTTCTGACTAAAGAAACAACGTAAAAACTAAAACTAATTTGAACCTAAAAAAAAAAAAAGGACATAAAAAGTCCATCAAATGGACATTTTGGCAATTGGATGACATCTTGGCCTGGGTTCACAGATTTCATTGGAAAGTGACTTTCCATCTCAAAGACTTGGCCAGCTCACCAAAGACCATCACCCCAGTAAGTCACAACTCATCTTCCTTCTCCTTCCATATGTCTCATCAGACACCTTTTACAGCTCCACTTATCTCTTTTTTTCATACGAGTGAGACATCTACGCTGATTTTTCACTGGTATTTTTATTGTTTATTTCTTTAAATTTTTGTTGTTTTTCTTCATTCTGCTTCATATGTTTATCACAACAGTAGTCAATGAAAGTAGGAAGACAGGACTAAACATTAACTGTAAGAAGATGAAATGGTTGTTAGCTAAGCATAATTTGCATCACAAGCAGCTGTGGAAATTCTTAGTAATGTAGTGACAAATTTGAAGGTGCATAGAAAGTGTAAAAGATGCTTTCTAGACTACAAGAAGATATTAATAGAAGATATTAAAGGACCAAAAGCATGACATTAGAAATAAACAAAATATTACTGAAATGTCAACTTTTGTGTATGATAGTGAATGCTGAACAATTTTGTTACAAATCAAGACTTGAAGCAATGAAAATGTAGTTATTTTTAAAATTTTTTATTTATTTATTTTTTCAATCATTTCACCCCAAGCAAGGCAATAAATTCACTAGGATGCAGATTACAAGAAGTGAAAGAGAATAAGACTTTAGTGAGAAGAATTGAGGAAAGGACAATAATGGAACAGGATTCAGGAAGAAAGAAGATAATTGACTTTGTATTTAAATTTTTGAAGGCTGTAGGTGGCAGGTAAACAAGAAGTTGGAAAAGAGTTCCGTCGGTGAGAATTGCGAGAAAAGAAAATGTTAGAATAGAAGTGGTGGTTGAATCTAACTAGTTCAACAGTAAAACAGTGACCTAGTTGCCAGTCTAGTAGCACACTTAAATTCATGTAGTGGAAGCATGAAGAAAAAAATGCTTGTCAGATCAGTTGCCATGAAAATATTGGCAGAAAAGACAGAGGGAAGACATGTCACATTGGTGGGAAAGTGACTGAAATCACTATGCCAGGTCAGGAACGTCTTTGAATTTTTTTCAGGAATCTTGAGATATATAACAGGAGCACCAGGCCAAATATAGTAGCAATATTCAATGCACGGACAAATGGTAGACTTATAATGGTTTATTTATTTGCAAGATGGACTCTGATGAGAAAAATTTAATGCCATGACACAGTGAACCAAATTTACTTCATCAGATATAGCAATTTATTCAACTCCACTTCATGTCAGTGGAAAACATGAGCTCAAGAAGACATAGTGTGTTGCTCTCTTGGAGTTTAGCATCAGCCATGCTGACAACACTAATAGATGTGACAAGCAAGGAAGATTTAAGAATTATTACTACTATTGTTAATTAAAAACAGCTGAAAGTTTTGGAATACATAATGAGAAAAGAAAACTTGGAGAATTTAACTTCAAAGTTATAATGAAACTAAGAGAAACAGAAGAAAAGAAACAAGTAAAATACTTGACATATTTGAGCAAATGGATTAATGAGTAAACACTATATAGAAAAAGAAAATGTGTAAAGGAGCAAATATTGCTGAGAGCAACAAAAGACAGATAACCATGATCGCCCATATCCTGAATGGAAATGCCATGTTGAAAGAGAGATTGTGTATTAAATGTTAATTTATACCAATTTATTACATATATTTAAAGAGCTTTTTGTTTAGAGTCACTAATTTTTTTTACCTCCTTTTAATATTAATGAAGTTTTCAAAGTAATTAGAGAACTACATCAACCATTGTTTAAAACTATAATATATGAATAAAGTTTTACTTAAAAAAATTATATTTTTTAGCAAAGCGTGTCATGAAGACAGCATTGTTCATTTGCTTGGTGAAATGCCGAGTCGGAATTTACGTGGCGCCCTAGATGAATATACCAGGTGAGAGAAGCTATTTTCATGTCAATGATACTCTAAAGTTTTAATTTATAATTTTTGTATTAAAATTAAGAGATATTTGATTACATAACAAATTTATAAAACTACTATTTTATATATATTTGATTTATACTTTCATATAGATAAGTAACAAGTTTATTTGTTAGAGCTTATGTATGTCTATCACACACACACACACACACACAATCTTGTGTCTATAGCATGACTCCAAGTTTCATGTACTATGCAATCATCAGGTGCTTAACAAGCAATACAAATAGATGTAAGATAATATGTATATCTATTAATGTGTATTTTATAGCTCTGTTATATTACATCGAACACTGTTTTATTAACATCAGAAATATATTTATATATATGTGTGTGTGTATATTTATGTATAGATATATATATATATATATATATATATATAGAGTGAGGACAGAACGAGGAGAGAAAAGAAAATTTTTTTTCCCCGTCCAAAACATTAATTTAAAACAGTGCTCGATATATGATGTATAGAGCTGTGAATATTTATTATAAATTATGTTTTAGAACATGTACATAATTTTGTCTATATATGTTCACTTCTCTACAATCATATGTTTGTTTCAATGTTGGGATTCCAATATATCATCAGGAGGAAAGAGTAAGAGTTGGAATCATCCTCTGTTTATATTTGGTTCGTTGTTGTTGTGGGGTTGGTTGGGGTTATTGATAATTAAGGGAATGTGTCTTACGTTTTGACCGTTAGACTTTTGAAGAACCTGGTGTGTAAGTGCGAAATTGTTGATTAATGGTATTATCTGTTGGAATGTACGTTTTTATCGGTCGGGTTTATCTTTTGGTTAGAATTTCTAAGAAAGCGATGTGTGGAGTGGTTTGACGACTTGGTCGGTGTTGTGTGTTTGTGTGGGGGTTCTTTTTGTGTGTGTGGTTTAGGAACTTATCCTGTTTGTTGACCTTAGGAATTTTAAAACCTCAGCATCTGACTTTAAAAGGAAAATATTGATAACCCTGATATGTTTTATATATTTTTATGCTTTTAACTAGCAGTATAGCTCGGTGTTGCTCAGGTGTAATGAAAGCTTTAAAACTAATCCATGGTCCTGGAGCTCAGACTCAGCCTAAAGAATATTTATGTGAAGTTTGGAGAGAATCGGATAAAAATTGTGGATTTGTATAAAGGACATACAGACAGATACACAGACACAAACATCTTGCCTTTTATATATATATATATATATATATATATATATATATAATCGATTTTCTGCACTATTTTAAGAACTGCAATCTTGAAACTTCTGAATATCGTTTCTTCTGTCTTTGTCTATGAGTGTATCAAATTTGATTAAAATCGGACCACTCTTTCTATAACCCGAATTTTTCGATTATCGATTTTCGGTATTTATCAGGGGTGCCTTGACACAAAAGCTAGCTAAGAACACTCGCAGGCGCTTATAGTACAACTGTGTAAGTTTTCAAGAAAATTGGTTCAGCCGTTTCGAAGTCTATAGGTAACGGATACATACACACACACTGATACACAGACAAAGTTCCATTTATAAATAAGTTTAGATTAATTGAAAACAGTTGGATGAGTTTTTTCTTGAGAATAATTGTTAGACTAATAATGTATATACATTATTTATATTTCAAGTAGAGACGGTAAATAATGTAGTCATGAAACAGGGATCTCCAGATAAAAAAAAATTATAATTATTTTGGCAATATGCATTTTTTTTTTTTTTTGCAGCAAACAGTCTTGCCTTGTGCAAAAGACAAACACCCAATTGGACAAGTGTAGACAAGAAATGTCGAGTAAAGAAACCCAAAAGAAAATGCTTATGTGAGTTTTTAATTTTGAGAAAAATACTCACTTGTTCAGTTTCCAAAGATTATTTGCATATTATGCTGATATGCTAACTTTTACTTAATTCATTAAATAGGATCATGTTTTATATACAAATTTCATTAATTTGATGCCTGTAGCTTTTTCAAATTAGATCTATATGAAATTCAAAATTGTTCTGTTATATAAAAGTGTTCAGAGGGTTACTTAATTAAACCTTTTAAACTAATCTAAATTCATTTGTTTATGAGATTTGATCTATTACTTGATTTTATGTTAAAGAATATCCTACATAGTACCAAATAAGTTAATATTTAATAATACAGATTGTAATCAGAAAACATGGAACTAGATTTGTTTTGTGATAGTCCTTGACATTGAACCGCATTAATTACAAAGCTTTGTCATTTTCTTATTAGATAAACATATTTGTGAATACTTTTGAAATTTCTCTGTATTTGCAGGGAAAACCTCAGAAAAGAAGAAAATGAATTAAAAAGTAAGTTGAATTTTTTTCTAAATGAATAACATAAATTGTATTGAAGTCGATAAAGACTCAGTATTTTTTAAAATTTCTTTTACAAAGTATTTATCAAATTTTAAATCATAATCAATAGATAACTGAGGTCATTATTGTAAAACCAGTCTGTTGCTTTTTTTCAGCTCATCCTTTTAATTATCATTGCTTCATTACATCATTACATGATGTGTATTCTTACTCGATCACTGAAATTAAGCAATGTTGAGCCTGGTCAGTACTTAAATGGGTGACCGCTTGGGAATACCAGGTGCTGTAGGTGTTTAGTGATGGATGTGTGTTGTGTTGCAGTGGATATCGGCTCGGAAAGAGAAATCGGTGAGCCGAGTTCGAATTCCAGTTGAATACCCTGCATTCACTTAAGCACTGGTACCCTTGGGAAAGGTATTAATCTGTCCCTTCCCTCCAATTATGGGTTAAATAACAGGGTAGGACTTGGGGACCCTGCCCTTAAAAAAAAACAAAAAAAACAAATCCCAATGAATCTTGATACTCAAAAAGAAAAAAGTATTACTAGACACAAAAACTCATATAAAAAACAACAATAAATTATTGAAAGAAAAAGGTATTACCAGCAATAAATAAAAAAAAAAATTAGTTGGCAATAAATGACCTGCCGAGGTTGATATGCCATAAAACAAAACAACCACCAACCAACATGATGTGTATACAACAGATATTACTACGTTTAGTAATTCTAGAGCCCTGTACTTACATAAAATCAAAGCATTTTGAATGTAATTTGTTTTCAAAATGTAATGTATAAGATATATTTTTATATTTTCACTGGTGCCGCCTAAGCACGAATTTACACGAGAGACTAGATTAGCAACGAGGTCCCACCCTTTTACAGTTAAACAAATAAGATGTAACCGTAAATTCTACTCCAACAGCTTCTTTTCTCGCGCTTCCCGCCTGTGGAACTCCCTTCCACAAGTCTGCTTTCCCAACAGTTACAATCTCCAGGTGTTTAAATGTAGGGTCAATAGACACCTCCTATCACACTAACTCCCAACTATTCTCACAACACTCTCATCTACCCAACCCTCATTCTCGGTATCCTTACCTGCCTATCACCCACCCTCTGTCATTTCCTATATTTAATCAGCCTTTCTCCACTCTACGTAGCCCCCTGCACAGTAGTGGCAGTGACATGCCTTGCTCGGGGTGAAACGCTTATAAAAAAAAAAAAATATGCTGCTGTATTTAAAAATGATTATATCTTCATCTTTCAAATTTGTTGTTATTTTCAACTATAGCTTTCTATCATTGCTTTGGAAATAAAATTATACATGTGTTTGGAAACAGATTGTCTTTACAAGTCAAATGTGTTTTTTAAGTTTCTTGTTGGGCCCATGGGAATTAAAAGTACTGTGAGCTTGGATTTGCAGGTAGTGTAATGGATAATGATTTGGAATTGTTAATCAGAGAGCTGAGTTCCAATTCAAATTGAGTTCGTTATGTGCAAAATACCCTTGGGGAAAAGTATGAATCTACCTCTTCTCCTCTCAGCTATGGGTTAAGACTTGTATCACTAAAAAAAATGGTTCTTACAATCTAAAAATATTTTTTGGCTTTAACCTGAAAAGGGTTGATAAGCCATACAAAATGAATTGTTGGCTTTATGTGTAAATAAAAGGCAGTGTTAATCTATTTATTGATTATTTATTGCTCAAATTGTAAAATGCTTGATATTTGGCATTTTTAACATGTAGAATATATATATATATATATATAAGATATCATTATGGGGGCTTTTTTAATGGGCTTTAAATTGGGGTTTAAAATTACTTTAATTAAAATCATAAGTTTTTAACTTTTCTAATACCATGAACTGAACATGTGAGCAAAAACAAAGTTTTAAAGAAAATGTAAGCAAAAGGACACATATACTTAACATTAGAAAGAGACAGTTGAAATTTCTAGGGTATGTAATGAGAAAAGAGAGCTTGGAAAATTTGATGCTCACAGAACAGATTGATGGCAAGAAGGTCAGAGGAAAACAATGCATTTAACAAATGTTAAGACTATGTTAAGACTATGACTGAACAAATCAGTCATAGTCTTAACATATGATTAATAATTCTGCATCCTATTAATTCTGGAAATGACACTTTTGTTTGCTTTTTGCTGTCATCAATGTCCAATGGGAAGTGTAAGTGGCCTAACAGTTAACACCATGGAGAATGGAATCAATAAAATGAGTTCAAACTCTAGCTGGGTTAGTTTGCATTCACTTTGTACTAATGCCATTGAGAAAGGCATAAACTCACTTCTTTCTATGCTATGGACAAATAGTTGGGCAGTTCAAAGCGTCTAGCTTGGTCACTAGGCTAGCAATTCAACTCTTGCTATCTATACAGGGTGCAATAGATAAATTGTAAAAATGAAAAAAAACGCTGATGTCTCATTTTAAGAGATATATTTACCAAAATTACTCAAAAATATGTTGAAATATTAATTTATTCAATAAATTCACCATTGGCTTCAACTACAGCCTCCAGATGACTTCAAAATCTCTTGGATTTCTTCTGGACAATCCCCTTATTTAAGTTGGTGAATGCTGCCATAATCCTTGCCTTCAGATCATCTTTGGTGTTAGGAGGAGTTTTGTTGGTCTCTCACTCAACGGCACCCTACACAATAATCAAGGGGTTGCAGTCTGTAGATTTAGGTGGAGCTATGTGGTCGCAGAAATTGTCTGACAGTCATGACTAGCTTTTCTTGCTTGTGTGGCATGGTGCAGAGTCCTTTTAGCAAACATAGTGTCTTCTAACAGTCACCCTCTTGAGCCAGAGCAACACTACCTCCTCAAGGTATTTGATGTAGGTCTCCATGTTGAGTCTCTCACCAACAAATTCAGGAGTTCTTTTCTTATCAGAATGATCAGAGTGAGTTTTTTGAGTTGCTGTAACTTTGCAATCACCATTAGACTCCTCCAACTCTTTCTGAATCATCTACACTATTCTCAGATTGATACCCAAACACTCTGAAATATTTGCGTTTGATCTTCCAACATGAATGCCAAACCAGTACAGCATGCAGTTTTCAAAATTATTTGCCCAACTGATTCTACTATATTGTGCAGTTGACAAAATGAAAACAAACAACACACATGCATGAAATTAAAAATATAGAAAAGCGATAATTTACCAATCACACTATATATATATCATCAGGCAGTCTTCACTGCCTGATAATGGTGTATTAAACCCCAAAACTTTATAGCAATTAACTTGCAGTATGCTATTATTATAATAATAATAACTATATATCTATGCTCTGCTTTCATATTGAGCACTTTTTAAAAATAAATATCTTACTGTGGAATGTAATTCCATTAATATTAACGACTTATATATGTACATACCTCTGGACAGTAATGGGTATGTCCCAATCCTTATATAATATGTTGGACTATTAAGAGAGTGGTGTTTTCTTACTGTCTAGCAGTTCTCTACTAGCAGTAGTTATTTATTTCATGCAGCTTGCAGGTCTTGTATTTGATAATATTACAACAAATATTACTATTTATTTCCAACTTCTGCTTGGGTTATAAAAACAGCAAAAAATTTGTTATTGAAACTGAAACAGTATCAGTTGGTACCATTGGAACCCCATACACTACAAAGTTTAAAAAATTAAAAAAAAACTTAGATATCTATTCAAGGGTTTTTTGGATTATTGATTTCGTTCTTGTTACTACAATCTTCCAGATAACCTGTTCTTTGGCCTTCCTCAAATGCAGAATCAATATGGAATTTTTTTTTCATCAGGTAGTGTTAGAATCAGAAAAAATAGTTGAAATATTGGGGTTGCATAATGAAGAAAGAGGTCTTGGATAATTCAACATGCACAGAATGTATTAAATTCAAGAGGAACAGAGGGAAACATTGAGTAACTTAACAAGTATGTATAAATGAAACACAGAACAGGGAGCCGGAGGGATAGCAGAGAAACAAACATTAGGAATTATGAGAAGCCATTATTGTCCATGTCCAGCACATAAAAGAAGAAAAATGTCCACCAATAGTGATGAACAGGAAAAAGAATAGTAGTAATTATACTGCTCAAACCAATCCATTAAAGTCTGCCTAGTACAGCAATATCTTATTTTATTAATGGATTTGCTCTTTAGTTCCTTTCGGCCTGACTTATACAATTGACTCAACAATTTTTGGAATAATGAACTTATCTAAAAAAAAAAAAAAAAAATCTTAATTGTTGATTTGTTCTTTCAGATTTGGAGGAAAAATTGCAGGATGTCTGTGGTGCTGATGATTTTGATGAGAGTCTGATCAATGTACAAACAAAACTTAATCAAACTCAAGAGTAAGGAAATTTTTGCTGAGTTACTAAAAGTTTTTTTTTTAAATCTTATCAGCTGTGTAGGACTTATCTTTGGGGACTCGCAACTATAATTAAAAATACAAAAAGTTATATACATAAACTTCTAATTTACAAGTAAAAAGTCAAAATATTCTTCATATTAGTGTTTCCTTTATCATTTAACTTTGCTAATGTTTATTAATATTTTTATTTTTTTTGTCCAGTTCCATTTTGCTTTTAAATTACTGCTGGATGATGGCCACATCATATTCAAAACACCAGTTCTTGTACAGTCACTGAAGTTAAGCACTCTTGAGCCTGGTCAGTACCTAGATGAGTGACCACTTAGGAATGTCAGGTGCTGTAAGCTTATGTATACAAGTAGTGTAATGGATAATGGCTTAGAGTTATTAATCAGAGAGCTGAGTTCCAATTCAAGTTGGGTTTATTATATTCACTTGTGCACAAATACCCCCAGGCGACACTTATTTTACAAAGGCATATTATAACTTTTTGGGATCAGGATAATTCCTGGGTTAAAAATGTCCTTCATATGGTGCTTGTAACTCCAGCATTGAGATTTATGTCCAGATGAGGAGGGGACAGTTAAACATTCAAATTTTAAAATAACTTAAAATAATTAGTGATTTTAAAATATAAAAATTTATATTGAGTTTAAAGTAAGACAAAAGCTTTGAATTTTTCATTCTAGTATAGTATGTGGCCTCCCCAGTTTGAAAGTGTCCTACCTCAGTAAGAGTATATTTATAGATATAAGTATTTGGCTGTTTATTGAAATTATTTGTTTTTCATAATCCTAACGAGAAATCGGGGAGCCAAGTTCGAATTCCAGTTGAATTCATTGCATTCACTTATGCACAATTACCCTTGGGAAAGGTATTAATCCGTCTCTTCCTTCCAGTTATGGGTTAAATAACAGGACAGATTGGGTTCTATAGCCTTGGCTGGCAACCAGTCTACCGCAGAAAGCAATGGCAACCTACTGCGGGATAATCTTCTGCCCAGTCAGTCATGTCTCTTTCAAGACATGATCGCCCAAGTGTGTTTCACGTATGCCACTTAACTGACTGAATCCTAACTTAACTCTTACCAGACAGTTATGATACTTCCTTATAATATACATACTATACAAGAGACAGAATTTTGTAGGCCACATACTATACAGGCACTAATTTTCGTTTTAAATTTAGTTTAAAATATCTTCAAAACTTTGTGAATTAAGGAAATTAATTTTATTTTTCAAAATGTCAAGGAATCACAGTTCAAGTGAGAGGTGCCGTGACATGAAATTTTGAAGTTCCACAGAGTTTATGATTTGAAGAACTTAATTTCTGGTTTGAATTTGAATTTCAGCCTAAATTGGACTTATAGCCTGAAATAGTTAAAGTGAGGTTTTAAAGTTCCATGGAGGGAATTGAGGAATTCAAAGTCATTTGGTCCTGGGCATGACAGCAAACTGTATCTGGCAACAAGGCCTCTGATTGGGAGGTTGTGAGGAGCATAGAACCACCTTTTAATTGCTGTTGTTCCCAGATCCACCTTGACCCTGAGTGGTAGCACCTGTTAAGGTCCCAGCTATGGGTAAATAGTTAACCCTCAAACTGGGGTCAAAACACTATGAAAGTATAAAAATATACTTTTATAGAAATATATTTATAAAAATAGTCTTTTATAGAAAAATATACATTTTTGAAGGAAAAATATTACCAACAATACATTTTTGAAGGAAAAATTATTACCATAACACATTTTTGAAGGAAAAAAATTATTCTCAGCAAAACATTTTTGAATACAAAATTAGAGGACATTTTCTTTTTTCTAAAATAAAAACAAAAATATTTTCATTAAAACCTGACTAAATCAACCTTCTCACTATAACTGAGCATTAAAAAAAATACCTTAAAACCCCCACCTTTTTGGCATTAAATAACCCACAGAGGTTGATATGTTATATGTTGTTAAACAAAACTGAAACTCAAAGTTATTTCTTCAAAATTATCATTGCTGCTTTCTAAGCTAGACTAGAGTTTTCTTTAGTTTGGGCCAGAGGCCTAATTAGCTTTCTGTAGGAGCTAGCTTAAAAGTCTGCATAGTGTGTGGCTTATATGCTAGTGTATTTATATAATAAAGTTAGTGTGCTGACTTGATAACACAAATAACACAATAACTTTGATATTTGATTTTACATTTTAATTCACTGCAATCCTTTTGTTAATTATAAAAGGCCAAGCTATGGTGCAACTCATTGAGCCTCTTATCCAATATGGGAATATGACATTTTCATTCTGCAATGTTTGCTGGGAGACTGCTCAACTCCATCTGTTCAATTTTTTTTTCATTTGCCTCTCAGGCACAGCTATGCCCACAGATGTTCATCTCTTGGGGATCACTACTGACCGAAAATTAATTGTAGATCTCTACCCTTGGTTAAGAGTCATCTCAGGTCAATCCCACAGCTGGTCTTCTTGATAATCTGGCATGAAATTGAGTGCGAAATCTATTCCAGCATAATACTACATTTATTTTGCACATGTTTTTATGTTCAGCAAATATTTTTCAACATAATCTCCTTTTTTTTTTCATTACACTTATAAATATTAATGACATAAATCAAACATTATACAGTGAAGAGTTCAGATCATATTCAGTTGCTAAGTACATGTTGGACTCTGTTTGTTAATCTACACTTGTAGTGACCAATATGGAGATGAAAACTTGTATTCCTGAGTACTACTGTTCTTCTGTATCTTTGTGTAGTAAGGATCATCCCACATACAATTGGGTGGGTGGAACAATTTTGCTCAATTTTTTTGAAATATTTTAATCACTGCCTTCAACATAAGTTTTTGATCCTCACTAAGTAAACTGGATCAGCATATACTTTGATGGATTGTTTGGATTAACATCCAATTAATTTTTTTTTCATTGTTTTTCTCAGTGATTTGATATTCATTTAAAGAGTGAAAAACTAACACGTAAAATACTAATGGCAATGAAAAAATAAATATACTGCTTAAAAATACTGTTTTAATAGACAATGCAGTTATAAACAACGATAGCCCTGAACTTTGGCACCATTAAAGAAAAGATTTATTATCTTACTGGAAATAGTTTTTTTCTAGACTTTAGATCTGCAAATCTTCTACACCTATCTTCTTTACAAGATCATTTGCTATTGACAAAATAGCCAATGAATTTAATCTGTCTTGATTCATGGACGACCACAAGTATGTTTTTACAAATTTTAGTTTCAGAAGATCCCAAACACATGACACGGTGGCATGATGACACCCTATGTGACTGCCTGAGTTGCCAGTAACTTGTACCAGCCCTGGTTGTAAACTTCACAGAAAATTTTTGATAATTTCAACTGTTGGTGTAAATCTAATTTTCTGGGTTGCATTTATAGTTTTGCAATGTGTCATTCATTTGCTAAAGATTGTTGAACTAATCGGCTGCCTTGTATTTTTTATTGAAATTAACCAAAAAAAAAAAAAATCAGGATAATAAACCTCAAATTGCCTACATCTTTATTATGAAGTATTTTGAGACATAATGCAGCTTTCTAAAAGAGAAGCAATGATGTGGAATGAAAATCTCACAATGCAACTGTTGATTGAAGCACTTGCTGAACAAGTTTAAGTATCCTAAAAGGCTTGCTATGCTTCGCTTCTTTTCTGATGTAAAAAAATTGAATCAAAGCCAGAAGGTGAACAGGAGGAATGACAGATGGTTCTGCAGTGATGACCATGGTCATGCATTACAAAGTTCACATTATCTGTGATGGTTCTGATGCTTACGAACAATGAAAGCCATGTCATGCTGTGCCACTTCCCATAGAATCAATACTACTATCTGCATCAAGATGCAAGACAAGATGGTGAAGCCATGGATTGAAGGAATGTTTCAGGAAAGTTCAGACTTGTTTTAGCAGGATAGATATTCTTTTCCATATGACCCAAAAAGTTTACATTATTTACATTGTTTGGACTGTTGTCCTCATCTTTATTGCCATATTTATATTCACAAAGTTTTGTCTCTTGTACACTCCAACAATCTTGAGGGGATTGGAATTTCGAACCAAACTGTTTATTTTGATTACTGGGTATGTTGTTCTTGATCCACGAACCATGCCACTTACAGATGTCTTAGTTATCTTCTTTTAACTGAACTCAATTCATACCAGTCGTGTGGTCAATCATCCATGAAATTTTAATCTGAATCCATTCAGTGGGTCTTGAAATATCTTAACCACAGACAAACAAACAAATATGACTGAATGCAATACCTCTGCCTTAAGGTGTAGGTAGTAATGCAGTGTGCTAAAGTTAACTGTTAAACACATGACAAATATTACCACAAATATTACCACATCATATTTTAATGCCTTAGTTTGGCACCAATGTGAATTAATGCAAACTCTACTTATGTACAAAGTTTTATTTACACTATTTACTTTATTCAGACTATTGTCCTATTCTTTGCTGCCATGTTTACAATGTTTCAGTTGTTGTATGCTCCAGCCTTCTTCAAGTGCTAGGAATTTTGAACTGAACCTTTTATTACGATCACTGGGTATTCTTATTCCATGTGCAATGCCACTTCTGATAGCCATGGAGTTATTTCCCTTTAATTTTAACTCTTCTAAGTTATTTGTTCATCACTGCTGTAGCCTGGTATTGAACTCACAGCTCTTTAGGTCAAGTCACTGAAACTAACCAACGCCTATATCCACTAAGCCATGTGTCCTTGACGCTGGAGCATACAACTGCCAAAATGTTGTAAACATGGCAGCAAAGATGAGAACAGTGGTCTGAATAATGTAAAGAGTGTAAATACTACCTCATATCATAAGTATAAACAAAAATACTAAAGTTTTATTTCTATTCATCAAATTTTTCTTGAGCTGCTTTATAGGTTTACACTTTTATAAAAAAAAAGAGAGAAAAGATTTTGGAAATCTGATAAATGCGCCATTCAAGAAGAGATTTTCACTGTTTTTAGTTTTTACATTTGTCTCATTAGATAAAAGCAATTTATCCAAAGTATTTTCAAAAATGCAAATTTCATTGGAAACAAAGAAGAGAGTACTGAATTGTTATGTGATGTCTGTTCTTCAAAATGGCAGTGAATACTGGACAATCTCCTCAGAGATGAAGGAAAAATTTGAAGTAAGCAAAATGTGGTTCTACAGAAGAATGCTGAGGATACTATGTACTGAACATATTATGACAAGGTTTTGGAGGAAATTGAAACAACAAGAAAACTTATACTTAACATCAGAAAAAGACAGCTAAAGTTTCTGAGACATGTAATTAGGAAGAAGGGCTTGGAAAATCTGATACTCATAGGGCAGACAGAGAGAAAGGAGAAAGCAACATATACTTGAGCTTGAGCAAATGAATGGCAGAGCGAGGTTTGAGAGGAGTAACAAGAAAGGTTGTTAAGAGCTACAAGGGATAGAGAGATGTGGAAGGTCATAATCACCTATGTCCTGAAGGGACATGGCATACAGAAGAAGATATTGTACAATATTTTTCAATGAGAAATGGCTTGAGAAAATTACTTTTTTCTTTTATGTACAAATAGTGTAATTGGCATTTGTTTTGAAATCTAAAATGAATGCACTTGTGGCCTTAGTTGCAATTTTGTTGTTCATCTCTCTAACTCTCTCTTCTCTTTTTTTTTACTAATTACAGACAACGTGGATCTTTAATGGGTGCTGAACATTTTTACAAGAAGTATGTTCAAGACATGAAGAAAGAGAATCCTTGCTGCCCTCTTTGCCATCGTGAATTTGAACAGGAACAAGAAGTGCGAGAATTGATCCTCGAAGTATGTATGAAATTTAAAAGGTTGTGTGTTTGTGTTTATTTTATTTGGGATATGTTTATATGTAAACAGAAAATAGAAGCATAGGGTTTCTATTGTGGACTGTTTATTTATTTTTTTTTTTATGGTGATAAAATTTTTAATGTCTCTTGAGTATTTCCATTTTCTTTTTGATCCAGGAGGTAGAGTAAGTAAGTCTAAGTATCTTATCAATCAAGTCAGCCTTGTGCAGAATTAGAACAACCAAAGGAAGGTTTGTATTATTGTTGGAAGGTTTAAACAGGGTTATGGGTAATCTTTTCCTTTTTCTTGGTTCAGAAATTAGTGTTAGTAAGTATAAGTATAAGCATTGTTACATTGGTCATACTCAGTCAGTCTTGCACTGTGTTGGAACAACCAAAGTGGAAGCTTGATTTAATTCATAGGTGAAGATTTTGGAAGATGTATGAGTGCCATACATTGGAAATTTAACTGAAGAAACTAATGCTCCCAAATATTTGCATTTATATAGACATCAACAGTACCACCTACAGCATTTGACAAAAACCAAGTGGGGCAATCCTATTTCTGGTTACTTTATGCTTAGTGTCATGGAAAAATATATTTAATTTTCTCTCTTTTTTTTTATTGATTACTTTATTTTTTGACTTTATTTTCCCGCATACACCCTTGTGCAAATAAATTGAAACAAAATGAATAATGTCTTCCTAGGATCTTTCACACTTTCCCTGATCACGTATATGGCATCTCTTGGCGTTGTTTTTCTTTTCCAACTGCATTTTAGACAATGGCAGTAGGACAACTAATCAACAGTTGAGACAATAGTGTCTGAGCATGATAAAAATCTGATGCAATCATGGATGACAGTAATTTTCAAGGCCAAAGTTCATCATACACCCTAAAAATAGATTCATATTACTGCACACCACTTCAAATGACCTAATTTGATGAAAAAATAGAAATTGATTACACCCTGTCACTCCAGTGTGTTTTAAACTGACTGTATAGTGGAAAAAATGAAACTAAAGCAGTTGTTTGAATTAATTTACACAAGGGTGTATTTCCTTTCAAAGATTGTTGCATTAGTTTGTTGTATTTTATTTTTCTGTTTAAAAAGAATGATATTTAAGAAATATTATACATCTAGCTAAAGAGTAAAATTTTGCATTAGAAAACTACAGATATGTGTTGATATTTAAACTCTTATCTAAAAGTTAGCTTTATGTGTCTTATCTCTCTTCAATTTCCAAAAATTTTATAATTTCAATAATTGTTATTTACTTATTGTTTACAGTTAGAGAACAAATTACGAATGGTTCCTTCTAAGGTGCAGAAGGCAGAAAGAGATCTCGATGAATATCAAAAGAAATATGATGCTATTCAACAGCTAAAACCAGTTAAAGAGTCTGTGAGTATACATAGTGTGCTCTATAAAAAAAAAACAAAAAAAAACAGGAAATTTTAGATTTACCATGATAAAAAAAAATTCTGTGTGGGGTTTACGGTTACATCAACTTTAATTACAGAGGAGAGATTGCCAACATAAAACTGTGTTGATAGAAGATTGGAACAATATCCTGCAAGAATTCCAACAATTAAAAATAAACTACCAAATTTCCTGTGTGTGTGTGTTTTTTTTTGTGTTTTTTTTTTAAGAGCACCCTGTAATTTATTTTATTTGTTATTTGATTTCTGCAATATGAGACAAGTTGGTTGGGAAATAACTATTTCCACACCTAAAAATATATTTCAGTCTTTTATTTAATATTATTGAAAGATAAAATGGGTGAGTTGCTGAATGCTGATTGTATACTTGCTTATTTGGCTTTAAATAATATTGTGACACCCAAAGTCAATTCTTGTTAATGGCAACCAATAATATAACCCCATGCTCTACATTGACCTTCAAGTTCCTTCAGACCACTGTAGTTACCATCTAGCTGATTCCTCACTCAGTAATGTGTGGCCTACTTGTCACTGGTATTGTGAGGATTGGCACGTTTTCACTCGACTTAGCTGGAATTTGTTTTTTCATGACCATTTATTCTCTGCCACGTTTGATCTAAGATGATAAGAAGATCACAGATGAAGTAAACTGAAATGAAGACAGGTTGATAGCTGGGTTCTACACAAAAGGAATCCTTTGGAATAAAGAAATTATATATGATATAGTTTATATAATTTGTTGTGTACAGTGGTTTTATCCCTTCTTACTTACTGTTATAATCAGATTACACTGAGAACCCCATTGAAATCTGCAGCTTTTGTTAGTAGTAACTTAAATTTCTATGTTCTGGTCTCAAGGCTGGCACAAAGTCTTGATCAGAAGCTCTCGGCAAATGATGTGGAGTCCAGTAGCATTTGTGTGGGGACTCTCTACAAGTTGTCCTAATCTGTGGCCTATATGGAGTCTTGTGTCTGGAAGGGGTAGGGTTAACCAGGGTCTGTGTTTGGTTTTCTTCCACCCTTAGCATCAACCTTTTCCTAAAATTCCATATTCTCAAACTATATTTATTCAAGTAGTTTTCCAAATTTCCCCCTTTTGAGCGTGGTCAGAAGAATCAAGTCACCCCTTAACTCCAACTCCCTTCATGTCTCATTTTGCACCATTGTGCCATATAGGTGGTGCTAATCTTTCTCTTCCTTCTCGCACATTCTCAGCATTTAACCTTAGCCCACTCCAAAAGCTGGCACAGTGTCTTTGTGACAAAACCAACTTTCAGATGGTGTAGGCAAAAACAAAAAGGATTTTCAGTCATTAATCTTTCTTTATCAGCTGTGATTTCTTGATTGACCTGACCCCTTAAGAATGGTAATGGGTGGGAAAGAGAAAGAAAGAAAATTGTTCCCAATCTCTTTAGTGAGAAAAACAAAAGTTTATCTTTCTCTGTTTATGAATGTTTTTTACAATCAACAAAACCACACAGCCAAGCTCACTTCAAAATAGTAATGAATTTTTCTTTATTATTTGTATCCAAAGAGATCCGAATTAATGTTAAATATAAAATGATAGAAAGAGTAGAAATATAAGGAATGAACATGCCAGGCTAGCCTCTCTCACAGTGGGGACACTTCTCTTATGGGTAGCTTGATTCAAACCGGATGTTTCTTTTCACTTTTTTTTTTGTTTTTTTTTTTGTTCAGAGCAATCATTAAATGTTATTTCAGTGACCACCCACATTTTTTTATTGACAACATATGTTTTTCTATTTGGCATCTTTGAGGATACATTAATGGTCTGTTTTTTTTATTGACAGGAAGTGAAAAAAAGATAGGTTGTCTTGGTTTTACACAATTTTACTGAATTTTCTAAATTTGAGTTTGATTCTCCTTGAAATTATTTTAAAAGAAGATTTTTCAATGTATTTCATTTTTAATTTTCTTAACTTTTCAATCTATCTTCCTGTGAATTTCATCAATTATCATCCAGTTAGTAGACTTTTTTCTTTCCATTTTTATTTGATCAATGCTTAGAGATCCCAGTGTCACCTTATGAGTAAAGACTGCATTAGTTTGTCTTTTAGCTAATTTAGATACATTAGAAACAAAGAAGAGAGTACTGAAGTGCTATGTAATGTCAATCCTCCTATGTGAAAGTGAATGCAGAATAATCTCACACATGAAGAAGAGACTTGAAGCAACTGAAACGTTCCGCAGAATGATGCTGAGAATACCAGGAACCAAATATGTGAGCAATGAAAAACTTCTAGAGAATATGAAAGCAAAAAGGACACTTATACTTAACATTAGATAAAGATTGTTGAAATTTCTAGTGCACATAATGAGGAAAGAGGTTTTGGAAAATTGAATACTTACAGGACAGATTGAAGGCAAGAGAGACGGAAGAAAGCAACACATAACTTACCTGGTGAGTTGAAGCAAATGGATGGTGGATCAGGGTTTGGGAAACATGTCCAGAAGATAAAAGTTATTAAGAGTAGCAAATACCAAAGTATTTAAAAATAATTATATATATACTCGTTGGACAGATTGAAGGCAAGAGAGACAGAAGAAAGCAACACATAACTTAGCTAGCAAGCTTGAGTAAATGGATAACAGAACTGGGTTTTGAGTGATAACAAAAAGTCAAAATTTATTAAGAGTTACAAAGGACAGGAAGTTGTGGAGAGCCAGGGTTGCTAATGTTCTGAAGGGCCACAGCATATAGAAGAATGTATAACTGTATATAATATAATTATAGTCATATATTAATGTATAACTATATATATATATATAAATGTATAAATATAATATGTAAAATTCATTTAACAATCAAATTCTTTATGACTTTCTTGAGGTAAAATTTTAATCTTGCTGATTTACGGGTAGCTTATATACAAAATTATATTTTTAATGATTTATTATTACATGAAGTGTTGATGAAATTTATGTCATGTTAATTGTTTCAAATTTATAAAAAAGGAAGATATGTTTGAAGACAGTTTTTTTATGAAATTAAAAAAAAAATTCAATGGTGTCTTTGCTGTGTTTAAAAGCTGATATGTGATATTGTGAAAATGCCAAAACCATAATCTTCAAATAATTTAACATTCTGTACAAATATTCTTGCTTTGTAATCATCAATGTTTTTACTGATTCCATTTTTCTATTTTAGATGAATAAAATATCCTCTTATGACCTCCCACAACTAAAAAAGGAATTGGATAATGTAAAGAACACAATTAGCAAATTGTCAAAAGAAATTGAAACAGTATGTAACTCACTTCTATTTTTTCTTTTTTTTTAAAAGTTTATTATTATTTACAATTAATACCAAATGCTATGTATGTTTATATATTTTATATGCATAATGAACTTGCTTTAATCAATATTTGGTAAAACAGTCTTGAATGTTTTAGGACAGTGGTTCACAGTCTTTTCTTTGTCTGCATTTTTTAAATGAAAATTTGCTCAAGTCTTACCAAATTTTATGTGGTAAAAAATACATTTAAAAATAAAAAACAGAGAAAGTATTAAAGGGAGATAACCACGGATTCAAAGTCAGAACATTATCATTGATGACTCTTACTTCCAATTTGCAGACCCTTATGATATTCTTAATACTTGATATAATGCAAAAATATCACAGTGATAAAATCGGTCAATAATTATTTATAACTTTTTATACAGGGTTTCATGCATGCAATTTCAAGTAATTCATAGTAATATTTATTTTTGGCATATGATTTTTTTTAAAACTGTTTCTAAATCTTTGATTGTTTTTCAATTATTCTGCCTCACTTGCTATCCTCTTCTGGTAGGCACACCACATCATTTGTGAACCACTGGTTTAGGACCATCTGTGACTAGTTTTAATAGATAGCATGTTCCCCTCGCTAGACAAGACGGGGATTTAAATTGGCTTGTTGAGAGTGTGTATGTGTGTATCTGCGGATGACTATATATATATATATAATTATTATAAAGAAGTGAAAGAACAGGTAGATTAAAACCTACTGTTCATGCATTTACTTTTATAAAAAGTGTACAATACAAAGTAGAGCTTAATATTGTAATTTTGTTATTATTTTAGTTGGAGAATATACTTTAGGTGTGTCAATATTGTTAAATCAAAAATGGGAATTAGGTTGAACTATGAAGTTCAAGATTTGGGTCACAAAAAGCAACAGAGTAGCCTGATGTCATGATTCTCAAACTACCACTCCCTAATTTTCTAAATAGGCATAAATTTGTCTTATATTTTCTAAATAAACCATTTTCACCATTTATTTTAAAATATCACCTGAAGAACATTATTGTTCTGAAACATGAAATTTTTTGTGTAGTGATATAATGCTTTTATAAACTATTTATCAACAAAGTTACAATATATATATATATATATATATATATATATATATATATATTTTTATCGTATCACCCCGATACGTAATAGTGAAAAGATTGGAAAAGAGAAAGCCGGAAACCACATCCTAAACAGGGAACAAGGGATGAGCCTCTTAACCTGTTCAATAGACGTGGGTGGAGTGTGAACCGGGTGATAGATAGATCTATCTACTCCAATTAAATATATATATAATTATTTTATGGTTACAGAAATGAATGTCATGGATATAAAAGAGCAGTTATGATTAACCATGCAAAAAATTTTTTTTCTTCAGATATATTATTTTATGAAAATTAAACAACATAAAATAAACATTTCTCCATAATAGTTTCCTCAACCATGTCATCGATTAGCAAATAAAATTAACCTCAAATAAATTTCTAAAATAAAACCACAAACATGTCATCCTGATATGAACAAAAGACGTCATTAACTTATTCTGTTGCAACCAGATTCACCTTAACTATAAACAAGATGGAATTAGCCATTGAAGATATAATTCACTAGTTCATTATGCCTAAGAACAAAAAGATAAGCCACTTTGAAAAGAATCAAATCTGATCAAAAGAGAAAAATCGTTTTTATTACTCATATATTAATGAATAACTTATGTTTTTATTATTTTCAGAAACAAGAACTACTCCAAGATCAACAATGTGATGAATCATTGGCCAAATCAATGAAACCTGATGTTCTAATGATGGATCGATATTTGGCTGAAATCAAAGAGCTGGACAAGAAAATTGCATCTCAAACCTCTTTGCTTTCTGATAAATTAAGAGGTAAGGTTATTATTATCAACTAGAAATACCATGAAAATTTCACAGTTTTCCTAATACATAATTTTTATAATTTCTTATATATGACATGACTTCACCAAAAATATTGTAAAACAAATTTATTATTGCAGAACGATTTCGAATTTGATTTAGTTGTTCAATCACTACAAGACAACTCACACAACCCATTAGCGTTATCGGGTCATCAGGGGAACATCTTGTATTGCAGCTATAGTAGCAACAGTGTGTCTATAGCAATATAACCTGATTAAACCCATTCTTATTTAAGCTTTTTTGCATTAAAAGATTTCCATCTGGGAAATGAAATTGTTACATTATTCACAATAAACTATTTATCATTTAAGCATATTTGTAAGAAACGACAAAGATAGTTTTGTTTGCTGTATATACATTGTTTAATAATTTTTTTTCTTTTTGCCTAAGTTTTGTGAAATTAGGTGATTTTAGTCAATTCTGTTCGTGGGTATTTTTGTTCTCTTGGAACATGATATTCTGCTGATCATCTGAAAATTGATAAGATAAATATTAAACTCTTGATTACATTTGAGACAAGGTCTATCCTTAAATCTTTTCGAGATCATTTCTGTTTAAGTAAAAAATCAGTTGCTTCTGAAGATTTTGCTTAGTTTAAATTTTGTCACTTGTTAATTTCTTCTTTTAAACATTTTTGTTTAATTTTTATCATTTGTTGATTCTTCTAAAGATTTTTATTAGTTTCATTTTTGTCACTTGCTGGTTGCTTCTTCTTGAAAAGACTTTCATTAATTTAATTTTTATCACTTTTGTTATAAATCTTTGACCATTTGACTTTGTTTTAAAGGAGCAAACTTCAATTTCATTGAAGTTTCGAACTTGGGCTCGGATTGTAACAGAAAGAAAATAAATTATATTTTTCTGGCTTAGCTCAGGTTCTGTTTGTAGTATTGTGGGTATCGACAACGGCTGGAAGAATAAATGAGGAAATAAAAGATGAGTCACCAACAACAGAATGAAGGTACAAACAACCATTTGAATAATAGAAACTATTTTTTAATATGCATATATTTTCAACGAGTGATATTTGGTATCAAGAAGGGAATGTATTCTGTGTTATGCATATACCACAGTATATGAATAATATAATACTTATAAAGATATTACACATGTGTTTGGGATAAACAAATATACTGTCCAAAAGATTATGGTTGTCAGCCTTATCTGACCACTGAATGTTCATTCAGATCCAATTGCAAACAA
The DNA here is from genome assembly GCA_037127315.1 of Ascarosepion bandense. Taxonomy (NCBI): domain Eukaryota; kingdom Metazoa; phylum Mollusca; class Cephalopoda; order Sepiida; family Sepiidae; genus Ascarosepion; species Ascarosepion bandense. The sequence goes on from JBBBDQ010002192.1 coordinate 1,707,819, forward strand.
AACAATGTTAAAGATCAGCCTTATCTGACTTCCGAATGTTTGTTCAATTTTGATTACAAATAAACAATATTCTTTCTTGTATGGATTTTCATCATGCTTCAAGTGAAAAAATAAATATCTTTCTGGAGCAACGATTACTTCAAATAGAAGACAATATTCACATTTGAAGTTACTGAAGCTAAAAGTCCATATGTCTGGTTTCTTTCTTTCTCCTTTCTCTTTTTCTCTCACAAGGCAGGAATCAATCATTCATTTCAACTCTCTTCCATCTCTTTAGCAAAGCCTAAATTGTACGTCTGAACATTTTGACGTCCTTTCCATTTCTCTCTTAAGTTTTGCACCTTTTTTTAACACTCATGTGCATGAAAGGGTCTCTGTTTTGTAATTCACTGGTGATTGTCTTTTGACTTCTTCGCCCACTGTCAGTCACTCAGTCCCCACCATTAACACCATTCAGCTTAGTGTGGAAGAATGAAGTTGTTTTCTTGTTTTGTTTATCTCTCTATGTAACACTTAATGCTTCTTCTTCAAAAGACTTTCATTAATTTAACTTTTGTCACTTGTTAGTTGCTTCTTCTAAAAACTTTCATTAGTTTTATTTTTGTCATTGTCATGCGGTTATAATTATTTTTGTAAATTTTATTATAACCAACTTGTATTAGATTACATAAGAATAAGCTTTGCTTCTATAACTGATCTTTTGGCTGTAAGTGCCAGACATAACCCGTACTGGTTCTGGTCACCAAATACAACACGCCTGTTTAGATTTTGAATATCATACTGTGTGTGGGGGCTACACTTTGGTGAAGGTAGCTTCTGTATGGTACAAAGAATTTTGCTGGTCTGTTTTTTTCATCAGAATTTTATAATCTATTAGATTTCATTTGTTGTGTAACTGCCAAAAATTAATGTTTAGCACAGTCCTTTACCTATTTCTAACAAGTTGTGACTTTTGCTGATTCAGGTGATACTTTGATCGTACTATCTCTTCAACATTGGGCAATTTTGCTGAAATGGTGTAAACTTGTTGACAGAAAAAAATCATGCTGTTGAAAGTGGTGAAATGTCAAAATTGTACAACAGGTCTGTAGAGTCAGAACACAAAACCTCCAACTTCAAATCTTCTATTTTTGGCACCTTCGACTCCAACTCCTCTTTATATAATTAAGTGATTATTGCCTACATCTCATAAAGCCTATGCATGTACTCCTAACTTGAGTAGGCCTATATCATTATAACTGGTTTATATCAAAGAATAAAGATAATGTGGCTTTTATATCATACATATTCATACTTTTCTATTTTCTAACACAATTAGAGAAAACATCTTTGATATAGAAGAAATTAAAAATAAAAATGCCATAATGTAAGACTTTTTACATATATATATATCATTGCAAATAAGAAATAAGTACAGAACAAAAATAAAACTACTTTATAACAGAAGTTGAAATATAATATTTTACAGGATGTAAAAGATATGACAAAAATGAGAATTCTGTAATGTAAGATTTTTACAAATATAGCTTTGCAAATACAAAATAACTACTAAAAAATAAAATGATTTTAAAAAAGAAGTTGAGATGATTTTCTTTAAAGGAAATAATAAACATACAGTAGAAATAAAAATAAGAATAACTTTGTACATAAAAAATAAAAATACTCTAAACTAGGGCCATATAAAGTGTAAATTCAACTGGAGTCAGAAAAACTATACCAACTCTGACTCCAGTGACCCTTAATTGCTCCCGACTCCAGTGACCCTTAATTGCTCCCGACTCCAGTGACCCTTAATTGCTCCCGACTCCAGTGACCCTTAATTGCTCCCGACTCCAGTGACCCTTAATTACTCCCGACTCCAGTGACCCTTAATTGCTCCGACTTCAGTGATCCTTAATGGCTCCCGACTCCCTCCGATGCCAGTAACCTTTAATTGCTTTTAACTCTGACTCCAGTGACCCTTAATTACTCCCGACTCCAGTGACCCTTAATTGCTCCGACTCCAACTTCAGTGATCCTTAATGGCTCCCGACTCCCTCCGATGCCAGTAACCTTTAATTGCTTTTAACTCTGACTCTAGTGATCCTTAATTGCTTCTGACTCCAGTGACCCTTAATTGCTTTCGACTATGACTCCAGTGACCCCTTAATTGCTTCAACTCTGACTCCACAGCCCTGGTATGGGTTTATTTAATCACAAACACTTCTTTTTCTACTCTTGAGGCACTGAGAAATGTCTCTTAAGAAATGCAGATTTGCATTTTTCTAATGCATAATGGGCATGGATGAGCTGCTGACTTTGTATATTATAATTTATAATTGTTTTGTAAACTTGGTTATAACCTACTTTTATTGGATTACACAAGAACAAGCTCTATTTCATTGACAAGTGAAAACGAAATGCTGTATGCATAACATTAAGATACTTAATGTCTATTCAATAGGTTCCAGCAATAAATCAATTCAAGAAGTGACCAGTGAGAAAGAGGATATCCAGTTACAGCTGTAAGTATGGAAATATATTTTTAAAGTTAATCCTTTGTCAGATTCTCACTTTTTAATTACTGTTCATTGCAATGGAAGATAATTATCCAAGTGATTAGTTATTAAAATTATTATTATTGGAAAACAATATATAAATTTTTGTATATCAAGAACAATTTTGAGGAAAAACTATGACAAAGTGAAAAAAAGTTTTGTATGAACATTTTGTCCTTTCAAACTTCATCTGACTAAAAAGATGCTTATATTGATATAACTGCTCAGCATCCCCTTTCCTTTGTGCACATGTGTAGTCACATCAATGAAAGCATCACTTTAGTCTGATGAAGTCCTAAAAGGCGTGTCATGCAAAAAATTTTTCCCCTCTGTCATGGATTTTCCCTATAATTATTAAAATTATTTTTATTCAGTTAATTTCTTATGTCCCATCAGTTTTCATCAAGTGAATTTTGGATGCAATACATTTTTTTAGAAATACTTCAGCATTTATGTATTATATATATATAAAATAAATTTTTTTACTTATCTCTAATTTGAATAGAGATGAGTAAAATGTTTATTATTAGTCCTTTATCCTTTGGTATTGATTACTGTAATCACAATGATTGCTTGCCTAAAAACATCTTCCAGAAAAGCTCTCATCAAGTATTTTTGTCAAAATATATTCTTTAAATGTGTTCCTGTATCTACACTGCTGGCCTAAATATTAAGGTAAATGAAAATAAAGGAATAATATACCTTTTAGATTGTTAGACTCAACCACTTATTTGAATAGAGCTTCAAAAAATGAAAATAAGAAAAGGAAAAATTTAAAAAATTTTTTAGCTTTTAAGAGGGAAAATTTGAATACTGGAAAATTAGGCTAAATACATGCTGGTCAAAAGTTTAAAACCCTGTTTAAACAAAGCTAACCAAATTTAGTCATTTGTGTTTAAGCATTAGTACACTCAACATCTCACATTGGTATCTCCTACATTACATTAGGTAAAAAGATGGCAATGGCTAAAAAGTTGACAGTTTGAATGTGGTAGAATTATCGAGCTGCTAAAGCAAGATCTCTTAACGTGCCATCAATGGTGAGATTAGATGTAGTAAAAATGCTGTTACAAATTTCTTAAAAGATCCTGAGATATATGGAACAAGAATTTAAAGTGGTTAGCCCAATGAAATTTTGTCAACATTTAGCAGGAGGGTTTGACATGTTGTTTGGCAAGATATCAGCCAATCATTGAATCAGATTAAGGCTTTTATAGACACAATGCAGCTCAAGAACAAGACAGCATCTCCAAGTGAATAGCTTTAGCAACCATAAAAGTTATTTCACATTTAGACTTTTTCTTAACATCATTCTGATCTTTATGCTCATTACTGTACAATTAAAGGATGGTGGGCACAATGGCAGAAATGTTGTGATAACAAACAAAGATTAGGACACTAGTCTGAATATAAATAGTGTAAATAATAATAACTTCTCATCCCAGAAATTCAGACAAAAAAACCTCTGATCTTTATGCTCATTACTGTACAATTAAAGGATGGTGGGCACAATGGCGGAAATGTTGTGATAACAAACAAAGATTAGGACACTAGTCTGAATATAAATAGTGTAAATAATAATAACTTCTCATCCCAGAAATTCAGACAAAAAACCTCTGCTCTTCCCAACTATGAGTTAATTAGTAGGATTTATCAGTAAATCAATATTATCTTTAAAAAACATCTTAAAATCTAAAAATATTTTTTGACTTTAAATTTTTTTTTTTTTTTAATCATCTCACCCCAAGCAAGGCATTCCACTGCCACTATTGCGCATGGGGCTACATAGGGGAAGGTAAAGAGAAGGAGTGGTTAGACATAGGGAATGACAGGAGGAAGGTGACAGATGAGTAAGGATAGTGAGGATGAGGGTTGGGCAGATGGGAAGAGTGCTTGATAGAATGGGAGCAGGTTAGTGTGTTAGGAGGTGTCTATTGACCTTACATTTAAACTCCTGGAGATTGTAGCCATCGGGGAAGCAATCGTTTGGAAGAGAATTCCACAGTCAGGAAGTGCGAGGAAAGAAACTGTTGGAGTAGAAGTTACGGCTAACAAGTTGATAAGTTACAAAAAATAAAATATTTAACTTATCTGAAAATTACAATGTCCTAATGATTATATGCATGTGTTAGCCATTGATTGTTCATTTCCTACTCATTGTCTAATTCTAGTTATTTATTGCTATTAGTTTTTGAGCAGTTTCAAAGAGTTGGTTGATAATATTTTATTTCATAACTGAAAAAGAAATAATGTTTATCTCTGTACAAACCTTAACTAGGAGTACCTGTAATCAGCAGTTAGATCACAAACGTCAGAAACTTGGTGATTATTCAGAAAAAGTGAACAAGCTTCGTAGCCAAGTGAACAGCCTGAATTCTAAAAAGCTACAGATTGAAACAGATCTTCAACAACAAGTAAAATTGGAAGAGAACAAAACAACATTACGAAGTGAGAATGTTGAACATGCAGATTTTATCCAGGTGAAAACAATTTTATTTTGCTTCTTTTTTTTTTTAATTTACCATAAATTGTAGTGTACAAGTTAAGTTTTAAATCTTTCCAAAACTAAGTCATCTTAAGAGTGCGATAAATAAATTGTCGCCATTTTTATATCTTTAAATTTGCACATGCACATTGCTTTTGGTTTTTGTCAACCGTAGTGTATAGCAGGATCAATTGGGTACTGCCTGTGAGAAAAAGAGCCCCATGATGCACTTCACACTATTAGAAAATTTGGAAATAGGATGCTGTACCATTTGGCATTTGTGCTAGAAGCCCCAATGTGAACATTTCAAAGTGTTTAGGTGTCAATCTAAGAACAGTGCAGAGGATCCAGAAAGAATTGTATGAGTCTAAGAGTGAATACAAAGGTGTTTGGAGTGATTACTAGTGATGGCAATGTTATGCTCCCAATTATTTTCCCACAGGGCCTCAGACTCAACACATAGACCTACATCAAATGCCTAGAAGATGTAAGTGCTGCACTGGCTCAAGAGAGTGGCTGCCGAAAGACCCTATGTGGGATAACAGAACTCTGCACCATGCCACACAAATAGGAGAAGGCAGTCATTGCTGTCAGGCAATTTCTGTGACCACATAAACTCTTACATTTAACCACCTAACTCACTTGACTGCAACCCTCCTAGGGTGCAGTTAAGTGGGACAGCAACACCCAAGACGAATTGAAGGCAAGGATTATGACAGTATTCACCAACTTAAGCCAAGCGACCATCCAGAATAGATGTAGGAGATTCTGAAGTTGTCTGGAGGCTGTGGTTGAAGCCAATGGCAATATTATTGAATAAATTTACTTTTTAGTATTTGAAAATATTTTTGTTTAATATTGGTAAATCTCTTAAAATGAGATGTCAGTGTTATTTTAATTTTTACATAATTTAGACGACAATTTATCCACCTCCCTCAGTATATCGCAGGTATAAAATGCAAACCTTTACCATAGAGTTGTAAACAAGTGGGACAGCTCCCCTAACAATTACTGTTCACCACTTACTGTACCTCCAGTAGGCTACCACAAAAAGATTTGTTTGGTGAGCATATTTTATATATTAACACAGTTCTGTAGTTCACTGCATGAGTTTGATAACACCACTGATTATTTGTTTACATTACAAATGGTTGATGAGTGATAGTGTGTTTTACAATAATAGATGATATGTAGCTGTATAATTAAAATCTATCAGGTTCGATGTGTAATCTATGTTATTAATATTTTATAGGAGTCAATGTTGACTTTAATGTGTTTATCAGTAGGCCTGATAAATTTTAAATTTTCACTAAGTTATATAGAAAAATTACAGTTAGTCTTAATATCCAGGTAAGCAGTTTAACCTCATGTAGTTTTAGCACAGGTTATTGTCATAATGAATGTTAGTTGCCTGGGTTCAATGCACGAGTTGATTGAGCAAGGTCATGGTGGTAGGTTGATTCATGGCAGGGTGCATTGGTTGCTAAGGTGACAGCAATAGTAACAAGCGGTTATGTGTAGCTGGTAGGCTTGTAGTGGAGTTGGGTTGCTGAGGTGACAGTGGTAGCAACAAGTGATTAGCTGTAGCCAATGGGGTTGTGGTGAAATGTTTCACTGCAAAGGTCTGCCCGTAGCAAGTTGAGTTGCTGAGGTCATGGCAATGGCAATGAGGAAGGCTTGTAGTGGGTTGTGATGACATTGGAGCCTGGTGGTGTCAAATCTGGATTGTCAGCCGCATTCCATTTGTGAAGAGTCAGGTGAGATTAGTGAAGCTGGAAGTGTTGTAAATCATGATGGTTGCTTTTGGGGACCGGACAGTGTTGAAGCTGGAATGTCAACTGCATTCTGCATGTGAAGAGTTGGATGAGATTAGTAAATCTGGGGAAAATTCATGGTGACAATGTGGAGTTGTTTTTAATCACGGCAGTTACCTTTTGGGGCCTGGCGGTGTCAAAGCTGGTTTGTTGGCTGCATTCTGCATGTGAAGAATTGAGTGAGATTAGAGAAGCCTGGACATGGGAATAGTTGTTTTAAGAGAAATGGTGGTGCCAGCAACACTCTTTGTGTTGGCAGGTGGTCCTTTAGCCAGCAACTGCTACGTCATTACAGAAAGTCTGCTTTTAAGTAGATCTGGCATTTCTACAGGGTCATCTCCTTTTCTGGTAGGGATATGGACCGCTGTATTGCTTTCATTGCAACAGCTTGCATCATGGACCAGAATTGATGCTCAGAGCCCATGCACAGAAAACAACATTTTTATTTTGTGTTCTGCATTCTTGGATTCATATCCTGCCAACATGCAGAATGAATCAGAATGAGATCTAATTGCAGCAGTGTATAACATTATCATACACTGTAACCTTACTTAATTTACTGGTAGGCCTAAGTTTTGGGTCACTGACAGCTTACTGTATGTTTGGAGGTTGACCTATATGGTAGGTATAGACCTAACTTTAGAATTTTGAGCTAAAAAAATCTTGAAGTTTACTTGTACACTGCAAATATATGGTAGTCATATTTTTTATGAACTGATTAACTCAGAAATAATTGTAATACTAATGCATTGATACTAAGTGCTTTATACTAATGCATTGCTTGATACTCTGATAAATTTTAAGATTAGTTTTTTATTTATTTTACTACTTTTCATAGATAAGAAATTTTAAACTCTGAGACTTAATAAAATTTATATAAGTAAGCAACCATTTTGTTTAAAATATAAAAAGGCTTATGTATACTGCTTCTATATAGAAGTTGAAAAATATTGTTTGCCATTATCTAGTTTTTTCTTTCTCTTTTAATAGGAAGCAAAGGGAAAACAAAATCCTTTGGAGGTAAGTTTCCTTTACATTTTTAGTCCTTTGGTGTTATCAAAAAACAGATATGCATAAAAATATTAAGGAACTAACAGGACAAAAGACCTGCTCAGCAACAGGATGTATAAAAGCAAAGGATGGAACACTCATACTAGAAAAAGAAAAAAAAATACTTCTGAGATGGGAAGAGTATATCTCTTCCATGACAAGAGAGAGCAACCAGCAATACACAAAAATATGGATGGACCAGAAATATTAAAACCAAAGGAGAATCGGCAATGGTCAAACTGAACAGAAACAAAGGAGCAGGACCTGACGGTATTATAATAGAGATGCTGATGTCCTCAGACAGCTTTGGCAACCACCGCAATATACCAGAGGACCTAAGTAGATCAATTTTCTGAGCACTACCTAAAAAGCCAGATACAAAAGAAAGCGAACGCCACTGAACAATTAGCTTAATGAGCCACATAACAAAACTCATCATCCGGATTCTGATGAGCAGAGTGCACAGCAGTATCAGCCCAGAGATAAGATAAGAATAGTGTGGCTTTGTTTAACGAAACGAGGAATGTGATATTCATGCTCGGAATGCTACCTGAAAGAGCAATACAAATGCAGAAGAACCTTTATCTGTGCTTTATAGACTATGCAAAGGCATTTGACAAACCTCAACATTTTTGGAAAAGACATTAGGATAATCAAAAGTCTATATTAGCAGCAAATCGTTTGTGTACGGATAGAAAATGAATTCAGCAGGTATACAAAAATAGAAAGGAGTGTAAGACTGGGATGTTTTTCTCATCAGATCTATTCAACTTATACAGTGAAACAATTCTGAGAGAAGTAAAATCCTTGCCAGGATTTGTCATTGGTGGCCACAATCTCAACAATGTTTGGATGATACTGTACTGATAGAGAAGAAAATGCAGGCCCTCCTACAGAAGATAGCAAGAGAAAGCGAGAAGAAAGGACTAAGCATAAACTTCAAGAAAACTGAATGCATGGTATGGTCATCCGCAAAAAGAAGACCCCAAAATGCCAACTATACGTCAGAGAAGCTAAAATAAAACAAGTAAAGAAATTTAAATACCTAGGAAGTGCGACATTAAGATCTGAATATGCATAGGTGTGACACGATAATTAGGCGCATATTAAGGTGCTTTGTAAAATATGTATTTTATTATAATAGATTAAAATAGAAAATGGTTAAGAATAGAAAATAGATTAGGTGACATGATAACTAGGCGTATATTAAGGTGCTTTGTAAAATATGTATTTTATTATAATAGATTAAAATAGAAAATGGTTAAGAATAGAAAATAGATTAAAAACATGTTTCATTTAACAAAAGTGAAAAAGAAGAGAAAAAATAAATAAGTAAATGTTTTTTCTTTTATGAGGAAAATTGCGGAAGAGAAAAGGGTATCAGATTATTGTTTTAAATCCTACCACTCTTCTGGTAAATATTTGACTTGGTGATTTAATGTGATAAGAGATAAAGTTTAGGAAATAGGTTTTTTGAATGACTAGGTCAAAGGCTGTCTTTAGTATATCTTAATCACACATTAAGAATTTTCTGGTGGAATCTTTATTAAGATAAAAATGATAAAAAAAAATCCTGGAAAAAAATACTAAGGCTAAGTACAGACTGGGTGTCTGCAGGATGTTTACACATCAAAAGAAGGAAAATTTAAGTACCCTGAAATTTCAGACTTACAGTTGCCAATTGCTTATCATCCGGTGGTCTAAAGCATTTCCGGATTAATTTTAAATAAATACAGGTGATTTTTCCGAGTCAGATCAGTTGAGTTAGTTCCGCCGGGCGTGTGCTTGAAGTAGAACTTCCGTTCGTCTTGTTTCGGTCAGTTCAGATTTGATCTCCATTAATTAGAGTTAGAGCTATGTGTTGCATTCGCCTGCCCCAACCGAAAAGGCTAACTCTAAACGAAATGAAGCTTTCTTTCAACTCATCCAAGTTGTGGAAGTTCGTTCCTTATAGTTTAATTTTGTACCCCCAGCTTGAGGCTCCAACATTTTCAACAAACGGCAAACATCACAGCGTGGAGAACGGCCGCCGGAGAAAATGTTCGGACCGTCCGTTGGGGTGTTACATAGGCATGGCCAAAGACGCATTTCAAAAGCTAACCAGAGTACTGAAAGATAGAAAAATCTCATTGGAAACAAAGAAAAGAGGGCTGGATTTCTATGTGATATCTGTTCTTCTGTATGATAGTAAATGTTGGACTCTTATCAAAGATGAAAGAGAAGTTTGAGGCTGCAGAAATGTGGTTTTACAGAAGGATGCTGAGGATATCATAGACTGAGCATGTGAGCAACGATGAGGTGTTGCAGAGGATGCAAATGAGAAGAAAACTCATACTTAACACCAGGAAAAGACAGATGAGGTTTCTGGGGCATGTAATAAGGAAAGAGGGCCAGGAGAATTTAATACACAGAGGATGGATAGAAGGATAGAGAGACAGAGGAAAGCAGCGCGAGACATATTTGATAGGCCTGAGTAAATTGATAGCAAAGCTGGGTTTGGTGGAGAGATTTTTTTTTAATCTCTTTATCTATAATCTAATATATATATATATATATATATACACACACACACACACACACACACACACACACACACATATATATATATATATATATATATATATATATATATAGGAAAGAATATTAATAAAAAGTTTTGAATTTAAAAATGTACTTTTTTTGGACAGTATTTGTTTATTTTTATTATTGTATTTTATATTTCAGACTGCCCTCGGTCCTTCATCAGAAACAAATAACTCGTTTCTGATGAAGGACCGAGGGCAGTCTGAAATATAAAATACAATAATAAAAATAAACAAATACTGTCCAAAAAAAGTACATTTTTAAATTCAAAACTTTTTATTAATATTCTTTCCTATACATGTTAAGACAGTATACGTGGATCATCACTATGTTATATATATATATATATATATAACCAAATAAATTAACCACATTTTACTGCCAGATGATGGTGTTTTAACATTGAAACTTTATAGCTATTGAGCTGCAGTATACTATAATAATAATAATTACCAAATATTTATGCTCTACTTTTGTATTGAGCACTTTTTAAAAGTAAATATCTAACTGTGGTATGCATTTTCCATTAGTAACCATACTTATATCAGAATATTATTTTTGGGATTAGAAAATATTCAAACATTTGTACCATGTTGCTTCTTTATTTTATGCAATTTCAGAGAGTTGGGGGCAAATCTGTACTAATTTAGATATTTTGTAAAAGTAAAAATATCTTAAAACAAACTTTTGAAAAAACTGAGTATACTTGCCTGCTTTTTTTTTATTATTATTTTAGGAAAAAATTCAACAGTTACGAGATGATAAAGATTGTATTATTGCTGACAAGGAAGAAACTTTTGACAAGATGAGCACAGAGGTAATTTTTTTCTTATTTCCAAAGGAAATATAAAATTTTGAACAATGTTAAAGAATAAAATATGATATTATGTCATAATTGATATTCTCCTGGTATTGAAATTTATCAGGATCAAAAATTTATGAAAAGTATAAATTTTAAGAAGTCTACCATCGATAACATTGTCTTTTCCTTTAATACAATCAATAAGGAAATTGTATTCTTAAAGATGTGTGTTGTGGTGCAGTGAATATCAGTTTGAAACAAGAACTCTGAGAGCTGAATTTGAATTCCAGTTGAATTTGTTGCATTCATATATGTGCAAATACCCTTGGGAAAGGTATTAATCCATATCTTCTCCCTCCAGCTATGGGTTAAATAATAGGCAGTCATGTCTCTTTTGAGACATAATCGCCCAAGTGTGTAAGTTTTATATCAAAGACTGATAGCATGAATATACATACACAAAAATGTAATGATTAAAAAAATATTTGCAAAAATAAGAATAAATGTCCCTTCTCAATTTATTTCATCAGGCAAATGAAGTTTGTACGCAAGGCATCAACAAAGTAAACAGTTACATCTCTGGCATAAAACGGTATTTTTTTTTTTTTACTTATTTTTCACTGAATTTTTTTAACTATTACAATTTTCTTTATCCTCAGATTAAAACAAAAAGAATCTTCATTGTTCAAACTGTTTTCCTTATCTTTATTATTATATTCACAACATTTGGTTATTTTTAAGATGATAGATATTGGAATTTTGAACTGAAACCCTTATTCAATCTACTGGGTTAGATTGTTCTTGTTCCATGTATGGATATCTAAATTTTGGTTATTTCCCATTAGTAACTCAACCCTCCAAGTTTTTGTTTACCTCTGCTGTGAACTCACAACTCTTTGGGTCAAGTCACTATAGTACTTCATCCAACACTTTTATCCACTGGGCCATGTTTCTTTGGGGACATCAGTGAATGAATTTTGGGGACTTAATGTCTCAGTAACCATTTTTACCAGAGTTTCTCAATTTTTTGTTATTGTTGTTTTTCTCTATTCTCTGTATTACTGGTTCTCATATTGTATTCATGTCTATGCTTGGATGGCCACAGAGATGAGGACAACTGTCCAAACAAAATAGTTATAATATCTTATTGCAGAATTATATACATGTTAAAAAGAATCTTATTCTGAAATGATGCATTGTAATTTATACTTCATCTTTCACATTGAATTACGGCTTATGGCCATATCACATTAAAACACCAGTTTCCATACAATCACTGCTGTTAAGCAACATCTGACCTGGTTATTATCATATGGCTGACCACTTGGGAATACCAGGTAATGGATAATGGCTTGGAATTGTTAATCAGAAAGCTAAGTTTCATTTTCAGTTAGTTTTTGTTACATTCACTTATGTACAAATATCCTTGGGAGAGGTACGGGTCCACTGCTTCTCTCCTCAAGCTATGGGTTAATTAGTAAGATATGTATGACTAAAACCATTATTATCTCTCCTTAAAAAGTAAAAAATTGCATACAAAATATTTAGATTTTGGCATTAAATAACCTTGCAAAAGCAAGCAACCAATCATGTTGATTTGTACAGTTTAATTTTGGAAAATAAATCCAACTAGCAGTACCGGGAGAAAATTTTCACAGTTTTCCTGTATTTATCTTGTAACCCCCATGTCCTCTGCATTGGTCTTCAGGTTCCTTCAGATCACTTGTTAACGCATTGCTGATTTGTTGGTATTGCTGATGAAGTAAATTGAAGCGAAGAACAGGTTGACGGCGAGTCGCTACACAAAAAAAATAATCCTTTGAAATAACAAATTAACTTTGGTTAAAAATGTAAAAATGATTTGGTTTATATATGATTTGTTGTATACAGCAGTTTTAACCGTTCCCACTTAAAATCAAATGACACTTGGATCACCTTTGGAGCCTGCAGCTTGTGTTAGCAGTAGCTTAAATTTCTAAGTTCTGGTTTTCAGGGCCGCCACAAGGTCTTAGTTAAGAGTACTTGGCAAACAATGTGGATCCCAGTAGCAGTAACATGGGGACTCTTCCACTTTCCACTCTTAGCATCAACCTTTTTCTAAAATTCCATATTTTCAAAATATGTTTACTCGAGTGATTTTTCCAAATTTAGAGGTTGTCCACTTCTACTTTAGTCAGAGAAATCAAACCATCCCTAACTCCAACTTCATTTCTCATCTTTCACCATTGCTCCATACAGGAGGTGCTAATCTCTCTCTCTTTCTTCTCCCACTTTCTCAGCATCTAACCTCAGCTCACTCCAGGGGCTGGCAAACCATCTCTGAATCCAAACTTTCAGAAAGCATAGACAGAAAAGGGATTTTCAGTCATTAACCTTTTTTTATCAGTATGTCTCACACTACATGCCGTCTTTAGGGGATTTCTCAATCAACCAGGCCACACAATCTAATTCCCATCATTCTATAGAAAAAAGAAAATGGTTGTACTGAGAGAGGAGAGCATGTGGAATTGAGCAGCTCCAGAAATGAAAATTACAGATAAGCCTTACCCAAATATCACTTTCTCATGTTTAAAATTACCTTTTAATGATAGACTTATTACATGCAAATAATGTATTCATTCACTAACACCAACACAAGCCGGAAACATTTTACTAAGAACCACATTACAAGAACTTTCATACATCTACCAAAATTGTACAACGAAATCTTTCTATATCTTTATTTATATATCTCATTTTGTTGTTATGATGAATATATGTAAATATTGTACTTACAAAAAAAAAACAGGGGTAAAGTAAAACACATCATAACAGCTCCTTGCTAGTTCCACAACTATAAAATATCTGTGTAAATTTCTCTATTGCATCATTAGATATTTCAGCTTAACCGCCATAACAAAATATTGTAATAACAATCAGAGGTATGAATGCTAGTCATTATTTAAAGAATGTAAGAAGTTACAAAGAAAAAAATTGACAAGATTTTCCATTTCACTGAAACAGACATTAAATGCATGAGAGCATAATTGCTTCCTTTTCTTTGCTTATTATTAATTATGCTTTCTTTTTCTCACTGAAACCAAACATTATCCCCAATATATATTTTTCTTTTGTCTTACCTCAGAGTCAAAATAGAATGGTCCATTCTTTATTTGAAGTAATGACATGGCAAAATGCATGTGTAGACTAAAGGAAGAACAAGCAAAATTATATGATTCTAAATTGATTGCAGGTATGAAGAATCTGGCAAAGCTGACATTCTGCAAGATATAAAAAGACAGCAAGAAGAATTGAAAGACAAACTAGATTCTCTCAATGATGAGAAGAAGAAACTTAATTCAAACATTGATGAAATCAGGAAAGATTTCTCAACACAACAGGTGTGTTTTATTTGTTTTCTTTTGAAGTAGGATGAATTTTGATAATCCTTTGTAACGTTATTGTAAAGACTAATAAGAATACAAGATTAAATGTTACATATGTAAAATTATTGTTTATTCAATTTTTGACTTTGTCAAATTGATATCAGTGTGCAGGTGTGTTATTTTGAGAGCTTGCTTCAAATGTTGTTGATATTGTCACAAAGATGTGAAAAACTGACTTTTCCCTCCCAAGTGAGAAACTTTTATAATTTCCTGTAATCTGGTTGTTTTATTTATATATATATATATATATATATATATATATATATATATATAGGCAGGCTGTAACACATCACTCAATAAATCCTGGGTTTAACTAATAAAACAACTTTTAGGCAAAATTCAACTTTATTCATCAACATAGTCTCCTTCTAAGGTAGTGATACACTGATTCCAAAGCTTCTGTAATAATTCAATGCTTTTTTGTAGAACAATTATGCCTCAGTTTCTGATATAACTTCTTCATTGGAGCCAAATCTCTTTCCTTGAAGCATTCTTTTGAGGTCTACAAACAGCCAGTAGTTGCTTGGGGGCCAGATCTGGAGAATAGGGTGGATGCGGAAGCAATTTGAAGTGCAATTTATGTGGTTTTGCCATTGTTTTTCAGTTGACTTGTGACACGGTGAATTGTCTTGGTGAAAGATCACTTTTTTCTTCTTTATTTGTGGCCGTTTTTTGGTGATTTCTTCCTTCAAATGCACCAATAATGGTATATGATATCTGCTATTGATGGTTCTTTCTTTCTCAAAGTAATTGCATCCCAAAATACGGAGACCAAAACCTTGCCTGTTGATTGCGTTTTTGGTCGTTTTCGATGGCTTTCACCTACTGTCTACTAAGCTGACTGCCAATTTGACTCTGGAGTGAAGGGGTGGATCTATGTTTCATCTGTTGTCACATATTTATGTAAAAAATCGTTCTTGTTATGTTGAAACAGTTGCAAACAATGCTCTGTATTGTCGATACGTTGTTGTTTTTGATCGACTGTGAGCAAACATGGCACCCACTTTGAACACAGCTTTCTCATTGACAAATGTTCATGCAAAATAGTGAAAACACTGTCTTCTGATATGTTTAACTCCTCTGCTATCTCATGCAACTTCAATTTACAATCAGCCAAAACAATTTTGTTGATCTTTTTTGGTGTTTTCCGGCACAGCTGCTGATTTTGGGCAACCTGAGCGTTCAGCATCATTTGTGTCTGTACAGTCGCTTTTAAAGTCAGCATACCACCTCTTAACTGTTGTTTCCAACAGAACAGAGTCAGAATAACTTATCAAGCCATTGCTTTGCTTGAACAGTATTTTTTCCCATCAGAAAGTAATGCTTTATCAATACATGAAATTCAGATTTTTCCATTGTTTTAAAAATTTGCAACAGTAGCTTCATTTAAATAACTAATTTGTAAACTAATAATCCGATTCAGCCCAATTTTCTCACGTGCCGTTTGAAGGTTAATACTTCATAAAAATCATATGGATTTTTTATTAGTGGTGCCATCTATATGTCAGGCCTGGGACTTATTGAGTGATCTATTATTGGAAAACTGATCTGTCTCTTGCCTTTGTAAACTTGATCACCTCACCTTATCTCATTTAACTTCTTAAAATTGATTGCTATAAAATTTACAACTCTTGATTTCTTGTAATAATATTTTGCCTTGTTTTTCTTTTGTCTTTAGATTCGTGAACATGAATTGAAAGACAACTTACAATTGAGAAAGAAGCAGAAAGATATGGAACAGATTGATGAGAAAATTCTTGTTACACAGGAAAAACTGGGAGACTTCAATGTAGATAGTTTGGCCAAGGAAGAACGAAATCTGTCCAAACAACTGGATACTCTAAAGAGAGATGTAAGTAAGAATATTTGTTTGTTGTGTTTCCTGTCTATCTCCTAATTTTAGTCATGACTATGATGATAAACTACATCCAGCAGCAAGGTCAAAAGATTGGAAGTTTTAATTGCTGTTATTTCCAGGTCTGTCCTGATCTAGCTATGGGCAAATAGCTCCCAAACAAAAATCACATGATATTTTATCATCTACAAACTATATTATGATTACACATTGCAATTTCAACAAGAAAATGATGAGGCTGAGTAACCAATGTACTGCTACACTTAAATTCATGAAGTCAAGTTACATAAAAAGGCAGCTCATTAGAACAATTACCATAAAAATATTTCTAGAATAGGCACAAGAAGCTATATTATGGCAGTGGGAAAGTGATTGAAACTTAGATCAGGATTGATAACATTGCAAATTCTTTGTTTTTTTTTTCAAGATACATATAAATACATAGCAGGTACAGTGAACAGGTGGCTCATTTAGAGAAATTTTTACCCCTTCTGCATGGGGTTACAGTTGGGATATTCTTGACAGGGCATTTGATAATTTGGCTGCGAACAAATACTAATTAGTTTCAATGCTATGACCAAGGTTCTTAGGATAAATCCATATGCAATCACTCAAAAAAGAGAATGTTATCTTGACTCTATGGATTTCCTAGATTATTTATTTCCCCAACAAATGTAGGTATTATTAAATCTAGAAAAATTGAGATTTTAAGTCCAATCAGTTCCAAAATTATCCTATTTTTCTGTTCCTCCCTCCCAGGCATGTCATGATACAAAATCCCCCATTTTAGAAACACTTTTTGTATAAATTTTCAAATTCTAGACAAGTTCTAGCCCCAAAAATTAGCACCAGAAAGTTATTGAAGATGAGGGATTCAAAAATACTAATAAGAAAAAAAAAACACTCAAAACCACCCCAATTTGAATTGCAGTTGATTTGTGGTATTTTTTCACCTATCTTACCAAGAAAACATCTTGTGACCAATTATTTATGAGATAAATGAGTATTTCACACTTTTTTATGCACAATAAACCTCATCTTATCACAAAATAAAGAGTAGTTCATTCTTAGTTCTCAAAATACAACTTTGCTGAAATTCAGATTTTCCAACTAAAAATTATTTTTGCTTGAACACCTAAGGGGTCAAGCGGTAACCTACTCTGTGCCCAGTTCCTGTATGTTGGTAAGAAGTTGCTATCTCATGCTGAAGGTAATTTCTTTATGGTTAGTTATGCAATGTAGAATAGGCTAGATAACATATATTAATTTTTTCCGTGTTTATCAGATGATAACTCAATATTTTTGAAATCAGTATCCAAGATTTTGTAAAAGCATCTAATAGATGTTCAGGTTGAAAGTGGACATAAAATTAATTTCAAACTAACATACCATGAATCACCAGCTATTTCATGTAATGATTTACCTGGTCTGTGTGAATGTAAAAATTGACATTTTCACATCACTTTAATTTTCATCAAGTACAAAATAATGATGCCAGTCCATCAAAATGAATTATAAATACAGGTATCATAAATTGATGGTCATAGGTCATCAATCTTCATGATAGATGGAACATTATGATATAGATGTATTGTCTTCACATGTAAGCTTGTGAACAATGATTGCTGTTGATCATGCTAAAAAATGTTTAATCCTGGTCATAACATACCTAAAGTTTTATCCATGCATCTGCTAATTGTGTTTGTTTATTCAAAAAACAAATTCAGTGCGTTTCTTTTTTTAGTATGTGATCATTGTTTGTGTACACAATCTTTTGTATTTTGATTCCTGCTCAACTTCATTTTATACTAACAAACTACAGCCAAAATTAATTATATTTAATGAAAACTAATTTGGTATAAAGAAACCATTGACATCAATTCAAATGTAATTTGTGTAAAGAATTTATCTCTGTTAACTTAAAGCCATCATTTCTTGAATTTATATTTTGTACATTTTCTTTGTTTTGAACTCATGAAATTTTGTGATCTGTAATTACTAGAAATCATGTTAACAATTTTATGAAAATGATAGGCAGGTAAGACTGCAACTCTCATTTATTCTCTGCCATGTTCTACAGTGTTTACGTGATTTACCAAATTTCAGAAAGACATTGCTGTTGGCCGTCAGGGTGGCATCCAAGAACAACTACGAAGCATTGAAAATTATCTGAAGTCAGACGTGTATAAAGACGCTTCTATCAAGCACAATCAGACTTTGGTTAACCTCAGAGTAAATAAAAGTTATTTTTTATATTCTCTTTGTAATTTTCTGTTTAACTCAACTTTCTTATGTCAAATTACCCTAATTTTAAATGAAGGTTTCACTCTTTGATTAAATAACAGAATTTATAATAATAATAATTACTAAGACCAGATTTTGTATGTAACTAACTCATTGGAATTTCTGATCTTTTCATTGCTTTTTTTATTTCTATGCTTAAAAACCTCACTTCAGTTCGAGTTGAACTTTAAATAAATACTCAGATATTGTCAATTATTTTGTAGATGGTTACATTATCAAACAGATAATTTTAAAGCAAAAGATGACGAGAATTAAAAAAATGTTTGCAGTTAATGAATGTTTCTTTAAAAAAATGAATTCATTTATTAACACTTCTACTGTGAACATACTTATACATTTTTCAAAAGCTCACATTGCCTGCTGTTTATATATATATAGGGTTGTTCAGAAATTTCATGCTGATTTTTAGTTTTTTATGTTCCAACACATTAGAACATGTCAAATCTTTTGACAGATCTAATATGCTTACATTTCTGATTAGCGCACACTTCAAACTATCTCTTGAGAAAGAAAGTTTAAAATTACTGAATCCATGTCAATTTTGCATCTCTATAAAAATGGAAGATTATAAGGTGCATTTTAGACACTTGATACTTTTTTTATTACTGTAAAATCAAAAATGACTCACAAGCAACAAAAAAGATGTGATCTGTACGGTGAAGGTGCTTTAGTTGACAGAAGTGATTAGCTCAGTTTAAAGTTGTTGATTGTAGCCTTATTGATGAAGAACACTCAGGCAGACCCCCCCCCACCCACCCACTAACTACAGATGACAATCAAAACATTGATTGAGAATAACTTGCATTACGCA
This sequence comes from Ascarosepion bandense, assembly GCA_037127315.1. Taxonomy (NCBI): domain Eukaryota; kingdom Metazoa; phylum Mollusca; class Cephalopoda; order Sepiida; family Sepiidae; genus Ascarosepion; species Ascarosepion bandense. The sequence goes on from JBBBDQ010002192.1 coordinate 1,727,485, forward strand.
ATGGGAGAATTAGAAACACTAAATTTATCAAAATTCACAATCCATGAGCACTTTAGTAAAGTTTGGATACTCAAATCTCTATGATCTGAGTAAAAATAATCTTTTGGATCACATTTCTGTCTGTGATTTGATGTACAAATGCAATGGAAATGTAACCTTTTTGAAGGAAATTGTGACAAGTGATGAGAAATGGTTTGTTTACAACCAATGTTTAGTGAAAAAGTTCTTGTTGCATAGGCAATGTGAGTCAACCTTAGCCACCCCAAAAGCAGGTCTTCATTCTAAGAAAGTCATGCTGTGCATTTGGTGAGATTGGAAAGGAATCCTGTACTATGAGCTTCTAATTAAGCAGTCAATTAATTCAGAAAAGTACTACTCACAACTGGATGAATTAAATGTAACAACTTAAAAAAAAAGCACCCAGAATTGGTGAACAAGAAAGATGTTGTTTTCCATCAGTATAATGCTGGACCCCACATTTCTTGGGCAACCTGGTAAAATTTGTTGCATTTTGGCTGGGAGATGTTACCCCACTAGCCATATTCACCAAGCATTACCCCTTTGGATTTTCATTTACTGTTGTCCTTGCAAAATAAACTCAGTGGTAAAAATTTTAATTCTTTGGATGACATAAAAAAAAACACCATAATAAGTTCTTTACTGAGAAACCACTGAAATATTGGGAAGATGGAATCTTTAAATTGAAGGAAAAAAGAAAAGTTGTGCAACAAAATGGTTCATATTTAGTTAAATAGATATTTAATGGCAAAATTTTGTTTTGTGTTTTAATTTCCCTTAAAATTTGACATTAATTTTCTGAACAACCCACTACATACTCTAGAATTTATGCTATAAACTAAGCAGCCTACAGTGCTATTTCAAAACTAGTGTAAACAATACAGCCTGTTTGATGGTGTAATTCCATTGTCTGTTGAGAATGTTGTTCAGTTTGTACTGCGGAATATGATTTAAATCAAAATGGTGGTGCCCATCAGAAATTACCATCAACATCTTTATCATCATTTATTTTCAGTAAATACAAATTTCCTATATTTTCCAAAATGAGCCAGGCAACAATGTTATAACAATGCAATAGTGAAAGTGTTAATTATATAATTCAAATTAGCTAGATTTCAAAGTTAACCTTTGTTTTTGATGGAGAAAATTTGACTCTCTACAAATATCATTTGTCATGTCAAATCACTATTAGAGTTGTGGCATCATGTGTACTGCAGCCATAGTAGCAGTGGTGTGCCTAGGGCAAGATAACCTGAAGGAGCCCATCCCGTTTCAAGCAGATTTTGAATTCAGTTTTCCTTCTCTTAGACCTTTAGACAAGATAACCCCTGTCAAATTAGAAGACATGGATTCTTAACATTCCCAAAGATATCTGTACAAAAGTGAATATTACAACTCGAACGGAATTTGAACTCAATTTGCTGATTCATCTTTCTGAGTTGCTGTTTCACTACCCACAAATTTGATTATTCAAATATAAGGTCAACTAGTAAATATGTTATAATAAATAAAGAGTTATTGTTGCAGTTGACATCTGATAAAGAAGTCAATGTTTTATTTTTTTTATCACATTCATATCTCGGGAAGTTTCCTTTTCATCTGGGCAGTAGCGATATATTGACTACTGCATTCTCTCTTTTTGAACTCTACTAAATAAGTGAATTGGTCAAATTAGATTTGAAAAAGGTTGTGAAAAGTTTTTTGCAGAATAATTTAATAACTTTTATCAGACCTATATACTCACAGCATTTGAGCTCTGAAAAAAGAAGGTAATTTTAAACACTAAACTAGAATAAACCTGTTTTTTGGGGATTTTCTTTTCTTTTGTATGGTTCTAACTACAGTTGTTTTTTTGTTTTTTTTAATGAATAGACAATGCTGAATATCAACTTAAGAAACTTAATTCTGTTAAACTGAACTGTAAGCAATTAGACCACTTTTATTATACAGTAGTTAGTCTTGAAATGGGTAGGATGGGATAGTTAATTATTACCAGTTTTACTGATTTATTCTTTTTTCTTTGCAGACGACTGAGATGTCCAATTTAGATTTGCAGAAATACTATGAAGCCTTAGATAAGTGAGTAAAATTATTTGCTTAAAAAAAAAAAAAAGAGAGAGATATCTTAATTTTTCAGCTATATATTTCTGAAAGTATTGTATTTCTTTCTCAAGTCCACTAACATAAAGAAAGAAAGAAAAGTGCAAGAAGAAATCACTAGTCTTGACCAAATCATTTTTTATCTTTAAATCAGGGCTGCATGTTGCCTACAAGACAAATCAGTTTGGCCAATGAGGAGGTTTTCAAAATATTCATTTTTTTGTGTTCATGAAAATAAATTTGGTAACTTATGTACAAAAAATTCAGTTTTGTGGAAATATGACTTTATTCAACCAATATTTCACTATCTCTGTTTCTAATTAATTTTTTTAACTCTCTGCAGAAAAAGAAAAAAAATTTTCTCTCCATCCGTCTCTCTATATATCTCTTTCCTACTCATGCTCAATAATTTATTCTAAAAATTTATTCTTGTGTTCTATGATCACTGTGACCCTTCACATTTTTTGATTGTGCAGACCTACTCTACATTGTTTAACACATTGATTCTGAAATTTTAGGCTGGTAAGAGAAAAACTTTAGTCAAGAGATGATTTCCAAACTGAGGAAGAATATACTCTATATACATTAAATGAAATGCCAATGTATACAACTATACTGTTAAGAATGAATTAACCGTTCACAAAAAAATTACTGCTTCTGACTTAATTTATTTACTGAAGTTTAAAAAATGAGGGTCACAGAACAGTAACCTAAAGAAATATTTTTGCAAGCAAATTATAATTACCACTGAAAAAATTGCAAAATTACATTCAAAATGTAAACAGAATTGAGGAAAAATGATCTGAAGAGAAAAAACATGATTTTAAACTGAGAACCACTAGACATTTTTGTAGACACAGTTCTACATAGACACTATGACAGAATGTACACAGTCATCTCTTCTATAAAAGACTATTTTGCAGAAATATTCCATTATTGTTTTCTTCAATTTCACTTGCTTTCAATCACAACTACTCAGAGTCTCACTCTATGGCCATTATTGTGAATCAAAAGTAAAGAGATACATGTTTGTATTTCTTTCAAAAGATTTTTCAGCACTGCTGTTTACTACTGATTGTAGAATGACAGTCTGACTAGTTGCTGTAGAAAAGTTCAGATAAAAGAAATGCAAGTCAAAACTCAGTTATAACTGACAATGTTTTGTTTATTAATAATAAGATTAAAGTTAATGTTGTTATTAAACTTGAATGAAATGTTTTGTGTGCTTACTGTAAATATCTCTTGAAGAGAAAGACAAAGAAACCATTAAAAAAATGAATAAATTAATGTATTACTGATAAGTTGGATTATTATAGAATAATTTGTAAAATTTCAAAAATATTTTTAAAATACTTCAGATTTGTTGGCATTAGTTATTAAGTGAAGACTATATTTACTAATCAAAAATTGAGAAATTTAATATAAATCGTTGAGCCTTTGTATTTTTAAAATAATTTTTATTTATTTAGTTTTTTTGTATTTGAAGTTTTTTTTTTTTTATGGTCATTTCTGTGTGTACATTCAAAGATCATGTGTTTCTTCCCCTTACAGGAAAAAAATTTGGACAATTTTGTTAATTCTGATCACCATACATTTATCTTATCTTGCATCTGTCTGGCTGTCATCACATGTCAAATTATATGGGGGAAAGGTTAGAAAGCTCAACACTGTGTTTAAGAAAGTTTTATTCTATATTTCATGCTATAAATAAGTAATATTTGTGTAAATCAGATTAATTTAACTTTAAATTTGTTAATTTTCCAAAAATAATGTGTCACAGGTGTATATTTTAAAATCGAGAATAACCTTTTGTTTACAAATGTGTTGATCACTCAAAAATGGTTGGAAAATTGAAAAATAATTTTTAAAATCTCAAAATTTTAAGATTCCTATCAATATAATTTCTGTTTACAATACACCAAAGTATTCTGCTTACTGAAAATAGTAAATTTAATCATTTAGCTTTCAATTAAGTTTCAAGAAAACTTTTTTTTAAAAAATTCAATTTAAAAGTAAGGTATTGAAAATGAGTAGAGGTACCTAGTTTAGTGATACAAGTTTTACTGGGAGAGAGGTGAGTTCATACCTTTCTCGAGGGTGTTTGTAAGTGAATATAAGGAACTCAAGTAGAATTGTTAATTGGAGAGTCAAGTTCTAATTTGTATTGGAACTCAGCTATCCAATTACCAATTCCAAGCCATTATCTGTTACACCACCTGCACATCCAGACTTACAGAACCTGGTATTCCCAAGCACTAACAAATTTGGGTTTTTTTTTTCTCATCAGAGTGAGTTTTCCAAGCTGTCATACTTTCCTAATCACCATTAGACTCATCCAACTCTTTCTGAATACAGTGCACTGTCCTGTATTGGAGCTTCTGGCACAAATGCCAAGCAATACAGCATGCCATTTCCAAATTTATGGAGTGAATTGTATCATGGTGCTCTTTTTCTCAGCCAATGTTCAACTGCCCCTACCCTATTGTGCAGTTGATAAAAAAAATGAAAAAACAAAACGCATGTGCAAAATTAAAACATAAAATGAAGACAATTTACTCATCACACCCTGTATTTATTGTTTTGTTTTTGTTTACAGGGCTATTATGAAATACCACACTCTTAAAATGAATGAAATCAACATGATTATCCGGGATCTTTGGAGAAACACATACAAAGGAAATGGTTGGATACATTTGTTTTATTTTTCTATTGAATTACATTTTAACATTTATGAAACTAAGTTTAAAGTCACTGTAGATATGTACAATGTTTAGCTTAATTTAAGTACAAGACTATAATAGTGGGGCTCCCCAATGAGGATCAAACTCAGTAGCAATAATTTGAGAGATTAGTTTATTAACTAATCACAATGAAATACCTAAAAATGATAAGTCAGTTAAGTGCTATACATACTTGGGCGATCAGGTCTGTCTCAAGAAATGATTGACTAGGTAGATTTTCCCCACAGTAGTAGCCAACCAAGCCTATAGAATCCAATCTATCCTGCTATTCAACCCATAGCTGGAGGGAGTTCCTATTTTTCCCACGGATATTTGCACATAAGTGAATGCAACAAATTCAAACTCAAAGTGACAAGAGAAGATAGATTTGATGATACTAAGTGAAGGAAATCTTTTTGAGAACAGGAATTATTTATATAATGTTCCCTGTTTTAGAAGCATTCACTTTATTCATACACACGGATTTATGTAAGGAAAAAAAAAATGTAATTTTAGGAGGAAGGTGGGAGCTAACAAGTTATGGATGATTGATTTTTTTTTTTTTAAAGCATACCAAGGTTAAAGTTCGTCAAATGCAGATGCCTTTTCTCAAAAATTAAAGAAGAGTTCTGATGGCTAAACTTGTATTCAGTGACATCCATGCAACTTATTCAAACAAATACATATAATTACTGAGCTTTACCAAAATGATGTTACTACCATTACTGGCTTGATTCTTTCAGTGTATGTATTTTGGTAGTGTTGAAATATTCACCTTGTAAATATGTAAGATGATAAAAGGACAATTTTACTCTGATGTCTTTTTATAATTGTAGATATTGAAACAATTGAAATTAAGTCTGATGGTGATGAAAGTGGAATTATGAAAAGTCGTCGCAACTACAACTACCGTGTGGTAATGATTAAAGGGGGTACAGCTCTGGACATGAGGGGCCGCTGTAGTGCAGGACAAAAGGTATATTGCACAGTACTTAAATTCTATTGTGAAAATGAACAAGATACTGTTCACAAAGCATGGTGCAAATAAATTTAATTTCAACATACAGATTTATAGAAAATAAAAATATATAAAAATCTGCATTTTTTTTTAATGTGAGATCAGATCAAGACAATACTTGCATAAGACTAAATGAGTGTAAAATGTATTGCCTTAGTATTCAAAGTGGTTTTGTCTGGTGTGGAGATTTTTTAGATCCTGTCGCTGAAAAAGAAATTATTGGAAGACAAATGTACACAGTTAAATTTGTGAACTCATGTAAAATGACAGCTTTGAAGATTGAAGTCTGTTTTTCCTTTAGATAAATTAATGGTTAATAGTAGCATCAATATTACTATTCTTTTTCGATTGCAACAATTCAAGCGTTTATCTCTTCCAAGTTTGGAAGGGGGCTAAATTTCCATATAGAATCAGTGAAGAAAGAAATTTCCAATTATTCACATGTATCTAAGTTTTTTTGCATTTGTATGCTATAATACCTGTAATAAAATATAACCCCATTTTTCAGGTGCTGGCCTCTTTGATTATCCGCTTGGCTCTTGCTGAAACATTCTGTCTGAATTGCGGCATTCTTTCTTTGGATGAACCAACCACCAATTTGGACAGAGAAAATATTGAAAGTCTTGCAAATGCATTAGTTGAGTAAGTATTGGGTTTCATGACAATTGAGAAAATTATATAAAAAAAAAATCTAAAACTCTAATATTATGTTTGTTGCCAAGATACAGCTTAAATGGTGCATATCTCAACCAATTTAGAAGCATATTGTACCTTGAACCTCTCAAGTCTGATTAAATAGAGCCATTTTCTCCTTTTTCAGTATTTGTTTTCAATACGCAATCTGTATATATAAATAAACTTGCATATTATATTCCAACTATTAAGTGTGAAAAACATTCACAATACATTATAACTTAAATATACATAACATTTATACAATTAAACTATACTAGAACTTTTTTTTATATAAATATATCTTGAATGTTTGGCCACAACTTAGATGAGTCATTGTACCAATTGGAATGGCTCAAAAATTGGATCATGACTTGATGGTAAATAAATAGATGCAGGCTGTTTGCTGCCATTACATATTTTGAAATAAATGTGAGGAACAAACTAAAAATGAGGTATCCATACTTTACTGAAAAAAATTTTTTCCCAATGTTTAAGAGAACTAGCCCTCATCTTTCTAATGAACTAAGTTTTATTCATAGAATATATGAACTATAAAAACTAAGTTTATTTTAGGTATCACCCCAGACTTAAAAAGAGGGGAGGATTTAAATGCTTTTGATGTTAAATTTTGGCTCTGCATGAATAAATATTTCAGGCACTTTTTGATGCATTAATACTTTTTTTTTTTTTTTAATGTCACCATAGGATACAAAAATAGCAAACTTTAAATTTGACAAAAAAAAACATCTAAGACACTAGTGATTATGATTGGTCAACAGCAAAAATTGGAATGCATAGTTAAATCCTGTTCCTAAATTGATACCAAACACTGAGTATTTTGCATATTTCTCAAAATAATATTTTTGTCAGATAAAAATAACTAATATGCTCAATCATTTAAGTTCCTGATCTACAATTGCTTCGTGACCTATTAAAACTTTTTATTAATGTGTGCTTTGTTTATTTCTGGAAATCATTTTTTTTTTTTTAGTATTATCAAAAGTCGTGAAAAACAGTGTAATTTCCAGCTAGTGGTCATTACTCATGATGAGGAATTTGTGGAGTTACTTGGACGTTCAGAATATGTGAAACATTATTATCAAATGAAAAAGAATGAATAGTGAGTATTGTTTAATTATTACTGGCAAATCTATTAAGACCATTGAATGATTTTAGGTTAGAAAATGAATACCCACCTATATAAATCCAGTTCAGATCACTATTAACAAGTTAAAAATAAAAAGTACCAATAACCATTACCATTAAAATTTTCTTTAATGAAAATTACAAATGTTTATCCAAGCTTAGTTATATTGAAAGAGCAGAACACTGGTCCAAAATTTTCTAAATTGTTTATTACAAATAAGTTTGAAGTAATTTAAGTAGATATTATCGGAAACCTAAAAAGCTGCTTTTTGTAATTATTTTTTTTTTTTGCAGTGGCTATTCCAGAATTCATTGTGCAAATCTGTAACTATTGAGGAGCTTCATGGATAAGGGTGTATACGAGATACATCTCATGATCTATTTTCAGATATTTGCACCACCAAATATTAGTTGTATTTCTCAGTCTATTCCATTTAATAAACAATTACTATTTTTAATTCTTGTAATGTTTGTTGATTACTAACTGAACTGCTTTTTACCTAGTCAATTTGGGGGAGGGGGAAAAAAAAAAAAATTTGTTTTAATAAATGTCATTTTATTCATGAAAATATAAAAAATGAGATGATAAAATTTTTAAACCATTCTCAATTCAAGAATCAGCATCATCAAATTGTCCAATTTCCATGGATTGCTCTTCAGAATTGCCATTGCTGTTTCTGGCTGAAAGTAGAAAAAAAAGATTAATTTTATATCCACTTAATATAGACCAGTGACAATTTTAATTTATACAATTAAGAAATTTTGCATACATTAATATAGTGTGAGCTTTTGTGATTTTTTTTCTTTTTTTAAATTCAGTGACCTATTGTACTATAACCAGGAAAGCAAAAGCATTAATTCATGGTCCTTTGAAATGCTATTACTAAGCCTTTAACAACAGAAGGTAATTTTTCCCCATACCTGAGATCATAGTCACACCATTAGGAGCCGAGACGGAACCATCTCCACTTCCTTGAAAAATGTTTTCTAAGCGAGCAAGGTTTTCTTGTCCCTGGATTGAAAGATTTGCAAGGCCAGTAGCACTTGTGTAATATTCTGCATCTCCATCTAAATGAACAAATTAAAGTTTGGAAACTTAAATGCAATGAAGAAAATGAGTCAGTTAAAATGTATGAAAAGAAAAGCAACTCAAAATTAATTTATGCTAACGTTTTGGTGGTTTATTTCCTTGTGTGAAAAAGCTTGGCCTAAAGTCTTTTTTTACTTAATTGCTTACATTAACTTTTAGATGTTCAAGGTGTTTTTAAAATGCTGTAAAAAAAAAAAAAAAAAAAAAAAAAAAAAATTAAGTACAAAATTGATAGTTTTCAATTCACTATGCTTTGTTAGCCTCAAAAACAAGTAAACTTATATCAAATTGCAACCAAAATAGTCTAATTACAATATTCATTCTATAAATGCACATAGAAAAATGTAAAGACTTGATTAAAACTAAAATTCCTGAAAGCTTGAGAAATGTTATGTTGAAAAAGATTGTCATGAAAGAAACAAATATTGGGCTGAGCAAAAGGTTCGTTCAGTTTAGTAAGTGAAATTAGTTGTTATATTTTCAATAATTTTTATTGAATAATATATTTACCATTTTGATCCACTATCTCCTTCCATTTTTCAGCCAACTTCAAAATTCCATCTTCCCAGAAATTTTAATTTTTCTCAGCAAAGAATTGTTCTAGGTGCCTTTTTGCAGTCTTCCAGGGAACTGATATTTTTTCATTAAGACAATTCTGTAAAGACCGGAATAAATGGGAATTCAAAGGTACAATATCTTCTGCATACAATAGTCGAGCAAACAGTTTCCAGCCAAGCTGCAGACTTTTTTTTTTCTTTTGCCTAGTCACCAAAGAAACATGTAGTTTAGCATTATCCTGATGCAATATTACGTCTTAACTAATTTGTTATCTTCAGTCAGTCTAACTCAGAGTAGTACTTGGTTGAATCAACTCTTTCCTCACCTCTCATTGAATGAATACCAACTTTTACTTTGGTTTCTGGTGATTCATCTAGCTTGTTACGAGACCTCTTATTTCACATTACTGTAAAGTACACAATTTTTATTGAGATCAAAAATATCCACATCAAGCAATGTCGGTGCTTTAAGTTAAGCAATCAGCATTAAGCTCAAATGGTTGATTTAGCCGGGGGGAGGGGGTGTCAACAAGCAGTCTCCAGCATGAAACTTGACAAGGTAGGACATTTTTCATTAGATTCTTCATGAATTGCATATTTTGTTTTCTTGCATTTGAGTGACATTTATGAAAAGCAAAGAACATTACTTCCATTTCCAGTTTTAGAATCCAAAGAAATACGTACGAGGTGTCACAACAGAAAAGATTAACTTTTTGGACATAGTGAAAGAGTAAAGGTAAAAAAACAGAACGAACTTTTTGAGTTACCCAATATTTACCTAAAAAACACTTGAAGTATTTTCTTTTCAAACTAAGTCTATATGAAATATTAGGGGTTTTCAACCTAATAGACTAGATCAGTGTTTTGTCAACTGAAATAATGAAATTCATTTTAAGATAACTACAATTCAACTATCATAAAATATTTTAAAGCTACAAACACAATAAGAGATATCAATCATAAAAAAAAAAATAAAAAATAACCTCCTTCCTCTTCTTCCTCTTCAACATCTTCAAATTCAGAATCTGTCTCTTGGTTTTCATCTGGATGAAGAGCAGAACATGTAGACATGGCCTGGAACATTGGATTCACTACAAAAAAGAAATTAATAATTGAAAGAAGTTGCTTCAAATGCATAAAACTTAGAAACCTGAATATTAAAGTTTGTTGGCAGTTTTATATTGCACTAAAAAGAAGAAAAAAAAAGTGTTTTATAAGTGAATTTCAGACAACGTTTAGATATTTGTATCCAAGAACATATATGCCTATTTGTTCCTGTTCCATTATCATTTAACCTCATTTGGACAGTTTTAGGATTCAGTTTTCCCAGAAATTGGCATCTTACTGATTGAGGATTTAAAAAAGAAAAAAAAATTCTGGAAAAGTAAATTTTTTTTTTCCTCTTAATTTTGCAGAAATTGGTAAGCGATAATTTCTGGGATTAATTTCTGCAAAGAGATGCAAGGTCTGGTGTTATCTGAAGATGATATTTCAGATCACTCAATTCTGGATGCTTTTCATCAATTACCATCTTTAATCAATCCAATTGGAAATAGTACTTGCCTAAATGTTTAAAAATGCATTTAATGTCATCTTCCTATGCAATTCATATGTGGTTTATAAATTTTTTTACATTAGAAGTTAAACAACACACCACAAATAGCAAAAAGATATGTGCTGTCTATGGAGATTCTGCCAGAGAGATAACTGTTCATAAGTGAAATTTAACATTGGAAAGATCATTCCAGAAGGTTTACAATCTTTCATGATTAAAAAAATAATCCAAGTCATATGACATTCTACATCTCAACATTGTAAGGTAATCAATAATCCTTAAGAAATGTTCTTCAGAGCTAGCTCATGTTCTCTTTAAACTCTACAATAAATGCCTGGCCACTTCATGCTTTCCAGCTAGTTGAAAATCCTCTTCTGTAGAATGGGAATTTCATATCACAGGATCTTTTAGACAAGCAATATGGCTTTCACTTCTCTGGGTCAATTGCTGATGCTTAATGATTATTACCAAAATAGTCTATTATGCTTTAGATAAGAATAGTGAAGATAAAACTGTTGCTTTGGATATTTTAAAGGTTATGGTATCTCTGAATCTGTTAAAAAAATTGCCCAATCTTTCTTATCAAATTGCAAAATTATTCTGAATGGCCACTCTTTTGGATCTTTCTTCACTAATGCAGGTGTGTCCCCACCCCTCATTGGACCTATGCTGATGATATTTCCCACCCCTCATTGGACCTATGCTGATGATATGACTATCAACTCCTGACCTAATAGTAAGTCTGTTAAAGTTAAAAGTAGCAGCTGATAAAAAAAAAAAAAAAAAAAAAAAAAGGAAACCCTATAATCTGCTGTTAACTGAGGCAAAGGGTTTGTTACTTTTAATGCCTCCACAACAAAACTGCTCTATCAATTGTTTGAGAGATTCCTTTCAGCTTTCCACCAACATCACTAATACTAACCTTTAGGAAAGTGTCAATGCACCGTCTGCATTTTCTTTTGACATGAAGTGGAAAGATTATATTGAATTCATTTTGCTGGTCTCTTGCTATGAAAGTTGGTTCACTGTATTGGGCTGAACAATTTTTCTCTCTAGAATCTTACATGTTTATAAGTCTCCCATTCATCCGTGCTTTAAATCTTACTGTCAAACATGGTTTGGTTTTCCTGTTATACACTTAGAGAGTCTGATAAGAATCTGTAATATTGATCCTGACCTAGCATTTCGACTTCAGTCACTTCCCCCAACACCGTAATGTAGCTTTCCAAAAGCCATGACAAATATTTTCAGACATGTATGATAGTCATGTTCAAGTGGTACCAGAGATTTATCAAAAATAGTGGATGTCATTCAGAATATTTCTGACCGATATTCTTGAAACACATTTACAAAATGCAATGGTCGAGGTCATTGGTGATGTTACCCTGGCTTCATTACGGATTTCGGGTATTGCAACATCAGATCCATTCTGCCAGGCACCCTGATCTGTTATAATAAGTACATATTTTAACAGTTAATGGATTTAATTATTTACCAATGTTAGAAAACTTACATGCTGCTTTGTCATGTGGTACTAGATGGATTTCTGTGAATGGATCATCCTCTTCAGAGTCAGCATCATTTTCCTCATCTAAATAAAAAAAAAATAAAAACAATATATGGCCCAATACTTGTTCAAATTGTGTATTTCTGGGGGGTCTTTAAATTTAGTCAATTATTTCAACATTCAATTGTCATAGCTGATTCATACAGCCTTTTGACAATTGCTTGTGTCTAGATTATTTCTAATAGAACAAGTATACTAATAATTCCTTACCCTAAAAATTAGACAAGATTCAAATTCTAATTTTTCTTTCATATACAGATTAACACTAAATTAAAAAATTAGCAAAAGTTTGTGAAATACTTTTACTTTCCAACATAAAAGGCAAAGCTATGACATCTCAGGATTTTTAACTCCTAGTCTGCACTGCATAATAGATTTTAAAAATTTAGATATGCATAGCTGATAGTGTCAATACTACCTTAAATATCAATACTACCTTAAATACATTTTTATTAAAACCAGAAAATTCTATAACCACTTTATTAAATATTACATAAAAATCTAACCATGTTTTTGTCTTTACAAGGTACTTATGATCAGGTTTCTAAATAGAATCTTCATATACCATCAACCCATTTTACAAAGATTAATATTCCTCATTGCATCTATAAGACAAATGTACAGATATTTCTTAAATAGCACAAGATTGTCAGGTTATACATTGAATAACTAAGAAAAAATGTAAATACAAGACTTACCTATAAAACAATTGATCATCATGTAAATGCATTCATGAGGAAAATTGACTGTGTCCTTGGAAATTCCATGAACTGAAATCGCAGGATACTCTAGAGAAAACCCTTTGCCATTTTCATTTCCAACCCATGAGAGCCGACTTGTTTAAAGAAAAATGAAAAAAAAAGTTTATCATCATAAGAATGTACAGAAAAATTTAAATCATTTTTCTTTTTTAAAACTAATAAAGCACCTGAGCACAAGGTTCTATTAATAAGCAAAAGTTTTTACAATAATCATCTTTGAGAGATGAAAAAATATGTATGAAAACAATTACAAAAAAGTTAAGGAATTTAGTTTTTACTAAAATTTGCATATCTTTACTCAACAGAAGTCAGTTTAAATTAGTTATTTAATGATCTTTGTTTAGTAGTAGACAAATGTAATCAGATTCCTGGTCTGAATTTTGGTAAGAATATGAGCAGTTGGGGATTAATATTATTTTGTATAAACATAGCAAAAATATTTTTGAAATTGGGAAATTTTAGAAGACCATAAATCTTTGTCATATCAGTCAGGAGGTAAACTTCGTTAGATTGAGGAAAGTATTAATCTTACTAAACTTTAATGAATTCTACTTGGTTTATTTTAGGTTTGAATCTCTCTAGAACCTTCGCCAAACTCATTTTAAGGCTTCTAATTATTACATATTTTTACTTTATTCTTCCAAATTTTAGCTTACGGGAATTATTTTTCACTCTTTAATTTTAGTTATTTCATGCTTCAAATCATTATTATATATTATGTAGTAAAACATTAAACCAAGCTGCATTGGGTGAAATGAAATATTTTATTATATCAAACATGTAAAAAAAAAAAAAAAAAAAAAAAATATATATATATATATATATATATATATATATATATATATATTTATTATACTTTAGAACATGTCCAAACTGCAAAAATGTACATTTTGTTTCAACATTGAAAACAATGTCTCGGGTAGTAAACACTATTTTTGAAAAGAGATGGAAATTCTCTTATATTGACAAAAATTTTGTGTGCTAGGTAGATGGGGTAGAGAAATTGAGAAACCAGAATGGGGAAATCATAAAAAGGGGTACAGAGGAAATAATGGACGGGAGAGGAAGGACTAAAGAGACATGAAAAGAATCAAAGAAGGGTGCCAGGTTTAGACAGTAAGTAAAGTATAGTCATGTACAGCCTTTGATGACACTGCATCTGAGCTTAAAGAGGGAGAAGTAAGAAAATGCAGAGGGGGGAGAGAGAGAAAGTGAGAGTAAATTGGGTGGGGGAGAAAGGTGTAAGAGACAGCATAATCACAAAGAGCTAGGAATTTTAGCACCCTGGTCTAGAATGGGTTGAGGTAGAAATATTTGTTCTTTGAAAAGATGTACATAAACGTAAGAATTATTAAAATTTAATGTTAAAGTAGAATTTAAACCTAAATTTTTAGGACACTAATTAGATCACAATTTGTAATGTTGAAACAAAATGTACACTTTTGTAGTAGATTGTAGTTTGGACATGTTTTAAAGTATAATTTACAATCAATATCCATAGCTCTATTTCTGTATTGAACACTGTTTTAAATTAATGTTTTGAACATTGCAAATATTTTCTTTGTTCCTTATTCATTCAGAGATATATATATAAAATGAATTAAACTCAAAAGTATCATATAACTAATGTTTTTAATGTAGTATAAAGTTTCATAAAAACCTATAGAATAAAAAAAATATAAGTTTTAACTTATTTTTAAGCATAAACACATCTCTCTCTCTCTCTATATATATATATATATAAATAAACGTGTGTGTGTATGTATGTATATATATATATATATATATATAAGTCGATGGTGATAGAAAAATGTATAAGTGCAAGAAATAAAGTAAGTTTGATATTTACAGGCATTTTCAAAATTGGAACATAAAAATATATATATTAAAATTAGATATTAGCAACTCTCCACAAAAATATTTTTTGAATGTTTAATATTTTGGACAATATTTTTCATATTAAATATATATTTATTCATACCTTACAGTAAGCTTTATAAAAATGTAAAAATTTGGAACATCCCAAATTCATTAGTATGAGTTTGTCATTAGCTGATTAAAGATGAAGTATAACTGAATTTTTTGTCAATAATGTTAGAAATACAGTCATGGTAAAGAAATCATTTGGTTAAGAGATTGTAACTGACATGAAAATAATTTCAGTTTTCTGCATTTGATTTGAGGCACAGATTTTAAGAGCTGGATTGCCAGATAACAATTGTTTGATCTTTGAACATGTTGACAAGAAAGAAGCAGAATTAGACCAGAACAGTGCAGTTTTATTAAAGACACTGGAACAAGAAATACAATATTTATTCTCATCAGAGAGAAATACAAATGCTCAAAAATGTATACCTAGATTTTATTATGCAAATATTTTTGAACTTCTAGGTAAGCATGATTTTTTTTGGGGGAAAAGATATCAAACTAATCCACCAGTCTATGCTGGGAGCAAAAATGGATAGAAAATGTACAAAAAATAGAAATGGTTATAAAACAAAATGTTTTTGTCACTAGACTTTTTCCACCTTTATTGAGGAGATCTGGAGGATTTATTATTATTGGACATAATTTTAGCACCATAAGGATATGTAGATGACACTGTTGATAGTAGACATAGAAAGAAAACTGCAGTAACTCTTAGACAATGTATGGTTGCCAGCTAGAGAAACTGTTCAAGATGCTGACTATGAATTGCTGCTGCTAAGTCTCATGGTTTTGGCAGAGCAAGATATCCCCCAGTATCAAGTTAATCTGAGTGAGAGTATAGAGGAGAAATTTCAGGAGGCCGGTCCTTTGATGGAGCTGTTCATCCCCCACTCCCACAGAGGTTGGTGTTTTTATGTGTTAACAACTTCCAAGCTCAACTCATGGTCAGAGGGAGAGAGAGGACAAATATTGTAATAATTACTTGAATATAATGTAGATGTCTATTTTTAACTAACCAGTAACCTTTAAAATTTAGGAAGGTATGTTGGTACCTCCACTGATACGCTTAAAAAGAATTGTTGGCAAAATTTGTAACTAAGAGGAAAGACCAAAGGATACACACTCCATGTCCAAAATGAAAGTGAATAATAGACAAATTTTTGGAAAAAAAAGAAAAAGAAAAAGGACATTAAAACTTTCCGGACTTATTCCAGAATTTATTTTTTATTTTATACATTTCTCTTACTACCACTTAATTTTATGAAATTGATGAATTTAGTTTTGAATATCCACTTAAAATGTTCATATTAAAAACAAAATCCTTGAAAAAAAAAAAAAAAAAAAAAAAATTAAATTAATTCTTCTTTGTAATACATGACAAGTTAAAGAAAAACTAAGTATAACATTAACATTATTAAATAGAAAAGCTTTTTTTTTTTTTGCATTTATTAATTTTATAAGCCTAAGAATAAGAAGGACACTGATTATTAGTCACTAACGAAAGAAAAAAGTTTGATGAACATGAACAATGAATTTGTACAATTGTTTATTTTAGGTGATTGCACCCACCCCCGTCATTAATCGCTATTTTAGTACAAAAACAAACAACATTAAAAAAATTCTTCCGTTCAATTTAAATTACTTTTGCTATTTTTGAAATGCGGCAAAGAAAGTACCCCTTTTTTTTTTTTTTGCTTAGTGAAAATAAGTTTCAAGAAAACTTTTTTTTTTTTAAATTCATTTTAAACATTAGGTATCGAGTTTTTTTTTTTTTTTTATGTCTAACTGAATTATTATAGCTGTGATCTGACCAGGAAGAACACTCAAAAAATAATTTTCAATTTTATTTCTTATTAAACAGCGGAAGGCGGCTGACGTACACCGATTGTGCTTTAGTTTCGGGTAGCTATCAAATTGATAGTATCAATTGACCATAATCTGACAGCAGAAATTAAATCCTGACCAAACACTCGTTAATGACAAACATTAATTTAATACAAGCAATCTGATTAAGAGGCTGGGACGGTAAATAAATAGTTGAAAAATTCAGAAATTATGGCAAATTTATAAGCCGACTCGATTATTTCCCTTTAAAGCACATGGCGCGATTTCTGCACGTTCGTGCATATTTTTAAAAGGTTAGGTTTGATTATTAACATTTTAATACATTGCCACATATTTCATTTTGCGTTTACCTGTAAATAAAAACAAACAAGTCCTCTCGGTCATTAAAATATCAACTTGTTCTTTTTTTGTTGTTGTAAAAATGGAATTAATTTAACAAATTAACATGAAATTTTTTATTCAATTTTTGAGTTTTTCATTAAAACGAATCTAAACTCACTCCCCAAATTAAGACATCAGATTTTTCTTTACAGCTTTATAACTAATAGAAAAAGATCGACAAGTTAAAAAACTGCCGTGGGAGTATAAAGTCAACAAAAAACAAAAAAAAACAATAGAAACTATGGCTATGTTAAGCACCCTCCTGCAAAAAGAGGTTTCTCTCTAAACACTAACAGTTAATAATATCGTGTAATAAATAGAGGCCAAAGGCAAAGAGACATGAACCAGGATATCATTATTAAATCGATAATCTAAAAAGAAAAAGAAACTATATATATATATATATATATATATATATATACACGAGAAACCTTTTTACAACGACAAAAATAAATTAAAAAACAGTGGGTTAAACTTAAGATTAATTTCTTTTTCATTTGTTTTTCTTAATGAAGCGCGCGATAATAATGCCGAATAAACCGACTGACAATTCAATCGAAAACTTATTTACTCCTGTTTTATCATTCATTCAAAATCCAACTAAGATTAAGATGGGAAAGAAAGAAAAAAAATAGAATTAAAATTCTGAAGACTTAAAAACAAGTCACACAGGAACAGCAATGCTAACACCGAAATACATTTTTATTGATTAAATATTTTTACCTGTCAGATTTATTTTTTTTAATTTCAAGTTATTGAAAATAGTATTTTTTTTTTTAACTTATGCCCGTAAAAAAAAAAAAAAAAAATCATATTCCGCGCCAGCATAAAAATTAGAACTTCTTTCCATCCATATCCCATTTTTTGTCAATCAAAATCCATTATGAGGTTTACAAGTTTTTTTTTTAATGAGTGGTTTATAGAATTAAGTGAACCTTACCAAGTCAGATTATTAAATATTAGCAACGTTAAAAATAAAATTATTTTGAAATAATTGATTAATATAACTTAAAGGTTATGGGGTATAATGGGTCTGCAAGTTGATTGTTAATGTTAGCGTTACCGTTTTCTTTTAACGAACCATTTTTGTCAGTTTTTAAGCGTTGCTAAAAGAAAATGTTGAAAATTCGTTCTTTTCTCAGTTTTGTTTGTGATTTAAATAAATCAAAGACAACATTGAAGTCAAGTGTTTTTTTTTTCTCAGTTTTCGAAGACGAAGGTTCAATTTTCCGAAATTTTCATACTTAACTTTGATTGAAGACTTCATTAAAACAATAATTCTTGAATCTTGATTGTAGAAAAATAAGGTGAATTCTTAACAGAAAAACTAATAAAGCAAATTGACGGGCGCTTGATTTTTTTCATTTTACTATTACTCTTGAAGAGAGGGGTGTTAACGCGATGTCAATTTGAATTATTTTAACGAGAAAAAATAAATTACTGACCTGAGAGTCGTTGATATTTGGTTTTTGTAAGAGTTGTTAAAAAAAAAAAAAAAAAAAAAAGAAAAGCAAAGTGCGGTTCAAGTTATAAAAATTTAAAATGCGATTTAAGTAATTCTCAATTGCAAATAAAAAAAAGATTAAAAATAACTTGATAAATCTTGAATCAAGATATTTTTTTTACACCTCAATTAGTTCGCCTATAAAAAAAAAATAATTATCGTAAAAGTACAGAGTAGAAGTGTGGTTTGTAGAAATCTTCGAAATAAAATAAAAATAATCAACTTTCTTTAATGAATCATTTGCCGAATGTAAATTATAAACAAAAATGTTATTTTTAGTCGCTATCCTATCCGTTTCTTCGGCTACTGACAAGACCGAAGAAGAAAGCAAATAAAATAACTTTTGTTCTGGAGGAAACCTAAGTTTCTTCCATGCTCTTCTCTTTTAGTCTTACCTTTCAGCGACATAGAGTTTTCCTGGACCTAGGTTGTTCCGTTTAATATATGCTTCGACATCAGGTTGTTCACAGTGAATGCCCTCAGAAGGCGGCGGAAAATTGGTAAGTTTGACCATGTGCTTAAAGTTTTTTTTTTTTTTGTTTTGTTTTTCAAAAGAAAGAGTTGAAACAAACAACGAAGTAATGAAAAAACTACCACGAGTTTAACGCTTAGTAAAATTGAAAGCCAATCACAATCATCGACACAGACACACCTCAGTTATCTCCCTTACATTATTCTGGCTTATCTCTCTTGAACAGTTTTTTATGTACTAAGTTTTTTCTTAGTTTTTGGCATAAAGCCAATTCTGTAAAAATAAAACTTGTAGCAACATTTAAAATTGAATAATTAAAATAACAGACGTGTAAAGATTCTTAGGACATATAAAAAAGTTACACACAATGAGGATGGGTATAATCATCAGGAAAAAAGACTATAAATAAAATTTAAATTATCAAATCAGTCAGTTAAAGTGCCATACGTGATACACGCTTGGGCGATCATGTCTCGAAAGAGACATGACTGACTGGGCAGGAGATTATCCCGCAGTAGGTTGCCATAGCTTTCTGCGGTAGACTGGTTGAGACAAGGCTAGAGAACCCAATCTGTCCCGCTATTAACCCATAACTGGAAGGAAGAGACGGATTACCTTTCCCAAGGGTATTTGCGCGTAAGTGAATACAATGGATTCAACTGGAATTCGAACTCGGCTCCCCGGTTTCTCGTTCCGAGCCGATATCCACTGTACTACAACGCACATCAAATTACAAGGTATAATAAAGTATATAAACAAGTAAAATTTTCATTCAATCAGTTAATCCAATTGTTGGTTTGTTGAGTAAATACTAAAGACTTTCAATTTGTATTTGCTGGAAAATATAAACATTTATAATATCATAAAAATAATGTAAAATTATGCAGAAATAGTTAAAGTCGGTACCTTCAATTTAAATTAACTAGTTAAAAAAAAACAGCATAGTATGAAGATAAAAGGTCTTACTTAAAAAATAAACCTTTTCCATGAAAACGTTTATGTTAAAGTCTAAAGAGGAAAGATCAAAGTATTTTTTTTTAGTTATTTTTCAAATTTTTAAAATCCTCTTTAACACGTTCAAAATCAAAATTTTGGTAAAAATTTTGTTTTTATTTTCGTTAGCGAGGAGCCAAATCGTTGCGAGAGTTTTGCAATGAAAAACTTATTACATTTTTTTTCTTCTGGTGACAAACACATTATTTTTGAAATTTTAGAAACATTTAGTCTGAAAAACATTTTCTTCGATTAATAATGAAATTTTAAAAGAATTGTTTTCATTTTCGTTTTTTGTTTTTTTTTTAAATTTTAATTATATAATAATTTCATTTATAAAGTTGAAAAACATTGAAAAAATATTTTCAAGACGTGTAGACGTTAGGCTGGTCGGTTATAAAGTGAAGACTATTTACTAATCGAAAATTGAAAAGTTTAAGTTTAATACAAATCACCTAGCCATCGTATTTTTAAAATAATTTTCATTTTTTTTTTGTGTGTGTATTTGAATTTCTTTTGTTCCAGGGTTCCTTTCTCTTTTATCTGAAAAGAATGTAAATTATGTCACTTGTGATCGCCATACACTTTGACTTATCGTATCCCGCATCTGTCAACACATTTCACTTACGGTGGAAAGGTTAAAAATAGTTCTATTTTAAATTTCATGCTATAAATAAAGTAATACTTGTGCAAATCAGATTAATTTAACATTAAATTTGCTAACTTTCCAAAAATAATGTGTCACAGATGCTTATTTTATTTTTGCAAGATTTTTAAAACCGAGAATTAATTTTTGTTTACAAATGTGTCGATCGCTCAAAAATGCCCGAAAAATTGAAAATGAAAAAAAAAGTTTAAAATTTTTTAGATTGCAATCAATTTTGAGCCAATGAAAACCTTGCCTTTCACAGAAATTAGCTGGTAAGCTAAGAAGGAAGAAAGACGTTTGCAAGCCTATGTAAAAGCCTTTTCGGGACCAATAAAAAACCTTGTCTTCACAGAATTTAGCCAGTGAACAAATAAGAAGGAAAGAAAGTAACAAGCCTATGCGAAATTCTCTTTTGTATAAAATGAGAAGAAAAATTAAATAAATAAGAACTGTGAAAGATTTCGTTTCAATTCCTCGTGACCAGCGTTGATTTTTTTTACAGTATAGTTTAATCTGCACAAGGCCCGGGAGCCACTTGAGGGAGGGATTTACGTGTAGTGAATACGGCTTATATTCACCACTTTTTAATTTTAGACATTTGCCAATTGACAACGAACAATAAGGGATAAAAAATAAACAAAGATTTTCCTGATATTTTGTAACAAAAACATAAAATTTATATCGTGAAATACACAAGATGTGAAAATGACATTAGATGTGGAGAGAGTAAATAGGTGTTGCGGAGAGAGCTGAGAGGTGTGAGTGTCAATCGACCGTGCAACTAAGAAAGTAGGCACAAAAAGGTAAGGAAAGAAGACGGCAATAGCACAGAAGGATGACAAACGCAGATGGTTAGTTGGAGACGATGCAAATCGGGTCTTTATTTTTTTCTTAAGCGAACGGTGAATGGTAAGGCGATGGAGATCGTGTATCTGGAGCGGTATCCGGACGTCGGCGGGTGCTGGACGTCAGTGGGCACTGGAACCGGTAGCGAGACGTCAGTGAAACGCCGCAGTAGGTAGCTGGTGGCTGCCGGAGTCGCTGGAAGCTGCAGGAATTAGCTGGAGTCTGCGGGAGTGTACTGGATGCCGCTGGAAACTGCAGGAGTGAGCTGGAAGCTGCTGGAAGCTCGGTCGATATGACTGGGCGCGTCAAAGTCGTAATGCAGTTCGTTTCAATCACTTTCCAAGATAGTAGCAATAGAACAGTGAGGGACTCGATACATACTCCCTACGAGAGGGGGGCAGGGGTATGGGAAATATCTCTTTTTCAATAAGGCCTCGGAGATGCTTTTGAACTCTATCAAGACTGGAAAGTGAAGTGAGGTCTTGGCAGCTCTTGCTCAGATATGGCAACAATACTCTATTTTCAGTCTGATCTGGCTCTTATAAAGGTAGAAGATAGCTTATGGGGGAGTCAGGTACTTACTGGAGCGGTATAGGGAGACAATCATTTTACCTGTATCTTTAGCGATGGTTCGTATATATGAAAATCCACTCCGAGCGCGGAATCTCCTCGAGGGGGACATCCGTTTATCGTGACTGGTGGTAGTTTGGGGGTCTGGTCGAAGGTGATGGAATGTAATCAGTTTGGTTTTGGAGGCATTGAATTTAACCAGCCTGACCCACCCCTCCGCTACTGGAAAGTTAGTGTTTGATCATAAGAAAGGCCAGCTGCCAATCTATGGTCGTTAAGTCTTTTGAGGATGTGCTGACATATTATCGTATCATCAGCATATACGTTTACAAATGATTAGAGTATATTCTTAAGTAGATCATTTATGTAAATCAGAAAGAGAGTTGCTCCAAGAAGTGACCCCCTGGGAGACGCCTGCGTTGACTGCCAGGGCCTTGGAGGATTGGCTGTTAATAACTAACTTTAGAGATCTACATGTTAGGATGGATTTTATAATAGAGAAAACTCTTTCAGTGATTCCATAGCCAGAGAGCTTGTGTAGCAAATTTTTGTGTTACACCTTGTCGAAAGCCTTTAAGATATCTAATGCTATGGTCCTTGTGGTATGCGTGTCATCACTAATTCTGTGTTTAATGGTAGTTAGGATGTCAACAATAGATTGGGTTGATCGAAACCCATACTGCTCGACGCACAAAAGGTTGTTTTTATCCGTGAGATCGACAACCATCTTGTTGATAATAGCCTTAAAAAGTTTACCGGTGATACTGAGGAGACTAATGGGTTTGTACTGGGGGGGGGGGGGGGGTCATTTTCCCTCGTTCTTAAAGACCGAACATACGCTTATCACCTTGAGAAAGATTTCTTATTCAAGCAGCGGTTAAATAATTTTACTAGAATCGGGGATAATTCTGAGCTGACTGGAATTTTATCCTAGCCAGTGACTTTGGGGGAGGGTTGAGATTTTTTATAAGTCTACAGGCTTCTTTTCCTGAAATGTGTATATTACTAAGATTGTGTTCAGGGAGACGTAAGAAGTTGGGGAGGGGATGGCCTTTGTTATATAACGAGTTTTTAGACAAAGAGCGAGACAAGCCTTGTGTGTCGAGGAGGATATGACTTTGGGGCCATTTATAATTATGGGCACAGCCACTTTGCTTCTGTTCATGATTTGGTTGGCGATCTTCCAGAATTAACGAGATCCGATTTGTATTATTATTTTTTTTTCAACTTTGGCCTGGACAGCTCGTGCGTAGTTGCACTTTGCATTTTCCAGAACTCTCTTACAATGATTGGGAGCAGTTCTGAAAGAATTAAGATCCAGACTACACCATTCCTTGCGATAGATTTTAAAGTAGTTGTTCCTGTGAGCTATGGGTGCAACGCATTCAAGAGGCAACCTGGGTTGACTGTTTGATTTTTGCTGAAATTTAGGGGCGGGTATAAAACACTCCATTCCAGAAATGATTCATTTAGAAATTAGTGCAGCAGTTTTAGAGACAGCACGTCTGAAGAAGATTGAGAGAAGAGCTTCCATCGTAGAGAACTGAAAGCTGTTTCATTCTATGGAACAACAAATCAGGGGATGTCATTGGTTTGGAGTCAATCTGGGCACTGATTAGGTAATGATCAAACGTCTCAATGAGGGATTAAAACTTTGCTGTGCATTTGTCAGAGCAGGATTTAGAAAAAGGTTGAAAAGATTCATTTGCTCTCTCATTGCGTCCGGGTCTCCAGTGGGAGTTTCAATCATCTGGGTCAACTCATAAGCGATGGAGAAGTCTCTGCCTTCTTCATCAGTTTTGTTAGAATGGAATAACCACTCTTTGTGGTGAACATTAAAGTCATCACATATGTGAGAGTTGACAGGGAAATTCAGTGAGGATATTGTCAATCCTCTCTGATATTTAATCGAAGATTACCGACTCTTCATCCTGAAGAGGATACAGAGCCAAGATGAATGTGGTACTATAATTCTCTTTAACACTTTCAAACCTGATTAGCAGCAACCAAATATATTACCCATATATCGGACCTTGTAACCAATAATGACCCGCATTGGTCTTCAAGTTCCTTCAGGCTGCCGTGATTATCATCTGACTCATCACTCATTAACGCGTCGCTCGTTGGTATTGTGTTAGTGGCACTTTTTCACTCGACTTAGCTGGCGTTTGTCTGTTCATGACCATCTGAAGTAGTTGTTCGTTTATTAAATTAGCCTTGTACCAAATATAACCAAATTCACCACAACTTTAAATTGTCATCATCAGAAGGTTGGAAAGAATAAAAGTGTTTCATTTGTATGTTTAAGTGGAAATCTGTTTACAGAACAGAATAACATCAATTTTGTAGGAAATTAAATTATTAAATGTATAAATGTTCAAAGAGAAAGTGTAGTGTGGAGTTAAATGAATCCAGAGTTTGTAGTTGTAGGTACCGAATGTGTGTATGCAAGGATTAACAGGGTAGCAATAAAGTCTGTGTTTCTTTCTTTCTTTTTATGGCCGGTAAGAAAGTGAAAAGGAAGGTAAAGCAATAAAGGAAAATTGTACTTATCAATGATAATGTGTAGGAGTCAGTTGAAGTGTCTTACTGTTGCTGTTGTTGTTCTTCTTCTTTACAGCAAGAATGGCGAGAACGAAGAAGAGATAAAGAAGAATTGCACGCAAGAAGGAAAGGGAGAACGAATATGTGTCAACGAGACGTTATGTCCGGTTAAGCTGATTGAAATTTCTTTTGTCACATCTTGGCGGGTGTCGTATCTGATATCTGCTCCAATCTGCCTGATTCCACTTTCTTTCTCTATATTTTATATCAAAATACTTTTTCACACAGGATTTTTAATTTATCTCAGTTTTGTAAATCGCTCCCTTTCATTGGTTAGCGAAATTTGGCTTCGTATTTTTCCTTCAGTACGGGGTCGACCCTTTTTCCTATTGGTCAAAATTATATTTCACACTGGATTACGAAATTTGTAAACAGTGAAGAGAAGAGAGTTGCTTTTGATTCCATATTCACCTCGCATCCACGCCTCTGCCACGTTGTGTTTTTGATCTCAGTGTGTGAGAAAATTGTTGATGAAGCAAACTTGAAATGAGAAATGGTCCGACAGCTCGGATTTACACAGCAACAAAAAGAAGAGTTCTTTGGAATAAAGAATTAACTCGGTTAAAAACGTAATGTATATATATATGCTTTGTTGCATGCAGCTGTTTCAACCCTTCTCACTTAAAATCAGATGACACTAGGATTACCTTTAAAGTCTGCAGCTCGTATTGGTAGTAACTTAAATTTCTAAGCTCTAATCTCATGCGATCTGATCATCACTTTCGACCTTTCCTAAGTTTTTTCTATCATCTGAACTGGCACAATGTCTTGGTCAGGAGATCTCAACAAACAATGTGGACTCTGATAGCAGTAAGTCTTATGCGATCTAATCATCTCTTTCGATTTTTCCTAAGTTTTTTCTATCATCTGAGCTGGCACAAGATCTTGGTTAGGAGATCTCAACAAATGATGTAGACTCTGATAGCAGTAGTGTGGGGACTTTCCGTGTATCTTTTGTTTTCTCTGTTCTAAAATCTCCATCTTATATGGAGTCCTGCGTTTGGCAGGAGTTGGAATTGGCCAGGGTTTGGGTTTTGTTGAATTCTACTCTTTCTAAACTTCCATATTCTCAAAATATATTTACTCACGTGGTTTTCCAATTTTGGGTTTGTCCAGCCCCTTTTTGAGAGTGGTCAGAAGAGTTAAGCCAACCTTTTTACTCCAACTCTCTTCACTTTTCATCTCATACTGCCGCGCTAATCTCTCTTTTCTCCCACCTTCTTAGCAGCTAATCTCAGTCTACTTCCTGTAATTATCCAAACCTTCAAAATGGCGTAGCGAAAAGGGATTTTCAGCCATCAGTTTGCCTCATGCAGTGATCTCTCTTGGCCAGAATACTCAAAAGAAAAAGAACTAAAATTATTTCCATTTCCCCTTAAAAAAATATCTTTTTTTTCTGCCTATGCATTTTTATGATCAATAGATCACACATCTTATTTGTCTATGGTCACTTCAAAATAGTAATTAAATTTTTCTCATCATTTGCATTTAAGGAAATCCGAATTAATGTTTAGATATAAAATTTTTCTCGGGACGAATTAAAAACAAGAGTGAAGCAGTAGTTCTTTCAAGTCTTCTGAGTGGCTGATTCAAAATAGATGTCTTTTCCCTGGCCCCTTTTATCCAGGGAAATCATAAATATTATTCAGACGACCATTGGGTTTTATTTCTTTCTTGCTTCTTTCTATTTGACATATTCTAGTATACGTCTAATGATCTCTTTATTTTCGACGGGAGGTGGGAAGGGTGGTGGTTTTGGTTTTGCTTGATCTTACTGAATTCTGTCTAGTTAATTCTGGGTTAGATTCTTCTTGGAATTATTTTAAAATATGATTTTTTAACGCGTTTCGTTTTTTTACTTTCTTTTCAACTTTTCAATCCATCTTCCTGCAGTTTTAACAATTATCATCCAGTTAGTAGACTCTTTCCTTTTCTTTCTTTCTTTCTTTCTTTCTTTCTTTCTTTTTAGTTTGATCACTCTACAGCAATTCTCAGTGTCACATCACTATGAAGAAAAGAAAAAAACTATGTGTAAAATTTGTTACAAATTTTTCGGCTCAGCAGTTTAAACCCGACAAAATTTGTGAAGGAACCGTTTCCAGGATATGGAAATTATTTTTAAATATATATTGACCAATGGGAGACGTAGTCTCAGACTCTAATAATGGGACAGAGGTGAGCCTAAATTTTTGAATATTTTATTCTCAGGTGAGTAGAAACGAAAAGAAAACCTTTCAACAGCAAGGAAAGAAGGCAGGTCAACATCAAAGAAGGTGTTGACATCAAGAGATCATCAAGAAGTCTCTGCTACTTGCCAGCCACACACACACACACAGAGAGAGAGAGAGAGAGAGAGAGAGAGAGAGAGAGAGAGAGAGATGGATTTGGAATTCCAGTGAAAATTCTCTTGAGTGAGACAAACACAGAGAAGTTTTTTCAAGAATTAACTGTGTAAAAAGAGATCTTTTTTTATTTTTTAAAATTATGTGTCTCAGAGATGCCTGTAGGTCAATTTGCAAGTAGTCTTTTTCGTTTTTCTCAAAGATTTTTTCACTTTTCTTATTCACTGACTTATTGTTATTGTTTTCTCTTTCCGTCATTTTTTTAAAATTCTTGTCTTTTCTTGAGTTGTAATTTCTTACCCAATTTTCACTTGTTATCCTGCCTTAATAAGCGCACAAAAAGGACATTTTTGTGTAAATTTTGTTTGTACCCTTTTTTTTTTCGTAATTGTAAACTGTAAATAAATGTATTTTCCGTTTAAAATTAGTTGTTTTGTGTTTTATAATTTTGTGCGTATTAATATGTTTTGCATTTTTTTTTTAATGTCTGGCACAAGAGCTTGGATTTGGTCGAAATAATTTTTTATAAAATTAATATTATGTTATCCGAAATGTTTTTGCTGTCGTAATTAACACTACTGTGATGAGTATTGAAAGTTTAGCTAAATAATAAAAGTTGCTGTAGTGTAAAGATAATAACTCGATGTTTACATTTTCTCAGCAGAGCTTACAAGGATACAAGTTGGTTTCGTCGATATGCAATTTATTATGAAGTTATGCCAGTAAGGTATAAAGTAGAAATGGTCTTATTACTTTTATTATCTGTTTATTTGATAATGTGAACCTTTTCATGTATTGTACGTTATTGGTTATCGCACCGAGACCGAGGTCATCCTACCGACAAACATCACTCAGAGATTAAAGTTTCTGTTTTAGAATTGTATAAGACGATCCCAACTTTAAGAGTGATTTTAGGGATTTAATAGTCATCTTATACGAGGAAGCATACACTATTTCATCTTGTTGTTGCAACGATATTTCAGTTTATATTCATTTAGGTATTAGATATTTTTCTTGTTCGTTTTTATTGAGGCTTCCTACAACAAATAAAAAATGCACAATAAAATGTGCATAAAAATTGCCAAATCAGCTCAGCGAGCAACATTCGCAATCAAAATGTTTTAACCATTATTTTGACAATCATGTAGATATTTGATATTTTTCTTTCTTTTTCTTTTTTGAGCTTCCTTATCAAACATAAAATGTGCAATAAAATGTGCATTCAAAATTCCAAATCAATGATCAACTTTAGCCATCAAAAACTTTATGTCTTATTTTTGACAATCATTTAGGTATTGATATTTTTTCTCGTTTGTTTTTCTTTTGAGGCTTCCTTTAACAAACATACACAAAAATTACAATAAAATGTGCATTAAAAATCAGCTCAGTGATCAACTTTCACGATCAAAAACTTTTATGCCCTATTTTTGACAATCACTTAGGTATTTAATTTTTATCTCGTCCGTTTTTATTGAGGCTTCTTTTAACGAACACAAAAAAGTAAAATAAAATGTGCATTAAAATACCAAATCAGCCCAGTGATCAACTTTCGCAATCAAAAACTTTAATGACTCATTTTTGACAATCATTTGGGTATTAGATAATTTTTTCGTTCGTTTTTATTGAAACTTCCTTTAATGAACACAAAAATGTACAGCTCATTGCAATGTCAATTGTTATTTTCTATCTTTTTGAAGCCTTTTTTTTAAATCTTTCTTCAATCCTCCTCCATTTCATTCACTTTCACTTCCTGTACGTCCCTTGTTCTAGTGGCACTATCTCCTGCCTTTGCTTAGAGTCAGTCAGTCAGTTAGTCAGTCAAGTACCATACGTGATACACGCTTGGGTGATCATGTCTCGAAAGAGACATGATTGACTGGGCAGAAGATTATCCCGCAGTAGGTTGCCATTAGTTGCTGCGGTAGACTGGTTGCCAACCAGGGCTATAGAACCCAATCTGTCCTGTTATTTAACCCATAACTGGAAGGAAGAGACGGATTAATACCTTTCCCCAATTGTATTTGTGCGTAAATAAATGCAAGGAATTCAACTGGAATTCGAACTCGGCTCCTCGAAAATGATTAAAAACAAATCCACTCTCCCAATCACTGGCTTTCTCCCACCCTCTTGTTCACTGCCAGTGACTTTATATGTGCTCAAAGGAAGGTACACTAATCTGTAGGTAGCACATCCGGGTTATTCAATCAACCATGAGTCTGCCTTTTTTTCTTCGTATCATGGAGATAATTTTATTGGCAGGTGCACACCTTCGACTTTTTTGAAGTTGAATGCATTTCATCTCCACAGGTATACCTTTTAGTAACAACAAAGCCTGAGTCTAAATGTTTACATTCCTGAACAAATAAAAGTACTACTTACTGACCAGCGGAAGGGGAGCACTTCTTGTTAGATTTGTGACCCAATGCATTAGGTAAAGAAAGAGTGTTTCTTGTTTTTTTTTACTTACTGAGCACTTCCTGTTAGATCTGTGACCCAATGCATTAGGTAAAGAAAGAGTGTTTCTTTTTTTTTTACTTACTGAGCACTTCCTGTTAGATTTGTGACCCAATGCATTAGGTAAAGAAAGAGTGTTTCTTTTTTTTTTTTACTTACTGAGCACTTCCTGTTAGATTTGTGACCCAATGCATTAGGTAAAGAAAGAGTGTTTCTTTTTTTTTTTTTTAAGTAAGAGATGCTGCGATTGGCTGCTGTTACTATGTATCTCTTTTAGATCTGTGTCATGGCCTAAACTAACTATAGGATAATATCACATTTTATTATATGATTTTTTTGTACCTGTCAACTAACATATGATATGCACACAACTTCCCAAGACAAACTTTTCCTGTTGTAACAGTATTTTTAGCAAATGTTTTCAATATAGATATGAACTTCTGTTTTAATGATCGACTCATTTTGATATGGTAGGAACAGATGACAAGATTTTTAAAAAATATAGACTGGATGACACTTAAGGATTTATTAGATGCAAGTAATTTACTGGATATAAAGAAAACTGATAAATACATTAGCTGAAATATAGATTATTTTGATAAAATCCAAAGAAGAATCAGTCACTTTCCCACTGCCGTAAGGTTGCCTTTCTTTGCCTTTTCTATAAATACTTTCATGGTAATTGTTCAGATGAGCTATTTGCTACGGTGCCTGGACTCTAAATTTTAGCGAAGTACGAGAATGGTGACGAGATCTCATCAATTTACACTTGAGTTGGCTAAAAGATGTAACCGTAAGATCTATGCTAACAGTTTCTTTTCTTGTACTCGCTTGTGGAATTCTGTTCCGACTCCATGCTTTCTAGCCAATTTTAATCTGGAAAGATTTAAATGCAATGTCAATTGCTATCTACAGTCCTCTTGATTACTCTTCTTTTGTTTTCTCTCTTTAGCAATGTTCCTGTTCCTAACTCTTCCACAATTATGTTTCTTGTGTCTATGTGGCTTTATTGCTTTTCATATTGAAAATTGATTAAAAAAATGTTTAAAAGGTGAATTTATTTGTTTGAATAATTCATAGAATACCCACAAATTAAATAAGTACCCATTGAGTTTATAATGATTCTATTTTGATTTTAAAAATTCTATGCCATAAATTCTATTTAAATGAAACAAAAAAAACCCCTCTGAAATTAGGAATATAGGCCTTTAAGTAGGTCCTATTCAACGGTAACCAGTAATATAACCCTATGACCCCTCAAATTCCTTTAGACCACCGTGGTTACCATCTAACTGGCTCCTCATTCGTTAACGCGTCGCTATTTTTGTTGCTGGTATCGTGTTGGTAACACGGTTCCAATTGACTTAGCTGACTTTTGTCCATTCACAAACACTTACACCTCTGTCAAGTGAAGACGATTTGGTTTATATATGATTTGTTGTATATAGCGGTTTTGACCCATCCCACATATAATCAAACGACACTTGTATTCCTTTCGAAGTTTGCAGTATCTAATTTTTTTAAAGTTCTGGTCTCATGGCCAGCACAAGATCTTGGTCAGAAGGTCACCCTGTCTCATTTTCTCCCGCCCTAATTTTCTCTCAATCTTCTTCCAATTTGATCTTTCAATCTTATCCTAATCTTCTTCCAAGTTTTGATCTTCAGGGACGACACAAGGTCTTGGTCAGGAGGTCTCTGTCTCTCGTCTTCCCCCGATATCTTCTCTCAATCTGTCTGCTGTCCCAAATCTCCAGCTTATATGGAATCTTGCGTCCAGGAGGGGTGGGTTTGGGTGTATTCTACTCTTAACATCAATCCCCTGATAAAATTCTTTATGTTCAAAATATCTTTATTCAAGTGGTTTTCCAAATTTGGGGTTGTTTAACCCCTTTTCGAAAGTGGTTAGAGGAATCAAGCCGAACGTTTTACTCCGACTCCCTCCACATCTTATCTCACATTACCGCTCTCCACTAATCTCTCTCTTTCTTCTCCTACCTTTTCAACAGCTAACCTCAGCTCGCTTCTTGTGACAAATCTAACTTCCAAAATGGCGTAGCGAAAAGGGATTTTCAGTCCTTAGTTTTTCTTTATTAGCTTGTGATTTCTTCATCAACCAGACCACACAAAATTGAGAAGAAAAAGGAAAGAAAATTATTTCCACTCTCCTTAAAAACAAAAGTTTATCTTTTTCATTTTTTAATGATCAACAGACCACACAGCTAGTTTGTCCATGGGCCCTTCAAAATAGTAATTAAATTTTCCTTATCACTTGCATTCAAAGGAATCTGAATTAATGTTTGAATATAAATTTTTTCTCTGGACAGATGTCATCGAGATTATAAGGCACGGATGTGTCAGACTGGCTTTTATCTCCGTGGGAGGTATTTCCTTTCAGGGTGGTTGATTCAAAACAGATATTTCTTTTCCTGGACTTTTTTTTTTTGTTTATCATAATTGTTATTTCGGGTTTCTTTATTAGTAACATGTCTTTTTTATTTGCTAATTTTGAGGATACGTTTAATAGTCTTCTTCAGCGAGAAATGAGGAGAGACGGGCAGTCTTGGTTTTGGTCTATCTTACTGAATTCCGTCTAGTTAATTCTTAGTTTGATTCTCCTTGAAATTATTTTAAAACATGATTTTTCAACGCATTTCATTTTTAATTTTCTCACATCTTTTCAGTCCATCTTCCTGCATTTTTAACAATTATCATCCAGTTAGTAGACTCTTTCTTCTTCCTTCTTTATTTTTTCTTTTTAATTTGATCAATCACCAACGATACCCAGTGATACAGAAGATTTACTATCAAAGTTATGTGAAGGCCATACATTTTTTATATAAAATATTTCCATTAACTACTAATTCTATGCCTAAAGAATTAATGTTTTCACAACCAGACTATCACAAAATGAACTATATTTTAATTCTAATATATCACTATTTTCAAAAGATTACAGCATATTTAAATAATTTTGCAATTGCCATTGTTACATTTTCCGCATGAGTAACCTTATGTTTGATTTTGTTTCACGGCATATCAACCCCTATGGCTAAATTTAAATATTCTGGACCCAATTTTATGGCTTTAACTAAATATATTTTGAAGCCAATTGCATGTCTTCAGCAACAGATTGTATTTTTGGTCAATTTGCTATAAAATATATTACAAGTAATTTTACTATAAAGTATATTACTGTTAATTTTGATTTAAAAATGTATTAGTTGTCACTTTAATTTATCTATTGTTGGTCATTTTTTATATTAAGATGTATTGATGGTATTTTTAATATAATAATGTGTTTTTATACTTTCATAGTGTTTTGTTTTTGTTCGGAGTTTTATTATTTGCCTATAGCTTAGACCCTAACAGGTGCTACCGCCCCTGGTGAGCGTGAACCTGCGAACAACAGTAAATAAAAGGTGGTTCCATACTTCTCAATGTCTCCAATCTTCCAACCAGAGGCCTTGCGGTCAAAAGTAGTTATTGTCATACCCAGAACTAGTATGAGTAATCTAGGATTTTTATTCATACAATTTACTATATTGATAATAATATAGTAAGACAGAGTTCTACTCTTTAAATCATTAAGAGTAAAACATATCAAAAGAAAACTAAAACAAAACAAAAGAAATTAAAAAAAATGTATCAGCTTTATCTCTTTTAATGAAATATTCCCACATAAGGCGTATTATCTTAACGGTATTGATTAATTTCTCCTAGCATCATAGTATTGCTGGCTTCTCACATCTGAACTCGCCTGTCAGCTAGGGTGGTTAGCTAATCCCTGCTGTAGACACCTACTAATACATATTTATATTCCAAGGACGGACCTATAAGCAGACCAATGGCCTTCCAATGGGATCCAGCCTATCGGGATTACTTGCCATCACATACATGAATCAAATGGAATATCACACCCTCAACACCTGCCATTCGTACGCCTTATTCACAAAATACATTGATGACGTACTCATCCTCACCTCTGCACGAGATGAGGCAAATAGAAGGGCAGCAACGTTCAACAATATGGACGGCAAAATAAAATTTACCATCGAAAACCCTGATAACAATGGATGCCTGTCATTACTGGACTTCAGGCTAAAATTATCGGAAAAAAGCGACATCCACACCGATTTCTACAAAAAGTCTGCCAGCAGGGATATGTTTTTCCACTGTCAATCAGCTCTTCCTCTCTGCGCAAAGATCGGATACATTATAAATGAGCTCTCACGTATCCGGGGTAAATGCAGCAAAGAAGAAGACCGTAACACCCACACTGCACGTTTCAAGGAGGTACTGAAGACCAACGGCTACCCCCAGTCCTTTGTAGATCGCCTGGAACGGAAAGGTAATAAAGGTCGAAGGCGACACACTCCCTCTAACACCTGCTTCCTGAGATTACCGCACTTTAGTGAAAAAATCACCACAAAAATACGCAGAGGGGTATTGGACATACAGCTGTCCCACTACGACCCCACTCTTTGCAGACACCTCAATTATAACCACAACAAACAACATACCAGAAACGACACCACATGCACACTAGCCAATTGCCCTATTCCTGACATCGGTATATGCCACCATGTATATGTCGTGTACTGCATACAATGTGCCAAATGTGAGGAATTATATGTTGGCAGCACCACCAGACCGTTACACATCAGAATCAAAAAACACCTACACGCACAAGCGTCATCTTTCCACAAATACCTAAAAATTGCAAAATCACAAGCAAAAACATAATTGTCAATATTGAAGCTAGAGAGCGGAACCAAGGAAACTTACGCATGAAAGAGTCCTTAATAATAGCTAAACTACACCCAGAGATCAACAATAAACAGGAGCTCAACCTAGATTACATAACAGAATAATTAACGCGATCACGCACCTAACACACACCGGCCACAACAGTAAGGCGTATACACACAAACACGCTATCACAGTTTAACGCACACAAATAAACATACGTACACACACACACACACACACACACACACACACACACACACACACACACACACACACACTTTATACCGGAACACATACAGACACATATATATATATATTTACACACACACTCCAACATACTATACATTGAACACACACACACACATATACATATATATTACAGCACACTATACACCGGAACACACACACACACACACACACACACACACACACACACGTATCTATATACACACACGCACACGGACACATGATGCCATAAAAGGTATGTAGGTATATACATATAAAATGATCACAGAGGGAAAAAATAAATAAATAAAATAAAATAAATAAATAAAATAAAATAATTTAAAATAAATAAATAAAATAAAATAAAATACAAGAAGTATACGCACATAAACACGCATACATGACACACTCACGCGCATGCACACGCATACATGAGAACGAATACAGGACGGAAAAAAAAAAAAAATCCAAGCAGATATATATAACGCCACTCATAAAACAAAGCTGTCTACCACTTTAGCAAAAGTCAAACTAACGGTCAGATCAACGCATACTTAGATAAACCACACATTAAAGCAGACTGATATCATCAAACCGTAAAAAGGCCCCAACTATCAATCACAGACACACACACACACACACACACACACACACACACACACACACACATATATATATATATATATATATATATATATATATATATATATATACCACACACACACACGCCCGAGCGCGCGCGCTCTAACACACTTACACACGCACACGCACTCACTACAATTAATGACAGCAGTAGCAGCCAGGAATGACCATTTGTTGAAAGGCACGAACTCGAACACAAGCTCTTCTCCCATTCTGAAGATGAGATTTTGATCTCGAAATATTTATTTATAATAAATAGGTAATTCCCAACAACTTCTTTTACTTTCATTTATTTTACTAAACGCATTTTGATAGCCTTCAAGATCTAACCATACACCTAATATATACAATGCTTCAAGCAAATTAAAAAACCTTTTTACATTTATATTTGCTTAACACCCACAGAGTCTACCTTTATTATTGCAAATATACTGAGCAAACCTTAGTTACAGTTTTTGAGAGAGAGCATAATCTGGTGTAATCAACAATGTGAACATGACCAGTGCATTCAAACCTTCAGTCACGATGACATGTAACTTTGTGCTAGAACAATCAGTGATAGCTTCCAAACAGTTCTATCTGTCCAGTTTCGCTCACAAGGCTTAGATCAACTTATAATATGGTATTCAGGTACTTCACAACAGGGTTGCCTGCTGGGATTATATCCCCAGTCCGTTATTATCAAGAAACCACATCCCTGAAAAATTAAGCATGGTGAGATATGAACCCATGTTTAATAGCCGAAATGTTAATGTTCTAACCACTTGGCCATGTATCTACTGGTACCATAATAATGAAATATCACATTAAGAATAGAAAATCAGATTGCATGACTTGTAAATATATAAAATCACAGTATGTTTTATAGAACACATTTGAGGCAATGCGGTTTGGTCACAAAGGAGGCAAGGCTAATGTAATCAATAGTTATATCATACACTAGCAGTATAGCCCGGCGTTGCTCAGGTGTAATGAAAGTTTTAAAACTAATCCATTGTCCAGGAGCTCAAACTCTTTGGACGTTGGCACGAAAAACTAAAATGCAATAGTTGTTTCCAGTTAAAGCGAAACCATAGGCTGAAAGAAAAATGAATGGATGTAAGTCAAATTTTGATTTCCTGGTATCGATATCAAATAAGTTTTTTTCGTCGTAAACTGAATTTTGAAGGCTCGATAAGTCCTCTGAGTAAATGGTATCATGACTGATACTAAGAACTACAATTATACCCACCTAGAACCAAACCCGAAGCGAAAAATAAAATAAAAGGGCTGAAAAAAATACAGACATATAGGAAGATAGACACACACACAAACATCTTGCCTTTTATATATTAACGATTTTCTGCACTATTGTAAGAATTGCAACCTTGAAACTTCTGAATATCGTTTCTTATGTCTGTCTATGAGTGTATCAAATTTGATTAAAATCGGACAACTCCTTCTATAACCTGATTTTTTCGATTATCGATTTTCAATATTTATCGGGGGTACTTCGACACAAAACCTAGCTAAGAACACTCGCAGACGCTCATAGTACAACTGTGTAAATTTTTAAGAAAATCGCTTCAGCCGTTTCGGAGTCTATAGGTAACGGACACACACACACACACACACACACACACACACACACGCACAAAGTTCCATTTATAAATAAGTTTAGATAGGTATTTTGTAAATGAGATAACTGAAGAAAGATTTATAATCAAGTATGTAGGTGTTATATATCATGCGACCAACTAAGTACATGTAATATGCTGATGTGAATTTGACTAGAAAATGTATATATAAAATGACCAGCAAACATTCATAGTCAGTGGTGGACAGGCCTTATGGAAATTATGTGAGAGATTAGAGAGTGGGTTATGTGTAGATCAGTAAGTTGGAGGAGAATTTGCGAGGAAAACACTCAACCTCGTCCGCTGTAGATGTGATGATCTCAAATTTATTAAATAAATAAGATAGTGGGTTTGGTGTTGTTTAACACACTTTTGCAGAGCCGCCAGTAGTCTTTGAAACCATATTTGCGGGATGCTATACGTTGCTTCATTCTATTAGAAAACAAAGCTTATCATAATTTAGGATCCGCTTGCACTCATTACGAGTAGAGACAAAACAGGCGCTTATTGTAGTCAGATGCATCACTCCGATAAAGCCGGAAGAAGTGATTCCTGTGAGCATTGGCGACTGAGCAAGCAGGAGAGAACCAAGGGGATTAATGAAGTTTAAGTCGGAACTTCCTGGCTGAAATGAAAGCATCGATGCCAGCTTTCACCCATGAGGAGACTTCAGAGTCGCAGTCTTCAACAGGGAGACTAAACACTTTGTTCCAAGGGACATCACAAAGGAAATCGCGGAACAACATTTAGTTCGCTCATTGATAACAGTAAGAGTTTCTACTAGGAGGATATTCCTGGGAGGGGGCGTGGAAAGAAATAATAACGGAAGCCACAGCATGATCAGAGTTACCAAGAGGACAAAGCTGCATAGCATGGCAAGATAGATGTGTAGCAGAGATCTAGAAGAAAAGCGTGTCCTTCAGGGCTACTAGAGAAGCGCGTGGGAAAATCCACCACTTGTGTGAGAGACTGAGGGATTGGGAAGTTCAGGCTATGTACACCAACAAGATCTGTGAGAGTTTTTCAGCTACTTGGCATGGTAGACATTGAAGTCCCCGAACACTAATATATTAGCGAACGAATGAGAGAAAATGGCCTTGTCTATATTATCGGAAATACTGTCTAGTAAGGAACAGTTAGGACAGGAAGAGGAGCGGTAGAGAAAGAAAAGATAGTTTACTGATTTTAGTAGAGAGTGAGATTCAAGAGAAATCGCCCTAGCCAGAGGGAGATGTTAGCTGACATAAATACCCAGGCCATGCATGTGGACATTGGTGTCCTTCCTAAAGAGGGGAAGGTTACCAGGAATTGAGAAGTAAATATTTTATAATATTGAGAATAATATTATTTGTGCAAAGTATAAAATATTGTGTATACAGAGAATATATTGAATTATGAATTATATTAAATATATATTAAATTATATAAATAGGTAGATAAATTTTACAAGAAAATTATTGTGACTGAGTAATTTTATTAACTGGGATAGGTTGAGCAAAAGTCAAAATAATTAGTGCACTCTTTGACCTGTCAGAAATGCGTGACAAGTTATTTTGGCTACAATTTAAAAAGAGATATTTTTTTCGATTTAAGGCATTGGAGGTAAGTGGCAATAAAATTGTTTTTACAAGGTGCCAATAGAAAATTTACAGTGTGGCATGAATATTGTAATAAGTTTGTAATGATCAGAACCATAGATAAAACGACATAGGGACCGAATGCTTAAATATCGAATCTGCTCACAGAATTTGGAACACAATGTAAATATATTTTTAATACTACTTTTTAGAATTTTATTTTTAACCTGAATAAGAATTTTCTTCTTCTTATTAGTTAATTATCTATTTCTCTATTAATGATCTTGATTGTTTACTCAACTAGTTTCTTAATTATATTATTCCTTAAAGACTACGATATTGAGTTGTAACAGTAAGTTTCTGTATTTTCGTTTTTTAGTTCAATGAATAACTGAATCTGAATCACTGAACCAGATGTATTTTGATAGTCAAGTTTTTATTTTTATTTTTTATTAATTATCCACTTGCTGATTTTTTTTCTTTGTTTAAATGTTACAACGTTTGTTGTATTTTTATTACACATTGATAATTTTTAATTATTAATACACATTATCCATACTTGTTTATTTTATAAGATAATTCGTGATATTCATTGATTATTTAACTGTTATTTTTAAAGATAAGTGTTAAGTTTAAGAATTAAGAACATTCAAAATGCCCAGTATTTGTTAAATTACTCATATTGATATGAATAAATAATTATAATTTACTTCATATTTAGCGTAATGTTTCTCTTTTTATGAATGAGGATGTAACTTTCGATTCGAAATTGTAAGGAAATCATTTTCTGATTAATGATTAGTATCATTGATTTCTTTTTAATAACATTTCTCATTCAAACTTTTTTCTTCTAACATTAACATTTGCCTATAATTTTCTTATTTAATGTCTGCAAGTAAAATTTTAATTTGGACCGGGGCATATATTCATATTTGTCTGAGTAAGTGCCATGTTATGCACCTTTGCCCTTTTGGTAACTCTGATCATATGGTGTCAGTAAATGTCTCTTTCTACTCGGCTTTACCGAAGTGACACATCTGATCACAATAGGTGCCTCTTTGTCTTTGGTCTTAATAAATGTAAGCTTGTCCAAAATGATGGTAAACTGTTGTTTGCTGATAAAATGAAGCAGCGTATTGCATCTCGCATGTTTGGTTCCAAAGATTACTTGCGGTTCTGCAAGAATGTGTTGAACAACAGAAAACCTCCGATTCCTCCTTTATTCAATAAATTCGAAGTTCTCACATCCACAGCAGAAAAGGTCGAATGCTTTGTTCACAAATTCTTATCCAACTGCACACTTCGTCTGAAAAACCAACACTCACTTTCCCACCTAGAACAGAGGCTCATTTGAGTAATAGTTCATCATCTCACCGCCCACAAACTGTTCTCCGACAGGCAATATGGATTCCGATTTGACAGGTCCACAGCCGACCTGCTAACAACTGTAACGGAGTACATGCTACAGGCCCTTGATGAGTCTGACGAGGCTCGCGCGGTTGCTCTGGATATCTCCAAGGCTTTCGACAGGGTTTGGCACCCTGGCCTCCTATGCAAACTACGCGGTTATGGTATTACCGGTCGCCTGCTTGACCTAATCCAATCTTTCTTAAATAACCGCAAAATGAAGGTCGTTCTGA
Source organism: Ascarosepion bandense (assembly GCA_037127315.1). Taxonomy (NCBI): domain Eukaryota; kingdom Metazoa; phylum Mollusca; class Cephalopoda; order Sepiida; family Sepiidae; genus Ascarosepion; species Ascarosepion bandense. Next base: position 1,767,730 of record JBBBDQ010002192.1, read on the forward strand.
ATGGGCGTGCCTCTTCGTCCTACAGCACGAATGCTGGTGTCCCACAAGGCTCTATCCTGGGCCCAACGCTCTTCCTTATTTTCATCAACGACCTCCCAGATGAGATCAAGTCCCAAGTAGGCATCTACGCAGATGACACTACAATATACTCCCGCTCCAGTAAGAAACCTGTCTTGGCGGACAGACATAATCTCGCTGCTGACCTTGAGCGGAATCCGCACTCTGTGGTGAACTGGGGCAAGAAGTGGCTTGTCAACTTCAATTCCTCTAAGACCAAGCTGTTGTCTCTCAACCATTACAGGCAACCTCTTCTGCCTCCCATAAGCATGGGCCAGATGATTCTCCCGGAGAGTAATACACTACGCCTCCTCGGACTTACCCTGTCCTCAGACCTCAAATGGAAGCACTATATTGAATCCATAGCAAAATCTACTGCTAAGAAGATTGTGTCACTATGTCGATCCAGGATGTTTTTTCCACCTGAATCCATCCTGCATATATAAAAGTCAACCATCCGTCCGTGCATGGAGTACTGCTGCCATTTATGGTCAGGTGCCCCTGCCGTTCTCCTCAGTGTTCTTGACAAGCTCCAAAGGAGAGTCTGCAATGTGATAGGTACTGATCTGGCGACTCGTCTGCAGCCACTTTCCCATCGTCGAAATGTGGCTTCCCTCTGTCTCTTCTATAAATACTTTCATGGCTTCTGCTCGGATGAGCTTAAGTCACTGATGCCTCCTCAACAGGTGTTTACCCGTGCAACCAGACTGGCAACTGGGTCCCACCCATTCACAGTCAGGTTAGCCAAACGCAGACGACAATTCTACTCCTGCAGCTTCTTCTCTCGCACTTCCCGCCTGTGGAACTCACTCCCGTATTCTTGCTTTCCTGACGGCTACGACCTTCAGAAATTTAAATGCAAAGTTAATACTCACCTACTAACCACTGGCCTCTAGCTCTCTCCCCTCCCCTGTATAATCTTCACGTTCTCTCCGCCCATGTATCTGTCATTGCACCTGCTTTCTCAGCTTTCTATTGTTCCTTTCTAACTAGCTTGTACTCCTCACTCTTTTCTAATTAATCTTTCTACATTTATGTAACCCCCTGCACATCAGTGGCGTTTCTGCCTTGCTCGGGGTGAAATGATTAAAATATATATATATATATATATATATATATATATATATATATGGTCTCTAACATAACTTCTGTGCTTCACTCCCATAAAACAAGCGGGGGTGATGGAATTCTAGCCATCATTCTAAAGAAATGAGCACTTGAGCTGGTTCCAGTCCTTTCCAAACTCTATAATTATTGCCTCATTTCTTATTGCTTTCCTGCTTGTTGGAAGTCATTCTCTGTAGTTCCTGTTTTTAAGAACTCTGGGTAGCGCTCTGACCGCTCTAATTATTGTCCTGTTAGCCGCTTACCTCTTTTTGGCAAGGTATTCGAGGCTATTATCTACTTTGAAATAGGCATGTTACACCGCACATCTCACAACCAATATGGCTTCCGTTTTGCTAGGTCTACCACTGATCATCACTGAATATATATATATATATATATATATATATACCAGGCTCTTGATAAGAACAGTGAAGCTCGAGCTGTTGCTCTTGATATCTCGAAAGAATCTGATAAGATTTGGCAGATGTGCAAGCTCCAGAGCTACATTATTTCTGGACGATTATTTGATTTAATCCAATCGTTTCTATCAAATCGCGTAATGAATGTTGTTTTGAATGGGTAAGCTTTCAGATCCTTTCATACAAACGAGGGCGTCTCCCAAGACTCAATCCTAGGTCCTACGCCTTTTCTGATATTCATCAATGATCTTCCTGATGTAATCAATTCCTAAGTTGGCATCTATTCAGATGACACCACAATTTACACCCGTCTCTGTAAAGTATGTCACGGCTGACAATGTAGATCTGGCTGCTGCACTTCAAAAGGAACTCCAATCTGTGATTGAATGGGGTAGGAAATGGCTAGTATATTTTTATGACTCCAAAACGAAGCTGCTCTCCTTTAACCGCCATAAAGAACCATTCCTGTCTACCATTAGAATAGATGACGCTAGTCTCTTAGGTAGCAATGCACTGCGCCTCCTTGGCCTCACTCTCTCAAATGACCTCAAATGGTATGACTAAATTGAATCCATACCTGCATCTACTGCTAAGAAGGTTGGTTCAGTGTCGGACCAGGAAACTTTTTTGTCAGAATCCACTTTGCATATTTATAAGTCTACCATTCGTCTGTGCATTGAATACTGTTGCCATATCTGGTCGGGTGCTCCTGCTATTTATCTTGAGGTTTTCGACAAAATCCAAAGAAGGATCTGCAATATAATCAATCCTGACTTGGCAGCCCGCCTTCATTCACTTTCTCACTGAAGTGATGTAGTTTTCCTCTGTCTTTACTACGAGTATTTTCATGACAACTGTTCTGACAAGCTCTTTACCCTGGTACCCCGACCACATGTATTTACCCGTGCTACTTGATTAGCATCAAGGTCCCACCCTTCTACTGTTGAACTAGTTAAATGTAACCGACTCTTCTACTTTAATAGTTTCATTTCTCTCACTTCCAGTTTGTGAAACTCACTTCTGTTTGCTTGTTTCCCTGACAGTTACACTCTCCAAAAGTTTAAAAGCAATGTCAGCTGCTATTTTCTTTATTCCCATCCATCTCTTAGCTTTTCTTCGACATCCCCTATATCTTTTTTTATTCTCTCACTGTAAATCCTGCACACCAATGACATTTCTGCCTTGCTTGCGGTAAAATGATTTAAAAAAAATAAAATTGAAAATCTTGAGTCAACAATCAAGCAAAAAAATGTACACAAATGCATATTTACAAAAATGTATTAAAAGTTTCTTGAAAAAAAGTTGTTTAAAATCGTAGTTTTACTTTTTGGTCGATTAAAATAGTTCTGTAGGAATGCATATGAAAGAGAGAGTATATTTGAAAGAGAGAGTATATTTGAAAGAGAGAATATATTTGAAAGAGAAAACAAGTGCCGATAATAAAAGAGGTTTGTTCAGGTGGAAGGGATATAAGACACATATTGTCTCTGTGTCTGTACTTGATGTTTTCTGAGTAATAATTAATCGGATACTTTTAAGTTGTCGCAGTATCCATGACAGTCCTTTTACCGTGGGTGAATTTTCTACTATTGACTTATTTGTTTGATAAACAATAATTATTAGGGCAAATACCAACAAGACACTCGCGGATACTGATTTTTATTTGTTTCCTGGATTAACTACCAGCTACCAGGTTTAAGGTATTTGAAAATTAAACAGAATCGTTCGATGGGTTATTCTATCTAAATGGATATGCAATATTTTTTCTACATCTGCCAAAATCAAACTGGCTAAAATGAAGCAAATCAATTTTTTCCTTCTACAAATGAAAAGCAAGTTTAATGTCCACATGACTCTAAAACTCTCTGGTTGGTTGTTAATATTGTGATGTCCCTTGCCATTAGTCAATTGTGCAGGGTTATATATATATATATATATATATATATATATATATATATATATATATGTGTGTGTGTGTGTGTGTGTGCGTTTATAGCCCACATATTGTACAGGCAAGACTGTTGGAATCCATTTACCCAGGGTTTTTTCTGAGTGTCGGGATTTCAAACATTTAACAAGAACGACAGCAACGCGTTTTTTAAAGGAAACATATAAAAGTTTATTTTTGGGAGAAAAAATAGAAGCAGAACATCAGTTGAAATAATATTCATATATTCTTTTCAAAAATATACAATAGGAATAAAATGTTCAGTTTTCCTCGCAGTGAAGTTTGTTTTATAAAGTCATTAAGCGTTCTTAGTGCAGTAGAAATGTGTGGACAGACTTACTTTATGACAGTCAGCCTAATGTGTTTGCGAGTTCATAGACAAAAGGCTTAATCGACAGTTGCTGGTTATTCCCTTCCATTGTGTGCGTGGACAAGGCCTTAGTTGGCAATTGCTGGCTCTCTCTTCTATTGTGTGTGTGTGCGTGTGTGTGTGTGTGTGTGTGTGTGTGTGTGTGTGGAAATATGTGTGTGTATGCACATGTAGATCAAACTGACCTCTGTAATTGTTGTGTGTCCCAAGAAGTAGTGTGCTTCTAGTTTTATATTTGTAAGAAGATTCTAAATCTAGTTTCAAATAGAAGTGTGAACTTTTAGAATACAAGGTTTTCATTGATCATAAAATAATTTCACGCCGAGAGAAAATCTTTTTCTCGAATTTGCAGGAGTGGTGAAAGGAATTATTGTTATTTTCTAAATGATACAAAAATAACATGAGGTAGATTTAGAACTACGTCCGCGAGTATCTTGTTGATATTTGCCCTAATAATTATTGTTTATCAAACAAAATTTTCTGATGGCATTTTATTTGTTGAAAAAAAAAAGGATTTAATTCCTATAAGAGCAACATAGTAATGGATAGCAGCAATGATTAAGAATTAAATTCTCCTCTGGGAGTTGCTGCTGCTTCCTATAAAACTTGAACTCCAGTCTCTCATCAAATGTAGTTTATCAAAAAAAAAAAAAGCAAAACAAAAAAAAAACAAAAAAACAAAGGAGAAAAAATGAATAAAGACTAAGAGAAATTGTGCAGAATGCGCTGCGACACAGAAGAAACACGATGGAAACTGTTACTGTCTTAGCTCTCTTTTTGGCTAGGCTCTCGAAACATTGGTTCCCATATGATGACCGAAGTTAAGCAACATCAAGCCTGATCAGCACCTAGATAGGTGTCTGTTTGGAATATTAGTTACTGTAAGCTTAGCTGTGTGGGTGCTATAATGGATAGCAACTTGGAATTGTAAACTGGAGAGCTGAGTTCCAGTTGAGTTTGTTATATTCACTAGGGAAAGGGTATGATTCTACCTCTCCTCTCTCCACTTATGAGTTAATTAGTAAGACTTGTATCAGTAAATTACTATTATCTAAAAAAAGCTTCTTACAATCTAAAAATATTTCCTGGCTTTAAATAACCTGCAGAAGGTTGATAAGCCATAAATCAAATCAATCTCAATCTTAATTAGTCACTTTGAATCATCAATGGTTTCTATATATGATGAATATAGAACAAAATACATACCTTTTTCTCGTTTCCTTCCTTCCTTCCTTCCTTCCTTCCTCAAATCATAATCTGTAAATAACTATGGTGTAGCAAAGAAATTAATCGCTTAAAAAAGACACCACAAACTTGAACTTGAAGCAGTTCAGAAAAGAAAAGAAAAGCATCCAAAAAGTAGGCTGTGACAAAAATCAACTAAGAAACTGCGTTAGAAGTTACTAGCGGCATGCACTTATAATAAAAGGTCACAACAAACCCCAACTGTTTAGCTGGTTAGTCTATCAGTAGCAGACATTTATTGTCCCAGAGTGCAGATCTGGATCTTAATATACAGAAAGCATTATCCCCTTTGCACTAGGTGACATGCATATGGCAGTAAGTGTGTTGCATATTCGTTGGGTCAGTGTGGAATGGTACTAAAGGTCATTCATGATTGTCAGTAAAAATGATAGGAAGTGTGATGTGCCAGGTGCCAAAATTGAGACAGTTATTTAAGTGACGTCAACTGTCGCACAGAGTCAATTTAGAGAGTTAAGTCTAGCAGTTTGCAGATAGCAGTTAGAGAGAGAAGACTGCAGCCAGTCTGGCGAGCTAGCGACTTCAATGCGCGCGTGCTCCGACCAGACCAAACCCACTCCACGCCAAGTTAACGAAGAGAATAGAATATAATTGTGTATATATATATATATATATATATATATATATATATATATATATATATATATATATAAGTCGATTTTATCTGTTGTGAAAATGCAAGTCATTTATCTATGAAAGATAATCAACACTTGGTTTAAGCGTATTCTCGCCAAAAGGGTTGCAGTTTTTGTTGACGAAACAGAAGTTATATTTCCAACATTTTGAATAAAGGAATATCATTGAAATGCTTGCAACTTTTAATCTTTGTCGTCGTCATCGTTGGTTCGCAGAAATGAACTAATGTTTCATATCCACTTTTTGAGAGGTGAATCTCAAGTTTGGTTCAAAATTCTGAGAAGGATACTGAATATAGGGCTTAATAGCCTAAATGTTATGAGTATCACAAGCAAGAGGAGTTTCCCAGTTCGAATTTAAAGGCATATAAGAAGCTTTTAAAACTATATATAAAAAATTAGTATTGCATTATTACATCGGTTATTGCTTTGTCATCATTTCGTGCACCTGAAAAGAGAATGGTGGATCAAGTGACAATACGCACTCTACCTACCCCTGATTACATTACAACAGGTCCTTCTTTGCCTTGTTATGCAGCCAGAAATGGTTGGATGATTTTAAATAAGAGAAACTCTTCTCTTTCTATATTTGAATAAAATTCGTTCAGCAATTTGTCTTCTCTAATCACTATACAGATAACTAGCCATTGCATAATCTATTTTCTACAAAAATATTATTCTTTGTAAAATTCTTACTAAAATCTGTTGAAAAAATATTTTTATTTAAAGTATAAGCAGAATTAAATATATTGAAATAAAGAACAATTTCATAAAAATATTTGTATCACAATAGCCAATGAAAGTCTAGGCGCCCCACACAAAACTTGATTTAAATCTAGCACCTGATCTTCTTTTCAGACAATTGCTGCTGCTAACTTTGAATATAACTTTGTAAAATTGTAATCTCCAAGAAACTCATTATTCCTGATCTTATTCTTATATGAAAATTAATTTATATATTTTGATTGTATTTAACTTTATTATAATGCAATCAATATTAAAATCAGCCTTCCTCATTTAAAATCAAAAATAAAATTACAATGAAAATTACCATAGAAATCACTGTTATTATAATAAAAAAATAAATTCAGATTCTATAAAAAAGAAAACGATAAATTTGATTATATACAAAATGTCCAATTACTGACTTAAAATAAATATAGCATTGATTATTCCGTCTATTTTTAAACTATGCAAAGGAATATGGATTCTAAATTCAAGTAAAGTAGTTTTAATGTAACTGATTCTTGTTATTAGATTTAGCTAAGTTTAATTTATATAAGTTTAATACAAAAAAAAAAAAAAAACTCAAACTCATGGTCAAAATTTACTCAGCCATCATATAAGCGGGGATTGGGTACAAAGGTTGTCTTTGTTGGTCAGTGGAATTGACGCTCATTACTCATTCCCCTAGCCCCTTACTGGGGCCGGATGTGAAACAAGATCAGGCTTAATGTCGGAAACCTCAGCGCAAACACTCTGGCCAAAGAAAAAAGTTGTCTCAATTGGTCTGTGGCATTGTAACGCCTGGGTATTTTTAATCATGTAACAATCGTTGTGGTACAGTGGATATCGGCTCGGAACGAGAAACCGGGGAGCCGAGTTCGAATTCCAGTTGAATCCATTGTATTCACTTACGCGCAAATACCCATGGGAAAGGTATTAATCCGTCTCTTCTTTCCAGTTATGGGTTAAATAGCAGGACAGATTGGGTTCTATAGCCTTGGTCGGCAACCAGTCTACCGCAGAAAGCAATGGCAACCTACTGCGGGATAATCTTCTGCCCAGTCAGTCAAGTCTCTTTCGAGACATGATCGCCCAAGCGTGTTTCACATATTGCACTTAACTGACTGACTGAATAATGTCACTCATTGCTTTAAAATATGTCTGATGCAGCTCGCGAACGCACTATATTCCGTTTCTACATCTTATAAAACGAAAACCACATGGACGCAAATTTCTTGACAGCGTCAGTCGATTTCTTTATTTCTTTTTACTCGTGTGAATTATCAAGCGCGCGCTCGTACTTGTGCGTGAGTGAATGAGAGAGAGAGAGAGAGAGAGAGAGAGAGAGAGAGAGAGAGAGAGAGAGAGAGTGAATGAGAGAGAGAGAGAGAGAGAGAGAGAGAGAGAGAGAACAACGACTGTTCTAGCGGCAAGTTATTAAACAGCTCGCTACCGGGGAACATCTTAATTCTGTCCGTAACCGGTCGACATACGGGTCAGCCACTATCTTTCACCTCGTAGTTCAACGGCCTCAGCGAAACCCCTGAGAAGACTTTCTCGGTCCCTTCTCTTTTCTTTCATCCTCAAAACTTCCTTTTTACGTATTTTGTGTGGAGGAACACTTATGCTTCCGTCCCGAGACGTTAGAAAAGTCACTAGATTTGTCCTGAACTAAGTCCTTTATTCATTTAAAGGATCAGATTCTCGGCCTAATTATAACTAGCAGTTGTCTATCGCATTCATCCGTGAAAGTCTGGTGTTCCCTTGCCAGCCGCGCTGACCTTTCTCATTGAGGGGTAGACTTTAAAAGTTTTTTTTTTTTTAGAGAATAACGTCTGTTGTTTGGCGACTAGATGACCAAAGAATTCACATGTTGCTAAAATTCGTTTTTTTTTTCTTTTCTTTTTAAGAACCTAATATAAATCTGTTTCGAAATTTATCATATGCTATCCATTACAAAACACTTGCTGGGGCCTCTTACGCAAGGTTAATTTAGTTTTGAATTTCACATGGCACAAGGCCATTTCCCAAAGAACTTTCTAACTAAATTCCTGAATACCAACAATTATTTTTATACGGTTGAAATCATTCATTAAATTAGCAAATGGAAAATTGAATGAAATGGTCAAAGCATTAATTGTAATTATATAAAGTGTATTAACAATAACAAGAAATACATACTTTGTACAGACGTTGAAAGTGTCTGATTAAAATGTCTTTCATTTTCTGCATAAGATTGTGTTAAAGCTTTTTTTGAGGTAAATCGTAATGTTCTTTGTCGCTGGAAGATTTATCAGTGCCATATGTAATTTGTGTGAGGAATGATATTGATAGAAGATTGGTGAAAATGTCTGAGTCCGTGAATACGTTCATCTTTGTAAAGTTCGGAAGAATGATTTAGTAAGAGAAGGTGAGTTGGTCTTTATGTTTGTATATGTTGTGCTTGTTAAGATTCTTGTGCCAACTGACTAAAAATACGCGGCAAATCGTTTAAATAGACATTCAAAAGACCCTAACGATTTGGCGGTAAAATTGTGGATAACTTACCTTGGTTCTGATTGGCTAACAGCTTACATTTATTCGAAGCTATACGGTCAGAACAAAATTTATTACATACGTATGCGTGAATGCGAATATGAGTGTGTGTATGTGTCCATATATGTGTGCATGTGTCATACACTTGTGGGAATAGCATAAGCTATCCACCCCAGTTTCAGGTCAAAACATATTGGAACGATCCAATATCAGCGAATCAACCAATCGCAGTCACGGATTGTGTTTTTAGCAATCTCATTGGCCTAAACCCAGTTTAGTGCCAAAAATTCAACAAGCTCAGCTGAGCCGATTCAAAACATATATAAACCACATTTTCGAATCAAATTTCATTGCGCCCCAAAAGTGCTAGCCGGATCAACGCTAGTCACTAGCAACAACCTTGCCCAGCCGCACTTTACTTTCGCGCGCTATCTTTCTAAGTGCTAATGGGTTCTGGGGTCACTCATTTCATTCTTCACATCTGAAAGTCCTTCCTCACTACCGTCAAGAACTTCACCCACTTGCTTCAAAATTATTCTTTGACTATTTCTCGACCACCGATATTTTTAATCTCCGTGAAAAGTTTTATTCAGACTTATATTCATATTAATACTGATTACCTTTATGTAACACAAATAAATGAATACTGAATATTCTTATAATTAAAAATATTAGATATTTCGTCTACTTCAAATATTTTTGGCAAGGTATGTAAATCTCATTTTCGTTTCTACAACCTACATTACGTGCAAATCTATGAACATTCGCCACACCGCACTTCGGTTGTATCTTAGTAACGAATCGAACTTTCGTCACTCAAACGTTTACAATATTTTATTCTTGACTATTTCATGTTAAAACTCACTTAACATTACTCGTCATTTCGACATCACAGATCTGTCTTCATATGTGACTTTAATTGTATTTCTTGAACTGTTTAAATTGTTCTTCGTTTATATAAAATTATTGTTATATTTTGTTTGCACAGCCAGTTGTTTGAGTTAATCATTTCTACATTTTGTCTGAGGTGTCAGTTTTTGTGAAAGTGAATTAAAAATAGTTGTGAACTTGGTTAAGAATACGAACACAGCCTTACAAAACTTACGCCTTCAACCACAAGTCCAACTACACACTCATGTCCTCACTCCCTCTAGGGCGGGATGCGGCACAAGGTCAGTAATTTAACATGGAGACCCAAGCGTGTACACTAGGTTCAAGGGTCAATATTTACCCACCCTCCGCATTCGCAGGGAATTGGGTACTAAGCTTGTCTTAGTTGGTCTGTATTTACCCTGCCCTCCCCCTTGGAGCAAGTTGATACAAAGTCGATTTTTAATATAGGGAACCCGAGCGTACGCGCTCGGGTCGCTGGTCAAAGATTACACAGTCCCAACATATATAGTAACTGGGTACGAATCTTCTCATAGCCTATCTAAACCTGTTTTAGCTGTTTTGTAGCGTAGGAAACAGAGCCGTGCTTAGCCCCCCCCCCCCGCAGACCCCGTAAATGCTGGGGGGGGGGGGGCGTAAGTTCCCTAGGGACCGCAAGGCTCTTTTGGCTCAGCAGATCTATTGTAATGAAAAAAATAATTGTTAGGATTAACTTGAAAATTATCATATTTGTATGTTGAAATATATCTATCAACCCGTCTTTCTCTCTATCATATATTATATATATATATTGTAACCATATTACCAGTTACAGTGACATCTTGTGAGCGCAGTTTCTCTAAAATTGAAACTAATTAAAAACTTTCTTCGGAACTCAGTGTCTCAGGAAAGACTGGCTGGCTTATCTGTTATAAGCATTGAACATGAACTAAGCCGAGAAATTGACACGGAGAATTTAGTGCAGCAGTTTGTCACAGAGAAAGCCAGAAAAGTGAAATTTTAAATATAAGGATGGCAGGGACACAAATTCTCTTAAATTCCATTTTCAATTTTGGTAAAACCTGTTTACTGTTTGTTTATTCTATTTTTATTTTATTTTATTTTATTTTTCGACTCTGACCAAAGCTTTCTTCCGACTGCATTTGTTGTTTCAGCATGCACAAACTTTTTGTATGACTGAAAACCTGTTTTAATACCATTTTGAAGGAATTTTAATCGAAAGGATGTTTTTTACATCACGGACTTTTTTTTAAGTACAAAACATAAATACTTTTATCGGCTATTTACTATCCAAGAGAATACAAATTAACACGTCCCTATAAAAACCTTTTAGTGTTTGTCTTTTCATTATTTAACATCTGAGTTCTATTACCATTAAATAAAGGGCGAAATTATCTTTAATTGAATCGACAAATATATTTTGAACAGTTTTCGTTTGTTTTTTCTGCTTTCCCATCGCTGATGCATTAGATCGTGACATTTGTTTTTGTTTCTTATTCTTAATTTAATGAATTCAACGAACCTGTTGCAGTGCATTCTTTGAAGTAAAATATTTTAACCAGATAATCAGGAATTTATTTCCGCTGTAAAAGTATGAGATAAATTTTATTAAAATAAAAAAAATTCACGCATTTTCTTTAAGTTATCAAGTTTGTATTTATCGCATCTCAGTGGGGTGTAGGGGCCTTTTAGCACTTCATGACTTTCTCCTACAGCGTGACATTTCAAAATGACTTGGTTACTTTTAATGTTTTTATTTAATTAGTTTTTTCTTCCCCCCCCCCCATACCAACACTTTCTGACCCCCCCCCCCTCTCCATTTTTAAAATAAACTCCTGAAGTCTACTTTTGGACAGTATATCAAACTTTCTGTAGCAAAATAGTTTTGAAATTTAGGTTTAAATTGTTTGAAAATTCTTTGGAAAAACTTGAAGATTGAGAGCCAAAACGCACTGAAATGGCTACAAAAATAGCTAGAAAATACCAAAAAGTAGCTAAAAGTTGCGAAACCGTTAGCTTCAAAACCCTAATTCTGCGATTTCTTCTGTTTTTTCGTTATCACCGAAGATCTGCGTTCCGAGAGTCTTTTTTGTTTTGTTTAAAGTACCATTTATTGAAAGGATGTGCGTTGTGGTACAGTGGATATCGGCTCGGAACGAGAAACCGGGGAGCCGAGTTCGAATTCCAGCTGAATCCATTGTATTCACTTACGCGAAAATACCCTTGGGAAAGGTATTAATCCGTCTCTTCCTTCCAGTTATGGGTTAAATAGCAGGACAGATTGGGTTCTATAGCCTTAGTCGACAACCAGTCTACCGCAGAAAGCAATGGCAACCTACTGCGGGATAATCTTCTGTCCCGTCAGTCATGTCTCTTTCGAGACATGATCGCCCAAGCGTGTATCACGTATGGCACTTAACTGACTGAACATTTATTCTGGGTTCAGTATATGGAAGGGGAGGGCGCAAGTTGAATTTTGTGAGTAGGGCCCGCAGAGCGCATTCTGCGGGCGGGGGTGGGGCGATGTTCTTAAGCACGACACTGGTAGGAAGCCATATGTTTACAAAGTCTTTCTGTGAATAAGGTAAACAAAAATTAGGCGATATTACGAGATGTATCATTGGGAAAATTTTATGAAATTTATTAGATAAACAAGAAAAAATGAAGTTGAGCAATTGAAGGCTAGTTTTGAGAAATGGTGATAATGCGGCAAATACAATTGCCAGCTATGAAGTCTCAAAACGCATTGCTGAAAATATGAAACCTTTTAGATGGTGAACTTTTTAAAGAATGCTTACTGGCAGTGTTGGATATTGTTTTCGCAGAAAAAAAATGTTTGTTTTATTTGACACTCAATCTGTCTCCGATAATAGTCACACGGTGGGTTGAAGAAATGCCAGCAGATTTTAAAAATCAATAAATCAACGTCTGTACGAAACTACAATATTTTTTTTCAATTGCAGTCGATTAGTGCAGACTTAAGTGACACTGTACAACTTGATGTATTTGACTGACTTCAACTTTTCAGATCTTTGAAGAATTTATTCAGTTAATTCCTGTGAAAGAAACCATAACCAGAGCAAACATCTTTAAAGGTTTGTTAAATTATATCAGAAATGAAGTTTGACTTTTAAAAGCGAATTAGCATCGCAATTGATGGAGCCCTATCAATGGCAAGACTAAAAGGCTTTGTTGCACTCTTGCAAAGAACACATGGAAACATTTGGAATCACACATACACTTAAAATTCATTGCATTATCCATCAAGAGACATTGTGTGACAAGTCTGAAGGCCGTGAATCTGATCAATGTCAATTTAAACAGGTTTTGCTAGATACTGAGGCAGCATATGGTAACCTTCCTAATTTCTGCAATGTACACTTGCTCAGCTGGCTTTGCTAAAAAGAATACCTGCTTTTCACAAAGAGGTGGCGTTATTTATCGAGAGCAAATGTTCGGATAGTTTACATTTTCGAGATCTTGATTGGTTTTCAACTTATTCAGTTATTGTGGATATTGTCTCATTTAAATAGCTTAAATTTACAACTTCAAGGTAAAACTCAGCTCGGAAATCAAATGTAAACCATTATTTTTGCTTTTGTAAAAAAAAAAACAGTTTTGGGAACATCAAATTATGTGCATTTTCCATCATTTCAATGAAGAAAACCACAGAATTCAAAGGAATTTGTGATTTTTTTTTATCATTTCACCCCAAGCAAGGCGTGACCGCCAATAGTGCGCTGGAGCTTACAGTAAGAGAAAAGGCTGGGCAGAGTGGGTATTGAAGAAAGGATAAAAGATGAACGGGATTCAAGAAGATAAAAGATCCCAATTGCATTTAAATGTTTGAAGATTGTAGCTATCAGGGAAGCAAATAAACATAAGAGTGGTCAACAGGTGGGAGGTGCAAGAAAAGAAAATGTTCGAGTAGAAGTGGCGGTTACGTTTAACTACTTCAAAGAGTGGGGCCTAGATGCCAATCTAATAGCACATTTAAATTCACGTGTTCGGGCCACCAAGGAGAAACTGCTCGTCAGAGCAGTTGCCGTGAAAATATTTGTAGAAAAGACAGAGGGAAGCCACGTCGTTGAGAAAGTGACTAAAGTTGAGATGCCAAGTGGGGACCGATTACATTGCAGATCCTTCTTTGGATATTGTCGAGAACCTCGGGATGAATAGTAGGAGCACCCGACCAGATATGTACGTTACTCTCAAAGAGACTTGTATCAGCCATGCTGATGGCTAGCAAGAAAGTTTCTCTATGGTGGTTAGAGAGTAGATTTGTTTTGGAGACATTCCTCCCCCTATCGACTGGAGATCCGTTTCAAGAGCAGCGACTAGGTTTACTTTGTCAGCCTTGGCAGATTTCTTACTGAAACGAGAGTAAATGATGGTATCATCTGCATCGATGCCTACTTGGGAACTGGTGGCACCAGGAAGATCATTGATGAAGACCTGAAATAGCGTAGGACCTATGATAGAGCCTTTAGATACACCCGTGTTCATGTGAAAGGATCTGGAAGCGTGTCCATTCAAAATGACCTTCATTTCATAATTCGATAGAAACGATTGGAGTAAATCAAACAATCGTCCAGAAATACCGTAACCCTGGAGCTTGCGCAGAAGACTCGCGTGCCATACCTTGTCAAACGCTTTTCAGGCGTCTAGAGCAACAGTTCGAGCTTCGCCAGTATTATCCAGAGCCTAGAATACATATTCAATGTATATAATCTACTAGTAGTATAGCCCGGCGTTGCTCGGGTGTAATGAAAGCTTTAAAACTAATCCATGGTCCTGGAGGTCAGAATCAGCCTAAAGAATATTTGTGTGAAGTTTGGTGAGAATCGGATAAAAATTGTGGATTTGTATAAAGGACATACAGACAAATACACACACAAACATCTTGCCTTATATATATATATATTATCGATTTTCTGCACTATTGTAAGAACTGCAACCTTGAAAATTCTGAATATCGTTTCTTATGTCTTTGTCTATGAGTGTATCAAATTTGATTAAAATCGGACCACTCCTTCTATAACCCGATTTTTTCGATTATCGATATTTATCGGGTACCTCGGCACAAAACCTAGCTAAGAACACTCCCAGACGCTTATAGTACAACTGTAAATTTTTAAGAAAATCAGTTCAGCCGTTTCGGAGTCTATAGGTAACGGACACACACACACACACACACACACACACACACACACACACACAGTTCCATTTATAAATAAGTTTAGATGATTTGAGAAATTAATTTGCATCACGTTTTGCTGACTTTTGTCTTCGTTCATATAAGTTTCAATTATTCGAGCTACCATTGATGCGGAGGTGGAGACAGTTTCAGAATGTTTTCAAATGAAATTGATATGCAGTGTGACAACTTATTAAAATCTAAATTTCATTCTACAGATGTTTCATTGATTGATTTCTATGCAAAATATATTTTTTCAAGTGGGAAGTATACCAATTTATTGAATCATGCGAAAAAGTGGGCATCTTTGTTTGGGAGCCCTTATCAGTGTGAGCAATTATTTTCAAAATTGAAACAAACTAAGTACAATTTTGAGAACAAGATTAACCGATAATTATTCTTGATTCTTGTTCTTCGCATCAACAAGTTTGAGGCCTAATATTGAGAAGCTTGCAAGGAACAAAAACAAAACAAAAAAAAAACATCAAGTTTCCCATTTAATTTAATTAAATTGATTCTGCAATGATACAGTTGAGCATCATTCACCTCCTTCATCTTGGCTGAAGGGTAGATTTGTCCCTGTTCCGAAAAAAAGGTAAATCTAACGGAAGCAGCAAGCTACAGAGGCATAACTCTTTTGCCAATAGCTGCAAAAGTTTCCAACAAATTGCTGTTTATCAGGGTTGTACATTTACTGGATTTACTTCTCCGTAGAAATCAGAATGGATTCAGGTTTGCTAGATCAACAACTGCTCAGATCTTCTCTATTCGCTGCATACTCGAAGACATGAAGAAGTTCAACAAGGGTGTCACAGTTTCTTTTGTGGACTTCCCTAAAGCATTTAATTCCATCAACAGAGATGTAATGTTTAAAATCATCGCACTATACGGCATTCCTTCAAAATCATTGATACCGTCAGAGATCTTTATAAAAACTATACTGCCACAATTATATCGACACACTTGACCCTCTCCTGTTTATAATCATTCTTGACTATGTTCTGCACATTTCTTTAGACAGCATGAAGAAAAAGGAGATCCTTCTAGAACCAGGCCAGAGCAGTAATCATTGCCCTAATTCACATTGTATTAAGAATCCACAGTCTTTGTTGCAGTCATTTAAGTTAGCAGCTAACCAGACCGGCTTATATTGCAATGAGAACTGAACAGAATTCATTACAACATCCTCTGAAGCAACTGAATTAAAATTTCTCAATGGTTCATCAATCAAGAAAGTTGGGGACTTCAAACATCTTGAATCGTATATAATAGATTCAGAAAAAGGCTTTCGCATGCGAAAAGCCTTTGAGATGCATGCAACAAACTTGATAAGATCTGGAGCTCTAATCTTCCACGTTCTTTAAAAGTTAAAACTTTCCAAGTATTTATTGAGCCGGTCCTTCTCTACAGTTCAGAGACTTGAATTTTACTTATTTGTTAGGAACAACTTGATGGAACTTATACCAACATGCTGAGAAAGATCCAAAACATCAGCTGGAAATCCCGCCCAACATATACCTAGATGGAGATATCGCACGATTATCCTTTAAGCATATGCAGAAATGGCAGCAATTTACTGGCCACTGTTATCGAGCGTAGATGAGTTGATCTCATCCGTACTCCTTTATCATCCCCCTAGAAGTGTTGTATCAAGAAAACTGATGTATCCACACACAATGACCGAGACTCAGAGCTGGATAGGAGAGGTCTGAGTATAACAATGCTTGACCGTGTCGATGGATGTCCGACCAACCATAGATTGGTCAAAGGATGATTAATTTTTTGGCTGCTATGTATTAAGATTTTTTAAACACGATTCCAACGATGTCTTAAGTGATGTTTTTCAATTACAAATCATCTGTGGTCAATACAAATGATTTTAAATATTGTCAACACTTGTGATTAAATTTTAGCATGTGTAATTTTCCATAATTATTCTTTTATGTAGCCTTCGTTCGGTCCGCTGTCAGTCATACTCGATCTCTAGTGTGTTGAGACAACGAAGTTGCCTCTTCTCTAGTCTCGGCATTAAGTCAACCCGGGTATAACAGTTAAAAAATTATCTTAATATACTCACATTACTAGTATGTCTTTTATTCTTGATGAAATGTTAAAGATCCATGAAAGAAAGTCTAGCTAGCTTTTTAGTAGTTTAGTGGATGGTCATTCTTTTTATATTCTCTTTTGAATTTTCAATATCTTGCTAAAAAACATTCAATAGTTGAACAATAACATTCTTTGAATTTACATTGAATTTAAATAAAAATATTAAATTGCTGATACATCCTTTCTCTTTTGGTTTCTTGCCACTTATCATTTTCTAAGTAATTTTATAAACGTTTTTCAATTGCTGCAATGATTTCTCATTACAAACTAAAGACAAAAAAAACAACCCCCCCCCCCAAAAAAAAAAAACATAAGTGTTGGGAAATACTTCTCTTGGATGCCCTTAGTAGTGACTGACATTGATATTGTTTATAGTTTATTTCAACTTTTTCTTTAATGTCAACCAAAAAATCATACACGCACCTACAAGCAAATCTACTTTCAGTAAATATAGAAAGTAATACTTCGTCACTCTACAAGGACAAATATGGCACCTGGTCTTTTCTTTTATAATGCGATGTATTACTCATACACTTGTACGATGGGTGTGTCCAGAAACTGCCCAGTTACATCGACTTTTGCCGCAGGATTGAATATGCATTAATGCGGGCGAAAAGAAAAAAAAAATTGATAAGTAACTTTTTAATTAAAAAGGAAGAGAATTTGCAATGTCTGTTTGGGGAATCCTTTGGGAAGTAAGAAAAATATATCTTTAATATATACTTTTGTAAATGAAAACGTTACTTTAAATAATTTTTTCAAGAACTTTAGTTTTTGACAAACATTGCAATAATGAAATCCGACTGCGTATTAATATATTAGCTTGATACCTCTGTTTACTTCCGGCGCGAACTGCTAGGAATTGTTACCATTACACAAAAAAATGTAGTACTAATATTTGCAGAAAATTATAAAGCAAATACATTATATTGCACAGCTTTTATTAATTTCACAGTATAAAAAGCGTTTTAGACTTTCAATTCAATAACTCGTGGTATATCATAAGTCTATTTGAATGAAAACCAGTTATCCTATAAAAAGTGAACGCCGATGTAATCGCACTTCTATTACAATCAACATGACAACATGGCGTGGGTAGGTTTCAGCTTCCAACTACAGCTGGTTTCATTGATGACAACTTAAAGAAAAAAAATTATATATATCCCCCCTCAGTGTAACATTGCTATATGTGGATGCTTACCTTGTGCTGTGTCGTCAGCTAGTGAATAATTCTGACGAGGTAAGATTTATTTAAAGAAACATGTTTGTGATGAAGTGAAGAGAGAGATCAATATCATCTTCATCCGATCCATCATTTTTTTTGTTGTTGGTTTCCAACAATTATTTCGATACCCGCTTTTTAAAAAAAATTAATGATTCATTTTACATGTAAATTACAAATTAATTTGATTAACAATTCATTATTTTTCTTCATTTAAAGAAAAAGTTTTTTAATTTTTTTATTTTAAGATTCAGTTAGAGAAATTTTAAATGAATTGAATTTTTATTTATTTTAATAATTTCAATAAAAAAAGTAAAATTGTTTATTTTGAAATTATTTTTGTTATTTACTTTGTATTTTCTGTTATATTTTTCTTTACAAAATCATTTACAAAATCATTTACAGTTTTTTCGGCTCTCTAGTCTAAAATGTAAAGAACTTGCCGCCTTGCGTTGTTTCAATTCTTTGTTTAAAAATTGTGAACGTGTGATTTGATTGTGTATTTTTGTGAATAAAAGTCTCATTGCTTAAAATTAAACAAAAATTGTTTGAGTACTAAATGGGACCGTTTAAAATTTTTATCTAAAATCTTAAAGCATAACATATGGGAAGATCCAATTTAATTTATTGACCCCCCCCCCCCCAACCCGTTTAAAAAAAATATGAGATCTGTTTGAGCAAATAATTTTGGAAAATCACAAAATTTGCCCAATATTAGTTAAAGTACAAAAAAAAGTATTGACATTTTAAAATTTAAATTCATGGATACTTGTTTTTACTTTCTCTTTTTTACTCATTTTTTAAATATTTTTTAAATTTTGTCCTCAAGGGAGTTTTAGAGTTAAGGAAAACAGAGATGTAAGAAATTTTAATTAAAAAATTAACTTTTGTTCTCCTGTTTTTGTGCTGATATTTTTTATTCAACCACAAACCACATGAAGCATAAAAAAAGTAAAACTAATCTAAAACTTTCCTCCTGGTAAAAAATAAAAAAAATGTTTGCTAATTTTTACTTTCTTTTACGCAACAATTCAAATTTATAACTTTACTTTCTTTAGTTAATTAAAATAAAAATATAAGCATTATTAGGAAGTTATTTGAGGGAATAAGGTACTTTTCATATTTTGGTGAAAGTATAAATTTTCATAAAAATCACATATTTTGATTAGAAAGTTATAACAAACAAAACAACGGCGCGTGAATAGAGATTTTTAAATCCCCCCCTCTACCTATCTATTTTTCTGAAATTCATGAAGACTTGCTTCACCATAAAGAAAGAAAAGATTGCACACTTAATCTGTATTAATCTGTAATCATCAAAACGTAACTTTTTACCGATTTTTAATATTTTCTTGGATTATTTTTAATAAAAATCGAGTTTGACATGACATTTTTCATTTGAGTTTATTAAAAACCAAAGAAACTTTTTTTTTTAAATTAAGAACCCTAATGAATTGTTATTGTTACATTGTTCTTTGCATTTTCAGCAAAACTAATTTATTTTATTGATTTTTTTTCTTCACTGCTTTTTTTTTTTTTTTTTTTTTTTAAACTAATTACCGATACCTGAAAATTTATAAAGAAATGAATTTTTGTTGTGGAAGAAAAATAAAAGTAGTTATGAATTTGTTTTTATTTTTTAAAATGTATCACAGTTTACTTTTTATTTTTAACTTTGATGCATCTTGACGAGGAAAAGGCTTTATAAATTATGTTAAAAAGTAAAACTTTATCTTCATTTTATTTTTAGAATGGTTGCATTGGAATGAGAATTTTTAATTTTTCATTATTATACGTGATGATAATAATCTTTATTCTTTCTTTATTGGATTATTAATTAATTGGAATAAGTTCAGCAGTTATAGAATTTTTTATTTTGCAAATAAAATTTTAATGAAAATTTCACTGAAATTATAAAAGCCTTTTTTTGTTAAAAAAAATTAAAAACAATTTTAATATAAAAAAATGATAAAAATCATCATAGTCATCTTGATAATCTTTTCAAATTGTCGCAACAATGATAATCGGCGAAAAAAAATCATGAATCATATTTCTTTTCTCGCCTTTTTTTAATTGTTTTTTTTTGTTTGGTTTTGTTGTTTTTAAGGTTCTTCATGAAATTCGCAATTGTTAAGCAATAAAAAGTAATTTCTGATTGAAAAAAGTAAATTCATGCAATCATTCAATTTCAATGATAAGTAAACAAAAACAAAATCGGTTCTTTTGTACTTTCAACGCTTTTTTTTATTTGCATTATTTTTTTTTCTTTGTTGCGGGTCGAAGAAATCGATAATTGAAAGTCATTACCACGTCGTCATATCATCCATCATTCTTTAATCTTTTTAAACTTTTATTTCTATTTACTAAATTTTTCAGCTCGGATTGAAAAAAAAACTTACTTGAGGATTTGAAAAAAAAAAATCAGGAATTCATTTTCTTCAATTTTTTTAATTTATTTTCGGAAATATTTTTGGTATTGTTATTGGTATTGTTAGTTCTCATCAACTAAATCCCGATTAGTTTTACTTTTCTCCTTCAATTTCTTCTTAATTTAGTTAACGAAGTTTTTGTCTATTTTTTTTTTTTTTTTTCCATGAAAAAAAAAAAAATCATTGATCATTTTTCTCAAAAGCATTTAAAAAAGTATCTGCCTGTGTCTGTTGATGTTTTAAGTTTTTATGCAAAATGTTTTTGTTTAAAAACAAAAGCATATTCTTATACTACTGAAACTTTTAGCATTAAACTTTTCATAAAGGAAAACGTTAGGTTAAAAAAATATGCATTTGATTCATTTTATTTTTATTTTTACATGTTTATACGACGTGAGGATTAAATACACTCAGAAAAACATTCGTAGAATTTGGTTAGCAATGAAAAAAAGTCACTTTCACTTATGCTTTTGTTGTGTTTTTACGCCGTACGGACATCCACGTCCTGCACACACCTTGTTGGCGTCATTTTTCTTTTTTAAGCCAAATAAAACATTTTTACTTTTTTTAAAGTTTAGATTTAGACTTAAAAAAATCTTCATTAAACAGTGTAATCTCATTTTGAAATTTGGATTTTTAAAATTTGCCAGGAAAATAGAGCTGAAAAATAAAAAGATTAAAAATTATTCCGGTTTAATTTCTGTTTGTTTTTGCTTTCTGAAATTTTTCGTAGAATGGAACAATATCAGTTTTAAAATGTTAGTTTTTTTTTCTAAATAGGATAACTTTTTAAATGGAAGAAGGATCTTTTAATATTTAATATTTATTATATTTGTTTACCTTTAAACCCGAAAAGAAGCTACATATTAAAAAAAAAAAACAGTTGTTTCTTTTTTAAAGATTTTTACAATAACTAAGTAGCGAGCAAAATAGTCATGGGAATATTGAGGATTGGCAAAGCATATGATAAATGCCCTTAATAAAAGGAAAATGCAATGATGAATTAAATAAATAAATAAAAGAAAAAGTGACTTCAACGAGATTCGCTGGATTTGGTTGTTGTTTGTATTTAGTAAAAGTTTGTATTAGTCTTTTTCCTTTATGGATGAGCATTATGAAGAAAAATAGTTTTACATTTAAGTTTCAGAAATATTTATTTCTCATGACTTAGTAACTGACATTTTTAATTTAGAAATGTTAAATGTTGCAAGTTTTATCTGTTAGCAGGGCTTAAAGTTTAAGCACAGGTAACTAACACCACCAGGCATTTTTGCAGAATGTTTTATTTTATATTTTGAAAATTTGAGAATTTGGAATCCTGTTTTTGACATTTTAAAAATTTAAATGCTTATTCATTTTCTTACTTTTTTCTTGTCTGAAAATTAAGAGAAAAAGTTAGTAAGGGGCTCAAATAATAATCTCACCTCTTTCAAAAGAACTTTTGAAATATTGATTGATATGAAAAATAAAACTTTCTCAAAGTGAAATTTATAAAACAAACATCCATTTATTAACAAAATATTTTCAAAATATATACAACACCGAATTTGTAAATATGAAATAGTCTTTGCACATAATTTTTCAAGAATGTTACTTACATAACAAGTGCACAATCTTGAAGCGGGGGGGAAAGGAAAACCTATTTCAGGAATTTCTGGTTTCCTGGGTTTTTAGACAAAATATTCAGTTTTTAGAAATAGACATTCATATAAAATTCTCAAGTTTTAGAAACAGACATTTGAAA
Organism: Ascarosepion bandense; assembly: GCA_037127315.1. NCBI lineage: Eukaryota > Metazoa > Mollusca > Cephalopoda > Sepiida > Sepiidae > Ascarosepion > Ascarosepion bandense. The sequence goes on from JBBBDQ010002192.1 coordinate 1,790,379, forward strand.
AAATTTAAAAATTCTTCTTTCATCTTCAGCAACACAGCTGAAAATGATCAAATCCTTTATATCATGGCAAACAAATTTTCTCTTATTTTATAGCTCCAAACTGGATCAAATCAACTCCTTCAGGAGTATTTCTTATCCTCATCAGTTCAAAACTCAAAATATAACTATCCAATCAAACAGTACTTCTGCCAACTTTAATCTGCCAGATTTTGACATCTAATTTGAACCTCAATTTTGTAAAGTTTGCTAATAGATTTTTATTCTTTTATAAACTAACTAGATCTATTTAGGCTTTTTAAAAAATTTTGTTAAGAAACTGCTAGAATAAATTTTATTAATTTTCCTCATATAAATTTTCTTTACCTTTCATTAATTTTTATGTTAATTTTTACACAATTCCAATAATTTCTTTTTTATCATATACATAATTTTTAAACTAGGAATTTTTATATTCTCCTAGCATTAAATTAAAAGTTTTATGGATTATGCCTCAAACTCTGAAAAAACATTTCTTAATCATAATCCTAATTTTGTTTATAAATGTTAGTATTTTGTAAAATACTTCAACAGGTATTGACAGTGGGAGGGTACGATAAGAAAACATTAGTATCAGTCAAGTTGAATCAGTCTTCAATTTCTTTTTTGAATCAACATAATATGTTTAAATTCATAGAATTGTTTGCTGAAAAAGTGGTTTCTTGGTGAATTTGAAAAAGTATTAATATTCTTATATTTTACAAGTATAGAATATATTAGTTATATATCAGATTCTGTGCCATAATTTGTTAAGAAACTTGATTTTGTTTCTTTTAAGAAATAAAATATTTTAGAAAAAGTAAAAAAAAAACTTCTTATCTCTCCTTTTTACACCTTGTTACTTAGAATTTTTTTTTATGCCATGTCCATTCAGGATGTAGGTAATTTTTATCTTTTTATTACCTGTGAATTGCCATAACATCCTTCTAGTCAAGCTACTCAAGGCTAGAGAACCAAATCTACTTTGCTATTTTACCCAGAGCTGATGGGAGAAGAGATGGATGCATGCTTTTCCTGAGGACATTTGTGCAAATTGAATGCAACAGACCTGGTTGTAATTCGAACTTGGCTTGTTGTTTTCACTTTTCCACATTGATACTCAAAGTACATTTTCTTGAAAAATGAATGAATTTCTTTGAATGGCATCCAAAATTTCTAGGACTAGGTAAATAACAAAAACAAAAAATGCTATTACTGCAAAAATGTAATTTTTAACTTTGGCCATCAACTACTTTGAAATAGTCCCTTTGGGAATGTACAAGGCAATAGTAGTACCACTTTCATGTTTCAAAAGCACAGAATCATTAAGGCTGGTGGATGTGCTGGTTGTCTAATGGATAGCGACTCAACTTGCAATGAGAATCAAAGGGCTGAGTTTGAGTTCAGTTCAATTCTTTACATCCTTCATGTGCTGATATCCTTGCAAAAGATATGACCCCAACCCTCAATGCCCAAATATTGGTTAAATAGTGGAATTTGTATCTGGAAAAGTTATTCTCAAAAAATTGTTAATGTGATATTCACTTGCAAAAAAAATAAAATATATTCTTACAGGGCATTAAATAACCAACAAAGAGTTGATAAGCTATTAGAAAAAAAATGAAAAAAAAATCCTGAAGGCTGTTTAAAACTATAATTTCACTTTTATTTTTATTTGCATTCTGTTTGGCATTTTGTTGATGATTAGTTGCCCTAAAAGCTCATCATATTGAATCTACACTCAACTGACTTTAAATGAACATACCACTTATGTTTGATTTCATGAATGTTTGCCAAAAGACAATGATGTATTTTACTTCATGCAAAATTTGATGCAAGCACATTGCTTGAATTCATTGAGTGTCATAAAGATTACAAATCCATTTCAACACAACATTACAGGTTGAATATAATAGTTGAAACCAAATAGATAGACCAAAGCCTATTTGCAAACTGACTCAGCAGGTTAGGTACGAATAAGCAGCATTTTTATTGAATGGAACAATCCTATTATGTACAGTATGGGAACATTTGGATACTATTTCATACTTTAGTTTTTTAGTTTTTGATAGAAGATTACTAATACTATATTTGTTAAATTTATTTTTTCAGCAATGCAAAAGTTCAATTTAGTAAACAGTAAAATCTTGAGAACTTGCTATTGTATGTATCAAGAATTGTTGAAATAATGAAGTCTGGCTTAAAAAGTGCCCATATAATGATTCTTCTGTTGCTGATAAAATCAAATCAACCAATAAAACAACTGTCTGTAATAAGCAAAGAGAAATAATTATATAACTTGTATCTGTAACCTTATCTATGCTACATACAATACTAGGCTGACTGTTCTTTTATTGTTAAATTAGATCATTGGATGCTTCTGAAATTAAATCTCTGGATTCAAATGTATATGATTATATTAAATTCTGCTACATTTTCTAGTTGGTTCTGTGATTAAATCAGAAGATTGAAAAGTCAAGAAATCTGAGTTCTTAGATAAGTGAGCCTTATTAACTCTTACAAGAGTAGAATAACCAGTTTAAAATCAGGAATATAAACCACTTTCTTTAGTCACCAATTTGCTAACTGTAAGATCAGTAATTTGTATTATATCTGTGTGTGTGTGTTATATATATATATATATATATATATATAAAATTCACGTGGAGAAGTTTGTCACTTAGCCGAGCAGTGTTGTTTCAGTCATGTTGACTTTGAAGTTTCATGAATGCATTATTATAATGTCTTCACCCTTCAGGGTTTTTTGTTTTTATGCTGAAAACCCTAAAGAGAGAAGACATTACAATAATGCCAACATGACTGAAACAACACTGCTCAGCTAAGTGACAAACTTCTCCACATTAATTCTATCAATGCTCTATCCCTATCTTGATATCGAGCACAAAATATCTGCTTGCTTAAAATGCCTTTCTACTAGTAAACTACTGAAAAAAAGCAGCAGTTTTGGGACTAAGCACCATTACAATTTAGTGCGCACACACACACACACACACACACACACACACACACACACACACACAACTTAGTCTGACACAAGGCCATTATTATGATAGTACACCATGGGTACATGGCCGAGTGGTTTGAATGTTTGTTTTCTAGCCATGAGACCTTGTCACTGTGGTCAATTTGTCAGGAAGATAACTTCTTGACATTATCAATCTGGTGTGTGTGTGTGTGGGGGGAGCAATCCTAGCATGTGGCACCTTTGGAAAATGCCTGAAAATCAAATCCTGCATTGACCCAAGCCTTGTGAGTGAAAATGGGTAGACAATCCTTTGGGAGCTGTTGTTAGTTGTGCTAACATGAGATCACAAGTCATTTCAGCGTGCTGGCCTTGTTCAGACTGCTTATCACTCTAGATAATGCTCTCTCTCCTAGAACCGTTAACCAAAGTTTGCTCAGCATATATCATAGGTGGGCTCTGTGGGTGTTGAACAAACACATGTGCCCATGCCAGCATCTGCAACAGAGATTCACTAGCCATCCTAGTAGACTGGCACACTCAGATATGAGTAGCCAGTCATCCATCCATACAAGACTAGGCTATGAATTTTAATATTTATTAAGCTTATTGATAAATGGAATTTAAACTTAATCTGAAACAAGGCCAATCATAAAAATTGAAGTTCTACTTGCAATTGTCTAAAAAGACAAGTTTACTTAACACTCTACCACAAGTGCTTATATACTGTCCTTTTATGATTTCATTTTGATTTCTTGTAGAAATATTTCGTACTTTTTAATTGGCCAGAATAAATTCTAATTTTATTTCTACTCTTTCTGTAAGCCAGATATTTGTATAGTATTTACTTTTCATTTTACATGCCTTTTGTTTTGTTTTTTTATTTTTTCTGTCATGACATTTTTAACCATTGGTCAGGAAAATAGTTAAACTATATAGAACTAAAAAAAAGAAGATAAACTTGGATCTATTAGACATAGAGCTGACTAAAGTAATCAACATCTTTGAACGTGTCTCTTCAGATCAAAACTGTTGTACAGCTGGAGTCGATTCCCTTTTTGAAACTTTGTAGAGGCAGTAGTAAAGCAAAATCCCTTTCGTTTTTTTATAAAATATTTATATAATTTAGAAATGTGTAAGACCAGTTCTTAAGAAAAGAGGTCCTTTAGTTTGAAGTGAGTTTTTCTTTATGTAGATGTATAGTTGAGAGTTCAGTGGCTCTTTTTTAACTATTGGCTTTTTTTTAATTGTTGTTCCTCTAAGTAAAATAATTTATATTAAACTTTAATTATAAAATATAATAAGATTTTATCAGATGTCATTTCTATGACTTTAAATAAGTTTTGTTTTCAAAAGATAGAGGTCAAGAAATCATTTTTAAAACTAATTTTATTTATGCCCTTTTGTTTCCAAGGGCTTGCAAATGTCATATAGTCATGTTTCTCTTTTTTGAACACTGTGTCTCTGAGTTGTTTAATTGTTAAAGGTGAATTCTGTTTTGTTCAAAAACTAGTGTGGCAGTTTTTTTTTTATTAATGATAAATACTAGTTTTATTGTAGCTTATCTGTGTATTTCTTCACCATATAAAATATTAGACATTATGAGTTATAATTTCTAGCAGCTGAGTTTGACTTGACTTGTTCTTTTTTGTTGTGTGTGTGTGTGTGTGTGTGTATTTATATTTACTGAATTTCTGGCCTCGGGTATGTCTGTAAGCATGTGTTTATGCCAATAAATGATTTTAAGGACATAAGTACCAAAACATATTGTTTCAAACAAATGCTGCTTTTGTTAGCCAACAGCAATATTTCTTGATTTTTCATGCTTTTTTTTTCCTTTTTAGGACTTAGAAAATAAAGGCATATTTAAACTTATTTTTCTTAGATTTAACCTTACAATGTATCACTGAAAATTTTTTCTGTAATAGTTATTCTTTTTATATTTTTCATTTTTCAGACAATTCTTGTTTTATGTATTTCAATCTGCAAGCTGCTTACTTGATTTCAAGGTAGTATAATGGCAAATTACAGATTGTTTTCATTGAGCTGTACTATGAAAATATGCACACACACATTATTATATACTTTAATGCATTCTGGGTTTAACTTTATGTAGTTGAAAAATTTTCCTTTTTTCTAAAATAATTAAATGCATTAGAATTTATTCTTAAAATTAAAATGTATAATAACTTTTTTTCTTGCTGATAAAGAAATTTGCTTTATTTTCAGGTTAACCAGAATTTGTTTAGTGAATACAAGCCTCTAATTATGATATTAATGGTCCTCTTCTAGTTGTGTAAAAATAATATTTGTTCATCATTTGACCAGGATTATATGAGTATTTTCTAATTCTACCTGTGATATACGAACTTGAATAATTTATCTCAGGTTGAAATGTTTTCAGAATGATCATAAAAATGTTGATTTAAAAAAGATAAGTTATATCAACCTTTAGATAAGACATCAGAAAAAATTGAGCATATTGGTTATCACTATAATTTTGAATTAAATTCTATTAGCTTTCTATCTTTAATTAAAGGTTAATCTGGTTTTTATTTTAGTTTTTTTATAATGGCAAACTATAATTTCAAATTCTTACAATATTACTTGTAAAAAAGGCCTGTTTCTCATAAAATGTTTCAATAATATTATAAGGAAACTGATAAATCAACATTTTATATGCAAATAATTCTCTGAATAACTAATCGCCATGAAACTGAGACAAGTTTCAGAACACATTTAAAAAATTATTTGCAAAAATAGTTTAATCATTCTTTTTCATTTTAGATGCAGTAACATTTTTTTTAATTATATGTAGAGAATAAATATAAACCAAACCAAAAACTTGTATCCTTACAGGGGTTAGTCATAGGTATATATTTTTTGGGATATTGATAATTTGAAAGCGCATGTAAAATGAAGCATTATTTTCTGCTTTTAGCACAAATATAGTTTTGTATTGACAGTACTAAGGCAAACAAGGACTTATTTTTGTTCCCTTGGACTATAAAAGGGGCATGTTTTAACATTTCTATAGGATAAAATAGATTTTATTAAAATCTCATCAAGTCATTGACACTGGATGCAAACATAAAGGAAGCCTAGAAATGAAGTTTTAATAAGCTTGTAACTTTGATGGAATATCTAGTTAAATATGGTTATTTGATTTTATTTAGTGACATATCAATCTCTATGGGTTATTTTGTGCCAAAATCTAAATATTTTGAATGCAATTGCATGCATTCAACTACAGATAAAATGTATTTGCTGGCAATTTTGATTATAAACATGTATTTTTATACTTTCATAGTGTTCTGTTTTTGGGGTTCATTATTTACCCGTAGCTGGTACCCTAACAGGTGCTTTCACCCTAGTTATGTGCAAACCTGAGAGCAACAGCAATTAAGAGGTGATGTCACACTTTTAAATATGAAGAATTGAAGCCTATGATGTTTAAAGATTGTGTTAAAGACATTTTCCCCAGTAAGCTAGTGGAAGCTAGAAAATTCTAGATTCAACCCATTTCTCAATTTTTTCTTTTCTTAGTTTCTTGCTTAGACTGAGAGACTTTTCAGCACTCCCTTACATTGTTTCTCAAATATGATAAAAAGAAAATCAGTTCTGGTAGATGATAGTTTTGTAATTAAAACTTATCACTTGTTAAAAAAAGAAGTCAATCTTTGAGATTTTATTTAAGTGTCTTTGTTATCTGAATTGGTATTATTGTTTAATTGTTATGTTAGAAGCATATATATTTGTTCCTAACTATTTGCTCAACTTTTGAGTTTCATGCATGTAGCAATTATCAGGCAAACATTGAAAACGGTAAGGAACAAATATTTCTTTGTTAGTAGCATAAATTTTACCGCTGTTATTTTACATGGGGTACTGTTTTTTGCCACCAGGACTGACTGTGTCCTTTTTTAAAAAAATATATATATGATTCAAAAGCAATGCAATTTTTTCTGTCTAAATTTTTCCTTTATATTTTATGTTCAGAAATACAGTGGTGTGAGATATATAATAGAATAAGTAAAGAACAGGTAGAAAAAGTGTCTTTAATCTAACTTGTTTCACTTTATTAAGCTTCTTCAGAGATTTTTGTTTTATAAGGTACAAAGTTAAATTTTATTTTAAAAAACTAAAAGGTAGTATACTGGAATGTTGAATGGGGTTTGATTCTATTCATCAGATACACATCATGTGTAATCAAGTCCCAATCAACATTCCAGTATACTGTCTCATTGTTTTTTAAAAAATTCCAAATTTGTATCTTATAAATAAATCTCTGAAGAAGCTTAAGAAAGTGAAACATGTTCGACTAAAGACACTTTTCCTACCTGTTTTTTTACTTATGTTTCAATTTAATATTCAACTTAGACATATTATGTCTATTTATTTTTTATGATAATCCTTTCTAGTTCTTTAGTTAGCTTAATGTTGAAATTCACCAAGAAGGACACCATTGTTTTTCTTTACCCAAGTACTTTTGATCTCCTCTGAGATCATCCTCAGGGGTAAATTATGAAGACAAACATATTGTAGCTGTGATCGTTATGCTGGTGATTTTTGAAAACTTGTGTGAATCCACTCTTATTATTATAACAATATTTGACATAGCATATAAATGAAAGCATTAATGGATTATTTTTCTTTTATTAATCGATTACGGATGAAAAAGATTTAACTAGAGAAAAAAAACATTTATTTTATTCGGATATGAACAGAGGAAAAAAAAGATTTTTGGTTGTAAAGAATTCGCTTTCCCAAGATTGCAAATTGGCTAAAAATAGGAGTCAGGTAAAAATTGCCATTATTTTATCTAGAATAAAATAGCTAAGTTAGGCAAGGTCAAGATGTCAGGCAGCCCTGTTGACAGGAATAGCATTGCAAGCAAGCAATACATAACTGAGAGAAATTTTTGTTTTCCTAAATCCTCGGCAAAATGTAAATTTTACCATATCTCCAGCGAAACACCACTGAAAGGTCATATGTCAATCGACCATGTTGAGAGATGTACAATAGGATGCCATCTGTGGCAGAAAGTACAATTGAAAAGGAAAATTTTAATTTTTTATTTTCCTAAATTGTTGGTGAAAATATGGCCAATATAATTAGTAATCAAGTATCAATTGACCGTGTTGACATATGACCACTGTCTATGGCAGAAAGGAACAATTGGAAAAAATTATTTTTTTATTTTCCTGGATCTTGGGTGAAATGTGGCCAATATAATTAGTAACCAAGTGTCAGAAACCACCATGTTGAAATGAAGGCAAAAAGAACAATTGAAAGGAAAATTTTATTTTCTCCATTCCCAGTGCCGAAACACACCTGCAAAGTATTGAGGTCAAATGTCAGGTTTGTCTTGTTGAGGATTGTAAACAAGGTGACTAAGGAAGAGATTTTTATTTGTATTTCCCCAGATTGGGAATTCGGCAAAAAGCAAAGATTAAGTTGATTTGTTGATGGAAGGAAATGAACAATTATTAATTACAGGAGAATAACTAATTAAAATTTCCCTGAGAGAAACTGATGTCATGTTATAACTCTACCCCAGCGGAGACAGAGAATGGTCCATGATTGGTTGAGAGAAATAGATGATAAAAAAGTTGACATCATGTGATAGTTCCACCCAGGCGGGGATAAAGACAGTCCATGATTGGATGAGAGAAATAGAAGATGACAAAGAGAAGCTGACATCATGTAATAACTCTGCCCAAAGGTGGGAGCAGGGAAGTCCATGATTGGATGTGTGAAACAGAGACCGGTTGAAGGTTAGGATATTTGCATAACAACCCTTATGCGTCCTCCCCAACCCAGTAAAAATGGACAAGCATAAATATGAGGGTTCTGAGGAGCCAAAGACAGTTCCAGCCCAGAGATGTAGAGACATAATTAGTCACCATACCATTGGGCGCCAACCGTAGAGAAGTCTGCTGCCAACCAAACAGTTAAAAGTCAGACAGTTCGAGTGCCGCACAGGATGAAGTAAATTCGAGTTACTGCCGCTACCCACCACACACTGTACCAAAGACTGTTCCTTGGCAGTTTCCGTGAGATCCCATAACGAGTGAAACAAAGTCAATTTGAGTCACCATGCCATTTGTCGCCAACCTTAGGACTCCGACTGGAAGTGAAGTGATTTTGCTGACAAAGTTTGAAATTGCCAACCAAAGTTTGAAATAAAATAACCAAAGTTATCTGTTGAGGAAGAGAAGAACCCAGACAAAAACCTTATGCCAAACTGATGATAATAAAAAGAAAAACGCTAACAAACATTTATGCAAAGTACTAACAGTAGAGTTTGAATTTACCAGTTACCTGATTATCAAGTCTGACCTGACTTAGAGAAACTGGTCGAGACTTTTGTTCTGTCACCAATTAATAAAAACAGGGTTTGGGGGAAAAGAAGATTTGTAATTATTTTTCTCTTATTTTTTGTATATAAATACTATCTACAGTTTATGCAGGCATCTTTCATTTTATTTCTAAAATTGGTGCCGTTTTTATTTCCACAATTGTGTGTGCGTATCCAACTTGGTTTAGCTTGGCGAAGTTACCCTAGTGAGAATTCGGCTTAACTCTCTTGAGATTAAAATCACATGGGCAAGAGAGATTACAGTTGAAGAGATCAACTCAAGGACCAGCTGCTGTGTCAACGCCATCAACAACCGACGAGTGTGAGTTGACAACTTGTTCTCAGACCAGGATCTATCCTGACACAAGTGACAACAGATCACAAAGGCTCCAACAGCATGTTGCGTCACATTATTTTTAAATTTATCTGTTGTAGCTATAGTGTTTTTGAAATTCATTTTGTGTTTTCCGTCATGATTTCCATTTGAATGATATTTTTTAGTCATCCTGTTGAGAAATGTGCAGCAAGTCTCTTCTGAGTGAAAACCAGCATCAAAATTTTCATGCCAGCATGGAAATACTAAGTAAAACCACAATCAATCTCTTTTGTTCTCTCCTGCCTCTCTCAGTTGCTATAGCCTACAGGAATCATTTCTGGCTATTCCGGGGTGACCAGTTCAATTGTAACAAACATCTCTTTGTCACTGTTCATTAGGAATGTGTGTACTGAAAGAGACAAAATCACTATTTTCTGATAGAATGAGACACCATATAGCCTCTCACAAGTTTTGTTCTAGAGATTACTAGCACCTCTGCAAATCCTATATTCTTCCTCTCTTCAATCAATTTGAAATGTTGTCATTTATTGCAGATAAAGCAGAGTGCTCTGTCCAGAAATTCTCTTCTAACTTCACTCTTGACTCATCTGATGCCTCTCTACCTGATTTTCCCTCTAGAACAGTCTACTGAGTAATATGTATATAACTCCATCCATAGTCTCTGCTATTATTTCTAAACTAGATCCTCACAAGGGTTGCAGATTAATCTCATATCCATTGTATTCACTTACGCGCATATACCCTTGGGAAAGGTATTAATCCGTCTCTTCCTTCCAGTTATGGGTTAAATAGCAGGACAGATTGGGTTCTATAGCCTTGGTCAGCAACCAGTCTACCGCAGAAAGCAATGGCAACCTACTGCGGGATAATCTTCTGCCCAGTCAGTCATGTCTCTTTTGAAACATGATCACCCAAGTGTGTATCACGTATGGCACTTAACTGACTGACTGATTAGAGGCACTCTGCCTAATCAATCATGTTTTTTTTCGAGACATGATTGTCCAAGCATGTATCACATATGGCACTTAACTGACTGATTAGAGGCTCTAATCAACATTGGATTGGCTAAGCTTTTTACTTCATGAAACCTCTTTTTTAGATAAATTTTATGGCTCCCATTTCTCCAGGTTTAGTGGCAGTATGTTAAAACCAATCACTGAATTTGTCTGTCAAGCTTTTGGTAAGAACATCAGAACTTGGGCTGTGAGCCTAGATCTCTCAAAAGTATTCAACAGAATTTGGCATGCTAACCTCCTTCGCCAGCTTAAGTGTCACTGGATGAATATTTGTCCTAATTCAAACGTTCCTAACAAATTATGTCAAAAAAAGTTGTGTTGAATGGCCCACTTCTAGTTCATTTCATATTAATGCATGGGTCCTTCCAGGTGTTAGTACCAATCTTGACTGCAAAAACATCCCTCTCTCCAAATGTATAGACAAACGATGCAGATGCATGCTGGGATTTATTACTAACCAACAAGATAGGCCACTTCTTGGTCTTGTCTATCACATTCTTGTTTGTTCTTGTCTTGAAGTCAGAATGCTGTGATTACTTGTGTGTATTTCTTTTGTGTGTTAACACCAGTTCACAAACTAAGAAAGTTTGAACTTTTTTACTTCATTACTGTTCCTTTGCTTACTTTTGTCTTACAAATATTGTTTCCTTAGTATCATCTTTGACCTGTTCTTTTCTTTTGTTATTATTGTAAATTTTGTTATTGTTATTATTGTTGGGCATTTCTGCTAATTATATTTAACTATGACCAATTACTCTATCTACACTGTTTTTGATTTTCTTCAACGACCTTCTCAATATCATCAGTTTCCAACTAGTTATCTATGCAGATCAAAACTATTTACTTTTGTCTTAGTGGCAAGTCTGACAGATCCATCCAAGTAAAACTGATCTTGAAAAGAAATTCTAATCAGTGGTTAATTGGGGCAATGAATGGCTTGTAAATTTAACCTCTCTTCCAAAACAAAATTGCTTTCATTTAATCACCAGAGAGAACCTTTTCTAAACTCTAGGAGAGCAACACTTAACACTTTCTTGGGTTCTCATTTTTCACTGACATGAAGTGGCGTGATTATATTCAATCAAATTCTAGGTTTACTGCTAAGAAAGTTGGTTTGCTGTCTCGTGCCATACAATTCTTGTCAGAATCTTTCTTGCACATTTATAAATCTACCATTCATCTGTACATTGAATATTACTGCCATATCTAGTCTGGTGCTCTTAATATATAAATTTTGAGATTCTTGACAAAATTCAAAGAAAGTTCTGTCATGTTATCAAATTAGGTCTCACCATTTTTACAGTTAAACTAGCTAGATGCAACTCTGCTCTATTCTAATAGTTTCTTTTCTCACACATCTTTCGTACAGAACTCTGTCCCAGTTTCCTGCTTCCCTGCCATTTACAATCATAAAAAATTTAAAAGCCATATTCTGTCTTTCTGAATCTTGTTCCTTTGTCCTTTTCTTCACTTCTCATTCTCTTTCATTTCCTGTAATCTCTTACATCTTAGAGGCATTATAGCCTTGCCTGAGGTGAAATGATTAAAAATAGGTAATGGAAACCTATTGTTTACTATGCCTTATTCATAAGAAGCAGATTATGTCTGTCTGCTTCTGTTCTATTGAATTATTAAATATGGGCTGAATCAGTGACTTTTATTATTGATTGATCCTGTTTATAAGCTAGATGAGGATACAGTCATACAAGTTATACATGACTTAAAGTAGCTCATTATATTGTTGGCATTTACTTACAATATACATCTGTGTAAACAATCTTTTAAGCAAATAAGTTGTTTGGTCAGGAATCTCTGGATTTATTCATATCAGTTGCAAAATATAGAAAAAGGTACCTCTCCACTTCAAGCTATTTAAGGTTATTGAGATGCCAACAAAATGATGTTACTCCTGCTCATGAACAGTGATGCACAATGGGACATGCCAACTAGTTAAAATTGGGCTATTGACAAGCAAATCTGTGGTACTGACTATGATATATATTGTAACGTATCTTCTTTATTTACCAAAAGAAAAGATGTACATATTAAAACCGCCAGTCAATTAAGATCCAAAGCTATGAGTCATGTCTGTCTTAGCATCAGGGTATTATCATTATTATAAGTTTCTCATTTACTTCTATCATCAAAAAATGACAACAATATTTAAGTAAATTTGCAGTTGCATTGATTATCTTTTGTCTGTGTAGTCTAGAATGTGTATCTATGCAATTAACTCTATTGTCACATATAAAAAAGAATTCTACTTTTTAAATCATTAAAAGGAAAAATATCCAAAGCTAGTACAAAACTAAAGAAATAGTAAATATGGTATTAGCAACTCGATCTCTCTTACATACAGATGAGATATTGTATTATTTTAACTTGAAGCTTATATTTCAAGTGTTGTTGTTGTTTTTTTTTTTTTTTTTTTTTTTTTTTTTTTTTTTTGTGGTATAATGGATATTGGCTCGGAATTTCAGTTGAATTTGTTACATTTCTTTGCATGCAAAATACCCTTGGGAAAGGTATTAATCCATCTCTTCTCTCTCCAGCTATGGGTTGAATAGCAGGACAGATTGGGTTCTATAGCCTTGGTTGGCAACCTACTGTGGGGAAAAATTTTCTGTCTTGTCCATCAAGGATTGAAAGAGACATGATCGCCCAAGTTTGTGCAACATATGGCACTTAACAGAATGTCTCATTACTAAGAAAGGAAAAATCAATCTCTGAACTGATAAATATATAGTCTCATTGTTTTATATTATTGAATAGATTACTATATTTAATAGCATATTTTATTCATGAGCATAAAAAGTAGGATATACTGGTAATTTGCTAGCATATTATATTCATGGACAAAATTTCAGTAGGATATACTAGTAATTTACAGTTTTAAAAAAAAGTTAATATCTTAAGGACTGATTTCATCATATATAGTAGGCAGAGTGAGTGTTTTTCAAAAAAAAATTTTTAGGAGTGGCTTATTTTATATAAATACTGCATGTATATATTTTTCTACTGTACTTACACTACTATGCAAAATCAGTATTTTTGTTTAAATTGGAATGATTGATGAAAACCTAGAAGAGAAAATCTACTAATTTATTGCTAGTCCTACTATGCTAAAATGACCATTATTATAGAGGCACCTGTTTTCTGCATGGATAACCTAATGACCTTTTGAAATATATTGTAATATTTTTTTTTTAAATGATTTTGAAACCGTCACATAAATCCTTTCAACTTTCACTTAAAATAATATATAATGGCATCTGAATATACCCATGCACTTTTTTCTAATTACAAATTACTATTTTTACTGTTTAGTCATTAATCAAACAAACCTTTGTATAAATCCTTCATGATTCCATATGCCATACAGTTGATTGTAAAATGTTGTCAATTATTAAAGTAATTATACTTTTAAAATAAACTCAGATATGGTGTGTGCAGGAGAATTTAATATATAAATGACCTTTTTATAGCTCTTTCTTTCTCTATCTCTGTTTGACTGATAATCTTCATTGAACTTTTTTTTTTCCCTAAATGTTTATTCAATATTTCCTTTCTCTCTGACTTCATTGACTTTTCAGGACCAATCTCAGGCAATGTATTGTTTTTTATGGTATCAGAAATATAATTTAAATTTATAACCTTTTAGTTTGTAATTCGATGCTGTCACTATGTAGATATAACTTGAAGCATGTTTCAAATAATCGCTAATATAATCATAAGTAATACATTCATCTGATACTGGATTTTTGTTTTCATTAATTCAATAGTTATTTTCAGTTGATCTTTTTAAACTGAGATTTAATAATATAATTTTTTCTTTTTAAATATGTAATTATATTAATTTCTGAAAAAATATTCCTGCTTGTCAGATATTAAAGTGAAACTGTTATCAGGTTGACATTAGCAGAACTTAATAAAAAAAGAGGTTTTCCTATCATCTGGTTCACACTCCCACTCCTCAGTATTTTGAACAGGAGTAGAGGTTTATCCCTGGTTTCCTGGATTGAGTTTCTTGTTCCTTCTAAAATTTGTGTCAGCTCTACTCTTAATGTCTGCACCTGAACTCTGAAATTTTATTCACTAACTATTTATTTTATTTTATTTCATTTCATTTTTTTCTCCCCTCCACCAATAGGAGTAGAGAGGTTGCCTATCATCCAGCACACTCTCTTCCCCAGTCTTTTAAATGGAAGTAGTGGTTTATACTTTGTTTCCTGTTTGTAATTCCTAGATTGTCAGTCATTCATTGTAAAAAAAAAAATAGTGGGAACTAGCAAGATTTGAACTCATACATTTTTGTGAGCTTATCAGTTAATGACAGTACACCTTGTCAATTTGTATATAATGCAAAACAGCACTGTATAGACATTCAGAGAAATAAGAAGCTATATTAAAAAGATTTGGTTTCTGGTTCCTTCTAAAGTCTATTTCAGCTCTATACTCCTAACACTTGTCCTTTCCTATATTAATATAACTTCACACTGTAATCCACTATCTGCAGTGGCTCTTGGGAACAGGTATTGGTCAGGAATCTCTGGATTTATTCATATCAGTTGCAAAATATAGAAAAAGGTACCTCTCCACTTCAAGCTATTTAAGGTTATTGAAAAAAAAAAAAAAAATTGAAATGCAACATTTCAACATTTTCAAACTACTTCCTTTTGCAGAGAATATGAAAATCACTATTTTAGGTAGTAAATAACACACATATTTCTATCAGCATATTATCACATGCTGTGTTTTAAGGAATAATTTAAAAAAAAATCATTTTAACCCAAGCAAGGCAATAAAACCACTATAAAATAAAAGGTGTGAAAGAATTTAAGAAAAAAGAAAACATAAGGAGAGAGAGAGAGAACAATAATAATGAAGAGGAATTAAGAAGACAGAAGATAAGGATTGACATTGTATTTTAATTTTTAAAGATTAAAGTTAACTGGAAAGCAAGAAACCGGAACAGATTTCTATAAACCAGAGAAGTATAGATTGAGGCCTTAGTATTTATTAGTGTCATCATATAGCTACTATACAAATAAATTCTGCCTGTTAATAAACTCAAAACTAGTACACATGAGAAATATGTAAATAAATCTTTATTAAAACAATTTAACTTTGCTTTAAACAGTTTTTATTAAGTTTGTAAATATAGGTACGGCAATTTAATATCTGAGAAAAGAATGAGTGTTTCATATTAAGATTAATGAGAAGTAACTAGTATTTTCCTCTTTTAGTTATTATAGTAATTATTTTTAACTTTTTACTTATTTTTTATTAACCAACATGAACTATGTCCTTGTAATCACAAACTCATATAAACAAACCAATGTGTGTAAATATATTGTCTATAACTTTGACTCATTAGCATTTCAAGTTTTAGGCAATTCAATTAAAAAATTTAAAAAAAAGCCTCTTCCTTTTCCTTACAAATTCTACATCTAAAAAATCTACTGAATGGATCAGTTGACATGTTGTATAATCAATAATACAGATGAATTCATTTGTCCAAACAAAGCTTGGAATGTGTGAACAAGGGTTAAAAGGCATGATTTATCTATTCATTGATTATATTATCCATTATCAATTCTTAATAAATATTAGCAAAGAAAGTTACTCACTTTTTTGTTACTATTATAAATTTAATGATTAAAACATTACCAAATTTTCTGAATGCTTTGTGTAATTTTTGTACTTTATTCCAAAGGTAATGTTTTTGGGGTCAACATATGTTAGAATTGTTTCAAATAGGTATTAATTAGACAAGCTGGTTTGAATAAAAAGGCATATAGTAGTCAACTTAATTCAAAAGTCATTAGATACACTTAGTTTTTGAACTTTACTGAAAAATGAAAGAAAAAATATTAAGTTGCTGACTAATTTTTGGAGAATGTATTTTGTAAATCTTTACAGGAAATTTGAGATGATTATTATTTCATGAAAATCAACCAGTATAATTAACCAAGTTACTGCCATGACTTTCTCTAATTATGTATGAACCTAAGAATTATATTTAACAGATCACTTTCCTGTTGACTTTGTTGCCAATGCTGTAAACTGGTATGTAGAACGGAATTTCATAAGTTAATCCAATGTTGTAATGTAGGTTACATTTTGGTCTTAAAATAAGCAAAATAGTGTTCACTTTTGCAGATATTTCATATCTTTCAAAAGTATGGAAACTTCAACCAAGCATGAAAATATTTTTTATTTTTAACCATGTTTTTCTTAAGACACTGCACCATTTTTATATAGGGTAAGGCTCTTTATTTGTATTTGTTTTTTAACAAAGTTATAGAAAAAATGGTTTCAGGATCATGATACATGAGTTTTTGGAATGGCCACCTAATTCATCAGCTATGGAATATTTTTAAAAAATTTGCCAGTAAAAACTAGCAGTATAGATCATCTGAAAGAAGTGAAGAAGGCAATATGAACAAAAGTCAACAATGATTTATAAAAAAAATTTGCAGCATCAATGACTTGAATTGAGAAGTGATCAAAAACATTCCTTGTAAATATTAAATTTTCATCTGAGGCTAATAATTAGTAAGTTTTTGCACATAATAAAAAAATATTTTAAAATTGAGAACTAAATTTATTTTCTATTTGTTTTTGGAATTATTAGTTTTTGGAATTTCCAAACTTTTGTAAGATAATGTATATATTCTAAAATTTAAAATGTACTATACAGTTTATCATAAACAAATCTAATGTTTACTTTTTATTTGTAGTAAAGGATTGTTTTAAATTTCTCAGTATAAGCAACCACATTTAATATTTGGAAAACCTGCATAAACATAATGGCATGTTTTTTTCTTGAAATAAAAACAATATTTTCAAGGATTACTGTACTTTATCTGTTACATAGTTTTGATTTGCTGATAGCTTTGTTTTCCACATTACAGATATCATATTCCTGATCTTCTTCCAACATCTGTTTTTTCTTCTTTGAAATTCTTTTTTATCATTAGCCAAAGTACTAATTTATTTTCTGCCTAAATCCATAAAACTATTTTATGCATGTGCAAAGCTAAATTGGTTCCTAACAGGTGATAAACTTCCTTTTTATTTTGCTTGTCATATTTTTACTCTGAAACTTTTCTTTTTATTTCATTTTGTTTTTGTTCTGGTTTACTTCCTGTGCCTAATGATTATTTATGTATGATAAATCACTGTCAAAATCAATCATTACTCCAGAAATGTTTGAATATGCATAATGTTTGCTTTTTTTTCACTTGTATTTTGTATTCTTTAAGGTATTGACAGTTCATAATGTTCAAGCAACATGTGGCCTATATTTAGAAAATCTTTGAATGTTTTATGTGATATAAAATCCTACAATGTATTAAGCTTATGTTGGATTTAACTTTTTTTACTTTTCAGATAAATTTAAAAATCTTGAAAGCAATAAAAAAGATTTTCTCTTAAATATTTAGAAGAATTCACTTACTAATCATTTGAGAGTATGTTTTATGGACATTTTTTAAGTGTTTTTTTACAGTAACCTTTTTTTTTTTTTTTTGTTATTATACTATTGTTCACATGTTTACCAGTAAAGGAACCTGAAGATTGACTTAGGTTAATCTTGAAATAATTACTAAAATGTAATGTTAGATTGTTGTGTTAAGCAACAGTTTATAGCGTTGATACTTCTTTTTACTCTAAACTTAGAAAGGTTTTGTTAAACATGTTTGTACTTGAAAAAGATTCAAAGAAGACTATTTGGTTGCTATGGTTTTAAGAATGTTTTACTGTCTTTTTCTCTTTTATATTCATAATGATATCACTAGAACATATCTTTAGCCTTTCCCAGATTCATAAAAGGCAATATTCTTGTTTTTTCCCGCTATTAATACAAAAAGAAATATAGTATTTTCTAACATAAAAATATCGATTGTGTATTAAAAAAAAACTCATGTTTTAACCAGAATTTGTTGATGCTTACTTTTTGTGCTGTTTACTATTTATTTTGTTTTCTCTTTGCAACCCTTTTCTAAAATGTCCACTCTCTAGCCTTTTCCTTAGATTCTGTTTTTTTTTTTTTTTTTTTACAATGATGTTCACCTTGTACAAGGCCTGTGATCCACTTGAGGTAGAGAGTTACAGATTAAGAGGCACAGCTTATGCAGATACATGGGGAAGATAATGGTTAACTGTAGACTTAAACAGGTTAAGATTGTATTGATCTGAGAAGCATCCTCTTAGAATCCTGTTTCACAAAGCAGCAGTTTGTGGGAAGAAACTGCTGTTGTTTCTTTTTCAATGTGATCACTCTTTTTATACCAAAACCACCTCAGCCTTGATATGTTTAATCACATTTATTCTCTTTGTCTCTCACCTGTACACTATTGTCGATCTCATAATCATCTGTCAATTCATCAAGTTAACCAGTTTCATCTTGTCTATAACCTCTTTTCTCAAATCATTGCATTCATATAAACATTAATATATACTTGAAAATGCATGTTCCTTATGGTAGTTCATTAATGATTGGATTTTATTTACTATTTCTAACTTAGAAAATCAACTAGTGTTCTAAAATACTCTTTTGATACTGACCCCCCCACTGTAATATTTTTAATTTTACAATGATTTTCACCCTATACAAGGCTGAGAATCCACTTAGATGATTTTCAAATGATAATTTTGTCTGTGTTATAAACCTTGCGTAAAAAGGTATTTTAGTGATAAAAGTAATAATATAGTCCTCAGTCTTGGCTGCAAATTCTTGAGTAGCAGTGGGTGTCTACTTTTGTTTGGCCAGTGCATAGTTTTATTTCTTTTTTTTTTTTGTTTGCTCTCATGAAATCAAAATTATATGGGTTTTGAACAATCTATGATTATACTTATTCATGGCTACTTGCAGCAATTTTTCTTAAAAAGAATTATCATTGCAAAATATGCCTTGTGTTACTTAAATCATATTTTGATTGCTTTTATATCTTAACTTGTTCACTTGTAAAGGCTTTGTATAAGGTTCAAACTACATTATGAAGCACAACCAAAACATTTGTTATCACCATTTTAAGTAAATTTATACAGTTTCTGGTGTTCATTATTTTAGAACTTAGTATTTGAAAACAAAAGACATATTGGTTGTTGATTCCAATCTTCACTGGGCAATGACTGCAACCCCCCCCCCCCCCAACCTTTATAGACAGCAGCACACAAATTTATGATGGGATTTTTTTTCCTAGGCAATAAAAGAGGCCAGTTCTTAGTTTCATCTGACTCTGTTCTGATCTGTCTTGTCTTGAAGTCAGAAAGCTACAGTTGCTTGTCCAAACTTGTTTTTGTATGTCAATGCCAATTGTTAGTTTGTAAACTTTTTGTCATATTAATGTTGCTTTGTCTTGCATGTATTGTTTGCTAACTTTATATTATTTTTTGCTTTCTTCCTTTTTTTTTTATTGTTATTGATTATTGTAACCTTTGTCAGTTCTGTTTGTTGGACACTTCTGTTATTTATTTTGCATTTGACCATAGTTACTCACTCCATATTGGTTGATTAGTCAAGTCAGTTAATTATGTGCATAAAACCATATTTTTTCTAATAGACTAAGACTATAATACTTTACGGACACTAGTATCTTTGGAAACTAAGAAAAATAGTTTTATCTTAACCAGAGTAAGAATTTTTTTTATATTGAAGTCTGGGATTTCTTCTGAACAGTACTGCCCTGTATGTTTCTTAAGCATAGGAAAATTAAAATTTATTTAATACATAGCCGTAAAAAAATTTTTTTTTGTCTAAATGTAACCAAAAATTGTATTAAGAATCTTAACCTCTGCTGGTTAAGAGTAAATAAATATTTGATAATTTTAATAAATCTGGTTTCTTTCTAATAAAAGTTCATTCAAATTTTTTTATTATTTCAGAAATAACTTAATACATTAATAACTTATATACTCTGAGTAGTTTTATTTTCTATTTCTTTTCATAAATTTTTTTATATCTGTCTAATCAATATCAGCTCAGAACAACAAATTGGAAAGCTGAGTTTGAATTCCAC
>JBBBDQ010002193.1:0-15000 GCA_037127315.1 Ascarosepion bandense
AATGGACCCAGTGCCTATATCAAGGATGGGTTTCCCATTTGACAGAGGCCTCTGAAACAGGGATCTTGTGAAATCAGTGCCTTTATTTGTCCTTCATTAAAAGGGTGCAAACTTTGTGATAACACTATTACAGCAAGGGAAGTTTTAGTTACCTCCAATCTTGGCAAAGTTGTTTCGTTACTGCCTGAAAAAAAAAAAAGAACTTCTGAAATGCTGCTTCCCCAATCACTACAATCTTAACTTCTTCAAGTCTAGAGCTGGCCATATCTACCCTCCTAATCTGCATTTATTACCTCCTCCTCCTCCTTTTACATCTATAAAACAAACTTATTCAGTAGACCTCTAGCTTGAGTGAATCTTAGGCCTTGTATTAAGTGAACAAATACATACATACATACATACATACATGCATACATAAAGTAGAATCCTTGGTACTTGGTAAGGTAAATTTCACAGGAGATTAAATCCAAACAGAACTCAATGTTAAGATTCAACAGAGTATTAAAATAAAAAACATAAGTTGGATGTTTTTATAAACCCATTGGTAATATTATATTTCATGGCTCTCTTATCGACCACTCCTCAGACCAATGGGTTTATAAAAACATTCAACTTACGTTCTTTATTATATACATACATACATATATAATGAATTAACAGATTTTTTTAACCCTACATATTTTAATTACTTCAAATTTTATTTTAGTGAATTTAATTTATCTTAAACAATATTTATTTTTGCTTATGTTTCTAAGATGAGGCATTATAATTATTTACAAAGTTTGGACTGTTGTTGCCATATTCAAAATGTTTTGGCCACTGTATGGTCTGACCTTCAAGTTATTGGAATTTTGAACTGGACCCTTTATTTTGATTACTGGGGTAGATTGTTCTCATTCTATGACTCATGCAAATTTTGGATGTCCTAGTTATCTCTATTTAACTTAACTCTATAAGTTTTGTTAGTTTAACTCTTTGGGTCAAGTCACTGGAAACAACCATATTTTTATTTACTGGGTCATGTGTCTTACAGCAGTGGTGAACAAAACGTTGTGAAGATGGCAACAAAGATGAGGACAACATGCTCAACAATGTCAATAATATTTATTTTGTCTCCTGCTCAGCATACTCATTTTCTTTATTAAGTTTTTTCAAGTACGCAGATGAAATCAACATTGCTTAAAATAAAGGAGTGTCTATTCAAATATTCCTGGATGTGCATTGTGGTGCAGTGGATATCGAACACAGAACAACAAATCCAGTAGCCGAGTTCAAATTCCAGTTAAATTCCTTGCATTCACTTATGCACAAATATCCTTGGAAAAATGTATTAATCCATCTCTTCCCTCCAGTTATGGGTTAAATAATAGGACAGATTGGTTTCTATAGTCTTGGCTGGTAACCAGTCTACTGCAGAAAGCAATGGCAACCTACTGCAGGATAATCTTCTGCCCAGTCGATTATGTCTCTTTCAAGACATGATCACCCAAATCATGTATCACGTATGGCACTTAACTGAGTGACTATTCAAATATGCATTAAGAATAATATTTGAAATCATAAAAATTGCTTGCTTCCTAAATATGTATATGTGATTTGGTTGTTTATGATTCAAGGATTTACATGGGCACAAATTGCACTAATTTCAGATAAATGACTTGTAAACAATCAACAAAAATATAACTTAGAAAAATTAGTAGATAATACCAAAATACTGCAAGGAAAGACTCAAAGTAATTGAAGCTATTGTTACACAAAAGAAACAACCAACAATAAATAAAATATCTTTTATCGCAGAAGATGATATTTTAAAGTGTGCATAGGATATTTGTGTGTTTGTGGTGCAGTGGATATCGGCTTGGAACAACAATTGGGGAGCTGAGTTCGAATTCCACTTGAATTCCCTGCATTCACTTATGCGCAAATACCCTTGTGAAAGGTATTAATCTGTCTCTTCTCTCCAGTTATGGATTAAATAACAAGACAGATTGGGTTCTATAACCTTGATTGGCATCCAGTCTACCACAAAGTAATGGCAACCTACTGCTCAGTCAGTCATGTCTCTTTCAAGATGGCATGGCACTTAACTGACTGATAGGATATTTAATATGCATATAAAATAATACAAAATATTTCATACATTTTTTCTGGTGCAATCGAGCTGTGTGAAAACATTCTACAGATGATTCCACTTATACATATATTTGAAGATGAAACGTAGTATTCCATGAAAATGTGAGGATCTAGCCAACCAAATCTTGTCTATCATACTGACACCAATCAATTCTTGATAATGACTGAGATGGTCACAGTGATGTGCAGAGCTTTAGCAATGTTTGGTGATGCCTGTGGCCAACTTCTTGACTGTATGTCTCTAAGACTCAAGTGGGAGGGGAGTAAATGTGTGTGTGTGTGTGTGTGTGTGTGTGTGTGTGTGTGTATTTTAATCAACTTAAGTAGCATAGATCACCTTGGTTAGACTAAGATACAAGGGGTTACTGGGAGTAAAAGAGAATGAGAAGACTTGGTAAGGTAAAAAGACTTCAGAAGGAACAAAAAAGTCAGTCTTACTTAGGAAAGAAGCAATAAACCCCTACGGCTCAAAGACCATTTATTTGAGTAGTAATTTTTAATTTATACAGGTTTGGTGAAAGACCACGAAAAGTTCATTTCTTCAATATTTTGAACCATTTTCATGGTTTTCACAGAGTTCAAAGAAAGCTTTAGAAATATTTGTAAAATCTCAAATGTGATTCCAAGCCTAGCCATCTCCATATGACATGCAGACTGATTTTGATAGTAAAATCTTGAAAAGTAAAAAATGTATTTTATGTGCTTCAAAAAACAAATATGACTAAATATAATTAAGAATCTTTTATTTCCATATTGTTATTGCTTTTGTTGTGCATTAGTAATGACAAAAGGAAGGATAATTATCTCTAGGAGGCAGACTAGCTGATAATTTAGCATAAAGTCTAAAGAGAAAACTAAGTGACACTTTCTTTTTTTTTTTTCCACTGGGCAGTAGACATTAAACTGATATCTGACACAATGTGCTGGGAGTCCATTTTATGACTGTGATAACCAACTCAAAAAGACAGCATAATTGTAGCTAATAAATTCTAATTATGCTAAATACACATAGCAGAGCAAGAAAATTATTACACAAAGTAAGCGAATATAAATATATTTTCCCAGCTTTGTACTTGCCAAATGGCATTATCAAATCAATAAACTGGACAGAAAAAAATTGGGTAAATTTATGTGCACATTAGTAACATGACTTGTTAGCATCTAGGCTATAAAATCCAGATTGATTGCACAATGACTATTAGTGGAAGTAGAAGACAAAGAAAAACAGGTTAGACTTTGCCATGCTAACACCTTTGTCTTTATAATATAAAGCTTAATTTATAAGAGTTTATGACATTAACTCATTTTTGTTCTTTTTTGCAAAATTAATCTAAAAGATTAATAAATAAATAAAAAAAACAAAAAAAAACTTTAATATATAGCAGACTTCAAGCAAAGAAAATTAATTTGTGGAATAATTATTAACCCCTTCCCTGGCAATTATTTTGGAAAAAAGGTTTTGTTTTCAAACAAATTTTTTTATTTGTTTTTAATATAGTAACTACAAAACTGAGGCACCTTGTCGTACCTGAGCAGTGGTTATACACATCTACCAGGTGTATGAGTTAACAATTGAACTTGTTTCAAGCTCAGAAGGGCATAAAAGAGAATCAAGATCAGCATATAAATACATCTGAGTTGGTTCTGAACATTACGTTTTGGGTCTGAAAATGACACTTTCGGTAAAAACTGGGGAAGGGGTCGAAAGCAGATTGATACTATGGAAGAGAATAGATTTTTAGTTTTGATTTAAAGTTATAAATTATCATTAAAAGCAAATTCCTATAATGAATTTCATCAGTCAAATAAGTGCCTATGTCTATGCTTTGTCTGTTGAGATTTCGTGTACTGTTCGAGTGAAACTGGTGCAAAACTAAGGTGGACCTTGATAGACCAAGTATTTGTATTAATCCTATATAAAGAGTGCGATGGATAAATTGTCGTCTAAATTATGCAAATATGAAAATAACACTGACATCTCATTTTAACAGATATGTTTATCAAAGTTACACAAAAATATCTTGAAATACTAAAAAGTAAATTTATTCAATCAAATCACCATTGACTTTAACCACAGCCTCCAGATGACTTTGGAATCTCTTGCATCTCTTCTGGACTGTCTTCTTGTTTAAGTTAGTGAATGCTGCCATATCATTGCCTTCAGTTCATCTTTGGTGTTACAAGGAATTTTGTTTGTCTTTTGCTCAACTGCACCCACACATAATCATCAAAGGGTTTGCAGTCTGGGGAGTTAGGTGGCCAGATGTAAGGGTGTGATGTAAAGGGGTTGAAGAAATTGTCTGACAGCCATGACTGGATTCTTCTGCTTGTGTGACAAACTTCAGAGTCCATCTGCCAGACATGGTTTTCTAGCAGCCACCCTTTTGACTCAGGCTGCATTATCTCCTCAAGGCATGATGTAGGCCTTTGAGAGCCTCAGACTGAACGCAACAATGAATTCAGGATTTCTTTTCTTATCAGAATGATCAGAGTGAATTTTCCAAGCTGTCCATACTTTTGTAACCACCATTAAACTCACCCAGCCTTCAATGAATCCTCTGCACTGTTCTCAGACTGTCACCCAAAGACTCTGAAATGTTTGTATTGGACCTTCTTGCATGAATGCCAAGCATTACAGCAATTCCTGTCAGAGTGAATTGTGTGATAGTGCTCTTTTTCTCACAGATGGTGTTCAACTGTCCCTACTATACTTTGCAGTTGACAAAATCAAAAACAAGCAACACACATGAATAAAATGAGAAATATAAAATGGCGACAATTTACTCATCGCACCCTATATATATATATATATATATATATATATTCAGTCAGTTGAGTGCTATATGTGATACATGCTTGGGTGATCATGTCTCGAAAGAGACATGACTGACTGGCCAGAAGATTATTCTGCAATAGGTTGCCATTACTTTCTGCAGTAAACTGGTTGCCAACCAAGGCTATAGATCCCAATCTTTCCTGTTATTTAACCCATAACTGGGGGGAAGAGACAGATTAATACCTTTTCCAAGTTTATTTGCATGTAAGTGAATGTAATGAATTCAACTGGAATTCGAACTTGGTTCCCCGATTTCTTGTTTGAAGTCGATATCCACTGTACCACAAACACACAAATATCCTATGCATACTTTAAAATATCATCTTCTGTGATAAAAGATATTTTATTTATTGGTGGTTGTTTCTTTTGTATAACAATAGCTTCAATTACTTTAAGTCTTTCTTTGCAGTATTTTGGTATTATCTACTAATTTTTCTATGTTATATCCACTGCACCACAACGCACATCAAGTATATATATATATATATATATATATATATAAGACAATTTGAAAAACTTCTGTTTTGATATGCTTCACTGATTAATATATATATATATATATATACACACACACACACACACACACATTTGTCATCATTAATAACAGGTGCACATAGGGGAATTAGATTTCCTTCTGTGAAGCAAAGTAAGGAAATACCATGTCTGCTATCTTATCCTTTAAATAGAAGAATGCCCCAAATGTTGCAATTCATGGTTTGGCATTTTGACAGAAGTAAATGAGAAGGAACCAAAGAAAAAGAAGAGAAGAGTGGAAAAAAAAAATAAGGTGGTTGTTCTGGTAAAAAAGGAAAGAGGAAGGAAGAAGTTAAAAATCATGGGAATTGAAGAGAATAAAATACTATGATTTGAATATACAATAATGGCAAATGACAGGAGGACCCATTATATCTTTTGAATGTAAAACTAGTTCATGATGTTCTTGAATAACAGTACAGTGTTTAAAACATAAACCAAAAGATTACAAACCAATCTCCAGAGTTCAGTGCTACTTATTACAAGCTTAAATATTTTCGTTTTACATGCAGAAGTCCGACTTGTAGAGCATTAAACAGATGTTTTTACAGCCCCAATTTACAGTATCTGTTATTTGAGGATCAAAGGTTGTTTTCTTCATATTGATAATGGTAAATTAATTTCTCTTTCAAATATGTATTAAGAATATTAACAGAATGTGGCTGAGATTCTTTCTGTTTGAGAAATTTTGGTATTTGCAATCAGAGTATTGTTCTTTATGTTGTTATTATAACAATGTTTCAACCACTGTACCTTCCAGGCTTCTTTAGATACTTGGCAGTCTTGGTAACCACAGGGAATTGTGAACTGAACACTTTATTTAATCTCCTTATTTTGCTTTTCCATGTCTAGGCATACCTATCATGTTCTTGTTATGGGGAAACACATCTATTCCTCAGATAATGGACTCTCCCTCCTATATTAATAAGAGTTAATGGGAGAAGTTCTTGAAAAGTTTTATTGGAGTTCAGTAGAACTACTAGGCAGTTGATATTAGTCGGTAGTCAGCCAAATACTAAGGAGTCAGCTTTCAGTGGAAGATTACCAAGTTCCTAACATTTGGGGTGCGTTAAGTCGATTAGCAACCGACATAGTCCAATTATAATCTTCAGTGCAAAAACTACTCCACAACACTTATTTAGTACTAGTCAGTTATTGCTTGCCCTGTTTCCAAATGTCTAAGTTTACTCTAACTTAGGGATTGAACTCACATATGCTATGACACAAATTTCACAAGCCAATGCTTTATTCCATTAGGTTAAAAGATAATTAATAATTGTTATAAGCCTCATATCTGTTTTTTTTTTTTTGATTGATGCATTTTTAACAGGAAAACATTCCCCATAGAAGACAGATTCAAAATCCTTAGAATATGTACATTTGTATATAGCCATAAACAGACACACACACACACATATATATATATATAAATGTGCACATGGAGAATATATATTACACAAACACGTGTGTGTGTGTAATATATTAATAAAAAATGAATATAATTTATTCAGACAATGATGCATTGAATTCAGCTGGAATAACCACCATGCTACGGACACATCCAATGTTGTACTAGAACTATTATATAATTTCATTTTTAATATAATTTGTCTTAGTTTTCTTTTATTAAAAATTCATATCATTATATATCCAGATATTCCTACCTGAAATGATTTTGTTAAACACTTCATAAATCTGATTTCTCTCTTCTGATCTCAGCTTTAGGCTATTTCATATTAAAGTATCTTTTTTTTTTTTGACAAAATGCAAGTAAATCCTTTAAAGATCTGACCATTTTGATTAATACTTTTTAGAAGCTATTTAAATTTCAAATAAAGAGAGCATTAGAATAAAAAGGATGCAAAATATTTACATATCAGCATTATTATAAGTCTTTTTGCATTATATATTTAACTCTTATAGATCTGAAAAGAACAAAAAAAAACAAAAAACAAAAACAATTTCAGGCAATCCTAAAAAGAAAAATTAAAATGGAATAAAGAAATTGAAATAAGACTTACAGGAGGGCATGATGGTAAAGGAGGAGGTGTCCCTCGCGGCATATATCCATATAAGGTAGGACTTTGAACATTCCGCACAGGACTAAGAGACTTGGACTGTAAAAAATAAAAAAAGAATTGTTAGATTTTTTTTTTTATGATTTAATAAAAATCAAGGACAAAAAAAGATGGATGACAAAGTTTGAATGCTCAATGATGAATTATCAGTTTTTGCACATTTGTGACAAAGTAAATTAAGTTGTTAATATTTCATATCGTGCAATCTAAGTAAAAGTGAGGCAAAAGAAAATGAAAAGGACAAATGATTTAAAATTTGTAAGATCAAAAGCAGTAAGTTACACTGAGAAAGTGCCCCCCAAAAATGAAAGAAAAGTACGAAAAAAAGAAAAAGGAAGTGAGGTAAGGAAGAAAAATAAGAGGATGGAGGGAAGAAAAGAGAATAAAGAGAGAAGAAAAAAGGAAAAGTAGTGAGGAGGAGAAGTAAAAGAGAAAAAAGAGAGTGGATAAAGTGAAAAGAAGGAAGAGAAAGAATTAGAAGAGGAAAGAAAAGAGAGAAGGAGAGCGAATAAAAAAGAAAAATAATGAGGAAAGAGAAGAGAAGAAAAATAAAAAGTGAAAGAGAAGAAAAAGTGAAAAAGAAATTAAAGAGAAGAAAAGGTGAAAAAAGAAAAAGGGGAGAGAAAAAAGAGAAGGTGAAAAAGAAAGGAGAGAGAAGAAAAAGAGAAAATGAAAAAGTGGTAAAAAAGAGAAAGAGGAGAGAAGAAAAAGGGAGCATGAGAAATGAAGAAAAAGAGAAAGGGAGAGTAGTGAATGAAGTAAAAGAGAAATATCTGAAAGAATACTTCCAAGAAAAAAAAAACGAATAAGACAAAAAGAATGATGCAAACAAATAATAGATGTAAAAAGAGAAGACATCAATAAAAACAGAAGAAAATAAGAAAAACAGAAATCGTAAAAAGTTGAAAGAAGGAAAATGAAAACAAAGTTAAAGAAGATGGAAACTATACGAATGCCAGTAGAACAGACAGAAAAGATTGCTAAAAAGTATACAGTCAATCTTATTGACATTATTTTCCAATACAATTCACACATGTTCCTTGCAACCAGCCTTTTGTTCCAATATCTGTTTATCTGATAACAATTTCATTACACCAGTGGAAATATTTTTCATGACTTATCAGGGACAAAACCACTTTCATAGATATTTCCCAAATTCCCCAAACAGTCTGGTACAAAGAAGGGCATCTAGTTGTAAATGCAAATAAAAGAAAGAAATGCTTTGCTCCAAACTCTTCAATGGCACTAACCAACAAACAATAAAAGTTTATTATCATTCTTAATCATCTAACTTAGGCTTGTACAGAAAACAGACATTAATTTAGAATACAAAGATAATGATATTAATATTCTAATTAAGTAATAAAAGCTGTAATGTTTTTATATCAGTGCCTGCTGATAAAGTCTATTGAAAATCTCAAGCTTCAAGAATATTGGCAATTTCTTGTAATTAAGTAGAACTATCAAACCATACAATGATTGTGTAGGGGAACATTATCATCTATATGCAGCCTAATAATGAAAAAAGCATTTACTTTACAAAAATTTTTCAACATGATCTTTTTCCTTGTTGAAGCCCTTGCTTTATTAAATATTAATTACATATATAAGTAAATCAATATGTCTGTATCTTAATGATGAAAAAAAAAACTTAGTATCCATAACTATTTTTCAACTACAATTTTCTTTGTGAAAGCCTTTTATTCAGTAACTAGTTGAATATGCTGAACGATATTTATCTGCCTCCACACCAAAGGAAAATGTGGCACAAGGCTTTTTTAATGTGGGGTATCCGAGCCCTTAAGCCTGGGCAAAATTTTCTTGTCTAATATTCCCCAGACAAGACTCTACCCTTCGGCGGAGTCTCGACTGGGTTATCACTCTCCGCCCAAAGGCAGAGAGTCCGACAATGTATATTCTGCATGAGGCAGAATACCCAGAATGCACTGGAACATAGGCTGAATATTCATTATACAGTGAGAATTTTAAATAAAAATTCACTTATGTGTCAGGCTGTGGATCTATTGATGAGAGTAGAGAGTAGCAATAAGTCCATATCCTAAATTATGAAAAACAACATTGCACAAAGTTATTTTTCAACATAATTTCCTTTATTGTCAATATAAATACTTTAATGG
Organism: Ascarosepion bandense; assembly: GCA_037127315.1. Taxonomy (NCBI): domain Eukaryota; kingdom Metazoa; phylum Mollusca; class Cephalopoda; order Sepiida; family Sepiidae; genus Ascarosepion; species Ascarosepion bandense. The sequence continues at coordinate 9,720 of JBBBDQ010002193.1, forward strand.
TAAATATATAACACACTCAGTCATGATATTATTTTACACCAAATACACATGCCGTATGGAATACTTATGTTTTCCCCATGCAAAGTAATAAATTTATTAAAGCATAAGATGTTATTGAATATGAAAGAATATGATAAAAAAATTATTAAGAAAGAAGCCAATAAAAGAACAGGATTTAAAGAAAAACGAAGATAATGATTAGCATTGCATTTAAATTTTTGAAGATCAAAGTTGACTAGTAAGTTGCCAAGAAGCTGAAAGAGAGTTCCACAAGTGAGAAGTGTGAGAGAAGAAACCAGTCACAGTAATTATGATTACATCTAGCAATTTCAACAGTAAAATGATGAGACCTAGCTACCAATCTAGTACTGTGCTAAAATTTTTGAAGTCAATGTATCAAAGAGAAATTTCATTAGAATTTCCATGAAAATATGACCTGTTTCTTTTTGTTTATGCTTAGTCCTTTCTTCTTGCTTTCCTCTGCCACATTCTGTAGGAGGTGTTGTAGTTTCCTTTCTATGTCTGTTATCAGCACTGTGTCATCTGTATATCTTATAGTGTTAAGATTGTGGCTGATAATAAATCCTGGTAGGACTTCTAATTATCTCAGAATTACTTTGCTGTATAGGTTGAATAGATTCAGTGAGAAGACATATCCTTGTCTTATACACATTTTTATTTTTGTATATCTGCTGAACTCAGCTTCTGTCCATATGCAGCTGGTTCTTGATTATTCTAATGTCTTTCCTGAATATGTCAATGTTGTTGAGCAACTTTAACATATCTTTCTGGTGTACATTGTTGAACACCTTTGCACAATCTATAAACACAAGAACACATCCTTCTGCATTTGCAATACTCTTTCTGATAACATTCTGAGCATAACTATTGCATTCCTCGTTCTGGTGTCTTTGATGGACTCATGATGTTCTTGTCCGATCTCTGGCCTGATTCTGGTTCGATCTCTGGCCTGATGTGCTCTATTCATCAGAATTTGGATGATGAGTTTTGTTATGTGGCTCATTAGGCCAATTGTCAGTAGAATTTGTATTCATTTGTGTCTGGTTTCTTAGGCATTGCTATGAAAATAGATCAACTTAAGTCTTCTTGTATTTCACTTCTGTTGTAGATTTCATTTATTATTTCTGTTGCCTTGTCTATGTCAAAATTGTCAAAAGCTGTCAGCATCTCTATTATTACAATTTTGTCTGGTCATGTCACTTTGTTTCTGTTCAATTTGACCAATTGAATTTCTACTATTTTTTTAAATATTTCTGGTCTGTCAATATTTCTGTGTATTGCTGGTTATTTTCTTTTCTTGGGGGAAAATTCTCTGAAGTATTTTTTATTTATCTATTATCAGTGTTCTGTCCTTGGATTTTATACATCCTTTCCACGTTTCCCTATCCCTGGTGGCTCTGAGCATGCCTTCTCTGTGCAATCCTCATTCTGTCATCCACCTGATTAGGTCCTTCAAATATGTTATCCGTTGCTTTCCTCTTTCTCTTTTTCCCTCTATCTAGCCTGTTAGTATCAGGTTCTCCAGGCCCTCCTTCCTCATTGCGTGTCCCAGGAAATTTAGCTGTCTCTTCCTGATGCTCAGTATTAATTTTCTTTTTGTTTCCACATTCTTTGTATTTCTTCACATTTTTCATTGAACCATTCTCTTTAGTCTGTCTGCATTTGTTCCTTTTTTCTTTATGTAGTTTTCTGTATTCCATTCTGTGTCTTCGCATAGTTTTCTATCTGCTTTGCATCACGTCGAGAATCTCATTTGTCGTCCATTATCTTTTGGCATGATCTTGTTTACTGATATCATTAAAGCTTCTCTTAGTGTGTCCCATTTCAAGTTTCCATTTTCTACCTTGTGTCTACTTTTCACATTATCTAGATATTTTTTCTTCGGGTCATTCAGAATTCTGTTGCAATGAAATTTGGATGCTGTGTTAGGCTTTTTTCAAATTCCATAGTTACATTCTTAGGTTACATATAACAGGTCAGTGATTGATTCCACAGTTGGCACTTGGATAGGTTTGGCAGTGTACAACTGCATTCCTGAATACATGCTACTCTAATTAAAAGAAAAAAATAATTGACTAAGACAAAAATGTCTAGAAAGTGCTTTAATCTCTAGTTCAGCCACAGTAAATTTATGTCCAGGTTCTCACAATGTTTCATTATTCTTGGCAGCTTGTCTGTTATCCCAATGTTGGATATTTAATTTAATATTTAATTTAATATTATTTAATATTTAGTTGATGAAAAGAAAAAGAATATAGATGAATTTGGATAGATTGCAAAAGCTTATTTTAAAAAAATTTTGAAACTACTACTGTCTCTTTTTCATGCATGTGTGTGTGTGTACAATCATAAGTTTTTGAATCTGTGTTTTGGCTAAACATATATATATATATATATATATATATATATATATATATATATATAATGTTTAGCCAAAACACAGATTCAAAAACTTATGATTATATATATATATATATATATATATATATACATACACACACACAGTGTGAAATGGATACATTTTTGCATTTTTATTTCCTGCATTGTTTGTTTTTGATTCTCTTAACTGCACAGCATAGTAGCGTCAGTTGGGCACTGTAAGAAAATGAGCAGCATGACACAACTCAATCCACCAGAGGTTTGGAAACAACATGCAGTACTGCTTAGCATTCATACTGTAAGCTCCAATACAAACCTTTCAGAGTATTTGGGTGTCAATCTGAGAACAGTGCAGAGGATTTGGAAAAAGTTGGATGAATCTAATGAAGGTGTTTCGAGTGATCACTAGTGATGGCAATATGCCTTCATTCATCTTCCTACAGGATCTTAGACTCTACACAGGCCTACATCAAGTGCCTTAAAAAGGTAGTGCTGCCTTGGGTCAAGAAGGTGTTTGCTGGAAGAACTTATGGCTGTCAGACAATTTTGTGACCATATCACCCCTTACATCTGGCCACCTAACTTCCCAGATTGCAATCCCCTCGATTGTTGGGTGTTGGGTGCAGCTGAGTGAGAGATCAACAAAATTCCTTGTAAAGCCAAAAATGAATTGAAGGTAAGGATTATAGCAGCATTCACCAATTTAAACAAGGAGACTATGCAGAAGAGATGCAAGAGATTCATAAGTTGTCTGGAGGCTGCGGTTGAAGCCAATGGTGATTTTTATTGAATAAATTTACCCTTTAGTATTTCAAGATATTTTTGTGTAATTTTGGAAAATGTATCTGTTAAAATGAGATGTCAGCGTTATTTTCGTTTTTGTATAATTTAGACGACATTTTATCGATCGCACCCTGTACACACACACATAATTTAATCTATATCTGCAACTGAGAGAGGTTTGCATTTGCGTGTGTGTGAGTATATGCCATTCTATGTACTTAATTTTGTGCATATATTCATGTTTGTAATAGTGTATAATCATATCACATTTGTAAACTGTTATTTTATGATTTGGGGGTGGATGGCTTTTCTTTCACAAGATGACAAACAAATGAAAGGGTTGTAAGATTTATATCACAAAATAGCAAAAGGGGACAGAATGCTGGCAGAAAAGTAAGATCAGGTTGGGGTTAGGGAGCACTGGAATTCAAGGTGAAACTTGCAGGCGGCAATGAATATGAATATAGCAAAGTGCAGAACATCTACAACTCAAGGCTGTCTTTGCTCAGCAAATCTCTAATCAGGACTCGTTTAGTTTGCAGTCTTGATTATCAAGAAGAAAAACTGTGCCAATGGAAAAGTCTTTGAGAAATGAAGGAATCTCTTTATTGTATGGTGGTGATGGCGCCAGTGTTTGGTTTTCTTTTAATGCAAACTTAACAAGATAAAAGATCCAAGTATTGCATTGCTACATTTGTGATGTTGGTGGTGGATGAAAGGGTTTGAGGATAATAGAAAAATCACTATCCTTATGCTTATCCATAATGAGTGGAAAATATGGGCAGTGTGGTAATTACTAATGTTTTGCTTGGGCTTTGGTTAAAATGATGATGTCAGTCAGGCTTACAAGTTTCTGCCTCTTTTAGAATGCATATCTAACGAAGCTGACAAGTTGAGGAAAGAGGGAAGTTGGGTTTGTTTTAAAGAAAGAACAAGTAGAAAAAACAGGAAGTTTTCTATCGAAGAAGCTAAAATAAGACACAATAGTCACATCATTATAGCTGATATTTGTCATAATTGTAAATATATTTTAAAATGAATAACATTGGTCATATAACTGGCTAAGTATTCCTTTAGCTGATTCGGAAAAAGACCACAAAATATTACCCATTAATAATGTTTCTTTCTTAACTAGGCAACAAAGACATAAGAGGTAACTGAGTGTGAAATAATATTAAAAAAAAAGAAAAACATTATTAAGGAGTGAGAACAATAGAAAAGCAGGAACTAAGACAGCAGAAAAACAATTGATATTGCATTTAAATTTTTGAAGAGCAATGTTGACTGGAAAGCTAGAAGAGTATTCCACAAGTGAGAAGTGCATGAGAAAAAAAACTGTTAGCATAGAATTTATGGTCACATCTATTCAATTCAACTGTAAAAGAATGAGACCAAACAGCCAATCTTGTCATCTTCCTGCTGCCTTGGCTGAGATAGAACTCACTACACTCCTCCATTATTCCCTGTGTATTTGGAACTCTGGTGCAGTTTATAGCTGAATACTTGATGCTTAGCCAGGGCTACCAAGGGTGTTTTTATTGTGACACCAACACTAGATGGGTTGCCTCCAGGCCCCATCCTGTTATTTAACCCATAACTGGAAGGAAGTGACGAATTAATACCTTTCCTAAGTGCTTAAGTGAATGCAGGGTACTCAACTGGAATTCAAACTCGGCTCACCGATTTCTCTTTCCAAGCCAACATCCACTGCACCACAACGCACATCCGTCACCGAACGCTCACAGTGCCTGGTATTCCCAAGCGGTCACCCATCTAGGTCCTGACCAGGCTCACGTTGCTTAACTTTGGTGCTCGAATGAGAACCGGTGTATTCAACGTGATATGCCATAAGCATCTGCCAATCTAATACTGTGCATAGATTTGTAAAGTCAAGATAACAAAGAGGAAAGCTCATCAGAACAATTACCATAAAAATATTTCTAGAGAAGGCACAGAAAGCTATGTTCCAGTAGTGGGAAAGGGACTGAATCTGAAAGACCAAGTCAAAACTGATAACATTGCATATTCTTGGAATTATTTCAAAATTTTGTCCTCATCTTAGTGGATGTAAGTGTTACAAATAGATACAATGTTTCAA
>JBBBDQ010002193.1:20000-25000 GCA_037127315.1 Ascarosepion bandense
CATGACTGACTGGGCAGTTAAGTGCCATATGTAATACATGCTTGAGCGATCACGTCTCGAAATAGACATGACTGACTGGGCAGAAGATTATCCCACAGTAAGTTGCCATTACTTTCTGTAGTAGACTGGTTGCCAGCCAAGGCTATAGAACCCAATCTGTCATGTTATTTAACCCATAACTGGAAGGAAGAGATTAATACCTTTCCCAAGGGTATTTGTGCATAAGTGAATGCAGGGAATTCAACTGGAATCCAAACTTGGCTCCCTGATTTCTCGTTCCGAGTCGATATCCATTGAACCACAATGCACGTCCATTGATGACATTACAGATCCTTATTTTAATTTAGTTTTCTGGCAAGAGACAGTGAACCCACTTTTTTTGCATAAGATTAATGAAAAGAACAATATATTGCAGTAAATGATCTTTTGGGTTGGATTGATGTCAAATTATTCTTGACCTTGAACATGACAAGTTCAAGACCAAGAATAAGTAAAATTTTTGAAAGTTGATTTTTCTTTTTAGGTAAACACACATTACCCATTAGATATGCACATTATGTAGCTGTTATTGGCATGAAAAAAAATGAATTTTTATGTTTAGTTAAAATTCTAGCCAAAACTGTTGCATTTGATTTTGCAAATATACCTTTGTGAGAATATGAATTTATCTCTTCTCTTTAATTCCCAACACAGGGTTTATAACCAGGTAGACTGGGATTTCTAACTTCGATTGGCAGTCTAGAGCTAACACAACTCTGAATTTAAAACTGTTTGGATGCATAGCTAGCAGCTCATTCCTGTAAATCCTACTTGCAATGAGAACCGCAGCCTACTGTGCCCCTATACTCTAACAGAAGAGTTCATTGGGTTAACATTCATATGCCTCTTTTACCTGAAAGATTTGTGTAACACAATCTTCATTTGAATTTGTCACTAACTCAGCCAAGCTTAATAAATTTTGAAAAAAATATATTGAGGCATACTTAAAAACAATAGGCAGGATTTCTAAACAGTATTCATCATTTTAACCGGAATAGGTAAATTCATTTAACAGATTTCAGTTGGCATATTTTTGGTGTTTTAAACTAAAAGAATCTAATTCCTGAATTAGATTCAAGACACAACCTTCTAATTATAGCAGTGCCACTCTTACTGTTTCAGTTCCCTTTCAACTTTTCTTTATAAAACTAATTATTTACCTTTGATTTTGATTGCAGTGTGTCATAAAAAAAAGTAGTTGATTGTCTCAATTATGAGAAGTCATGTTGTATCAGTCAGATATCACCTAAGTATATTTTTCAGAAGTGAGAAGTCATGTTGTATCAGTCAGATATCACCTAAGTATATTTTTCAGAAGTGAGAAGTCATGTTGTATCAGTCAGATATCACCTAAGTATATTTTTCAGAAGTGAGAAGTCATGTTATATCAGTCAGATATCACCTAAGTATATTTTTCAGAAGTGAGAAGTCATGTTGTATCAGTCAGATATCACCTAAGTATATTTTTCAGAAGTGAGAAGTCATGTTGTATCAGTCAGATATCACCTAAGTATATTTTTCAGAAGTGAGAAGTCATGTTATATCAGTCAGATATCACCTAAGTATATTTTTCAGAAGTGAGAAGTCATGTTGTATCAGTCAGATATCACCTAAGTATATTTTTCAGAAGTGAGAAGTCATGTTGTATCAGTCAGATATCACCTAAGTATATTTTTTAGAAGTGAGAAGTCATGTTGTATCAGTCAGATATCACCTAAGTATATTTTTCAGAAGTGAGAAGTCATGTTGTATCAGTCAGATATCACCTAAGTATATTTTTCAGAAGTGAGAAGTCATGTTGTATCAGTCAGATATCACCTAAGTATATTTTTCAGAAGTGAGAAGTCATGTTGTATCAGTCAGATATCACCTAAGTATATTTTTTAGAAGTGAGAAGTCATGTTGTATCAGTCAGATATCACCTAAGTATATTTTTCAGAAGTGAGAAGTCATGTTGTATCAGTCAGATATCACCTAAGTATATTTTTTAGAAGTGAGAAGTCATGTTGTATCAGTCAGATATCACCTAAGTATATTTTTCAGAAGTGAGAAGTCATGTTGTATCAGTCAGATATCACCTAAGTATATTTTTCAGAAGTGAGAAGTCATGTTGTATCAGTCAGATATCACCTAAGTATATTTTTTAGAAGTGAGAAGTCATGTTGTATCAGTCAGATATCACCTAAGTATATTTTTCAGAAGTGAGAAGTCATGTTGTATCAGTCAGATATCACCTAAGTATATTTTTCAGAAGTGAGAAGTCATGTTGTATCAGTCAGATATCACCTAAGTATATTTTTCAGAAGTGAGAAGTCATGTTATATCAGTCAGATATCACCTAAGTATATTTTTCAGAAGTGAGAAGTCATGTTGTATCAGTCAGATATCACCTAAGTATATTTTTCAGAAGTGAGAAGTCATGTTGTATCAGTCAGATATCACCTAAGTATATTTTTTAGAAGTGAGAAGTCATGTTGTATCAGTCAGATATCACCTAAGTATATTTTTCAGAAGTGAGAAGTCATGTTGTATCAGTCAGATATCACCTAAGTATATTTTTCAGAAGTGAGAAGTCATGTTGTATCAGTCAGATATCACCTAAGTATATTTTTTAGAAGTGAGAAGTCATGTTGTATCAGTCAGATATCACCTAAGTATATTTTTCAGAAGTGAGAAGTCATGTCGTATCAGTCAGATATCACCTAAGTATATTTTTCAGAAGTTAGAAGTCATGTTGTATCAGTCAGATATCACCTAAGTATATTTTTCAGAAGTGAGAAGTCATGTTGTATCAGTCAGATATCACCTAAGTATATTTTTCAGAAGTGAGAAGTCATGTTGTATCAGTCAGATATCACCTAAGTATATTTTTCAGAAGTGAGAAGTCATGTTGTATCAGTCAGATATCACCTAAGTATATTTTTCAGAAGAAACTAAATAAGAAGCAATAATACTGTCTCATTACTGTATTTGATTATAAAATTTATACGATCACCATTACCAAAATTTATACTATAAAAAGTTGCTGAAAAATATTCAAACTGGATATTTCTCAAAATCTGACCAAAGAATCAAAAATCAAAATGTTGATTTTAAGTACGATTCATTTTGACCCTATTTTCCTTAAGATATCCATTTTGGTCATATTTCTTAAACAGATTAACTGAGTTTTATTTCGCTATCATGTCTTCTTGAACATAATTAGTAAATCATTCAGTCAGACAGTTAAGTGCCATATGTGAAACATGCTTGGGCGATCATGTCTCGAACAGACATGACTGACTGGGCAGAATATTTTCCCGCAGTAGGTTGCTATTACTTTCTGCAGTAGACCGGTTGCCAACCAAGACTATAGAACCCAATCTGTCCAGCTATTTAACCCATAGCTGGAGGGAAGAAGAGATGGGTTAATACCTTTCTCATGGGTATTTGTGCATTAGCGAATGCAATAAATTCAACTGGAATTCGAACTCAGTTCTCCGATTTCTTGTTCCGAGACGATATATATTACACCAAAGTATTACTTATCTTGAAAATGGTTTAAGTTAAAAGGAACAAATGTTTGAAAAGCACATTTTCTTTTATAAGACTTTCAGTCTGTACATTAGTAAGTGTTAATTTCTTGTAATAAAGAATATATATGTGTGTTTGTGTGTGTATCTTTTTTACAAGCATTATTGGATGTAACAGACAAAAAATATCTATTTTTTATTAACTTATTTTCAGCTCTGAACTAAATGCTTTACATTAGTTGGAAATCCATGAATGAAGAGTCCATCGTTGAATTCGTAGAACGAATGATTCCTAGCATTTAACTGTTCTATCAGTCATCATCAGGGTGGAGTCATAGAAAGATATAAGTTACTAATTTCCGTCTTAGTCCATTGAAAATTATTTTATGAATAACCAATTAATTCCTAAAATATTTTTCCATAGACTAAAATAAATACCAGTAACTTTTAACTTTTCTATGTCTCCACCCTGATGATCCTTGAAACAATCATAAGTATTCAGATACACCCTTTCTACCCATTCATAGCTGTTCATTCATTTGCATTGAAACCATGAAAAGTTGCTAAAATGGTGTAACTGTCATTCTTTGCCTGTTACATTCAAATATATATATATATATATATATATATGTATATATACGCACATTTCATATATATATAATGATGTTTTATAAAAAAATGTAAAATCTTGCTTCATTTCCAATTATGTAAATGAAACTCTCAAAAATATGTTTATAACCCAACAAACATTTGTGAAAAGATGAATGGAGCAATGTTATAATAAAAATAAAAGTATTAATACTGTTGATGATGATGATGATGATAGTAATCTCATCATCTAAAAAATAGAAAGGGAAGGTTTACACCATATTCTTCCTTTTAACAAGTCTATGAATAATTCATAGAAGAAGGGAATAGATTGAAAATGATAGCTGATTTTTAACAGACCCTTAAAAATGCATTATCCGAAATACATTAGAGGCACACTCATGTTCTTTGTGAGAGTGACTAAACCCTGAGGATTGGCAGAGAAGGGGTGAAACCATGAATTTACTTGTGTATTCAATCAATCCATTTTTTGTATAAAGTTCACTTTAAAAAATGGATCCTGGATAATCCCATTACAATGGGATAAAGAAAGTAAAATAGAAAGTTGGAAAAAAAAAAGAAGATGAGGAAGTAATGTTATAACTGAAAGAACAAGGAAAAAAAAATAGTAAAAGTTTATGTTAAGGAGGAAGACAAGAAAGAGATGAGAGATAGGATAAAAAACGAAAGGAGTTAGGAAAGGAAAACTATGGTGTTAAATTCTAAAGAGAGAATCAAAGAGGAGCTGAGTTGAGAATATAATGAAGAAAGATTTAGGAGTGAAACAATTAAAATAGAAGAAGAAAATGAAAGATTGAGAAAAATAGAAAAAAAAATGACAGAAATGGAAGAAAAGAAGAA
>JBBBDQ010002193.1:30000-206751 GCA_037127315.1 Ascarosepion bandense
TTTTAAACTGAGATTTCATTACTGCTATACATTGATTTATTTGGACCAGTTTCCTTATTGTCTATAACTTTGACAAGAGTCATTCACGTGTTTAACCCTCTAGGGCCATTTGTATCATATTTGATACAGTATTTCCCTATAAGGAAACATTTGGCATTCATTGACTGAGCAGTTAGTACTGCTTTCATTTGAAATTTATAAAATATTTCTCTTAAAAAATTTTTCAGGAAAATATTTCTTTCAAGGCTTGTTTTCATACTGTATCAAATATGATACGAATGGCCCTAGAGGGTTAATGCTGTTCAGAAGCTCTAATCCATTTGAAGTAGGGTTAGTAAATAGGATTTTTACCTAATTGCATGGGTTGGTTATAGGATAAATAAAGTGTAAAGTATGACAAGAAGAAGTTGATTACTGATCGCATGTCATAAAACAACATTATACAACACTCTTCTTTATGAGGGTCATTCAATAAATAAGGTGAATTTTTTGGTATAAGAAATTCTAATACAGATAGAAGCTTACTTTTTTTTAATTTTTTCCTTTACTTCTTTTTCAAAGGGATTTAATTTTTTTGGCAGATTGAAAAAAACTTTGAGAGTTTTGGAGATTAACAAAGATAGCCAACCAAGAAGCATGCTCCAGGATTGAACAGAAGTCAGTTATCAAGTTTTTGGTTGCTGAAGGGTGCAAACCAATTGAAATTCATAGGAGAATGTCAACTGTGTATGCTGCCACATGTTTCAGCCAAAAAAAATGTCTACAAGTGGGCTAAATTGTTTAAAGAAGGATAGAGCAGTGTTAAGCATGAAGACAGGCCTGGGAGGCCTAGAGAAGTGAGGTCTCCTGAGGTGATCAAATCAGTCAATGACCTCATTCAGTCTGACAGAAGGGTGACAGTGGATGATATTGCAAGGACTTTGGCCCTATCTGTTGGGATAGCACACAAAATTGTCCTTAATGACCTTGCCTACTCGAAGGTCACTTCCTGGTGGGTGCCAAAGATGCTTACTGAAGAGCATAAACAGAAGAGGGTCGAGTTGTCCCAGCAGTATCTCTCCGCCTTACAGCTCAGACCTTGCCCCTTCAGACTTTCACCTGTTTGGTCCAAAGATTTTTATGCTGAGGGAATATGGAAGCTTGTACACAGATGGGAAAAGTGTGTGACACTGCTGGGAGACTACGTTGAAAAAAAAAAATTAGCTTCTATCTGTATTAGAAGTCCTTATACCGAAAAATTGATCTTATTTATTGAATGACCCTCGTATTTTAGATTATTATGGAATAGAGAGGTTTCTTTTTTCCCCTTACAGCTTATACATGTGAAGAATGATATTAGTGAGACTAGCCATTCCCTTATAATGAAACATTCAGTATTCATTGACTGAATACTTGGCATTACTGTTGGCTGAAATTTCTAAAAATCTTTCTCTTAAAATGATTTTTCAAGAAAATAGGTTTCTCAAGCCCACTATCTGCTATCTCTAACTTTTGTATGACATGTCAACATCTTGACGATGTTATTATTTTCTCTTCTAGTTACATTCCATCCATTTTAGTTATTGCTGCTCTGGAAAGTCTTTAAGTAATGTGATATGATTTCTATTCTTTGTTATTTCTATAGCACAAGTCTACAAAATCTGATGAAGGACAGTCCTCTTCAAGACTAACAGGGTTCATTCACTTGAATCCATTTTTGAACATTGATCTGAGAAAACAGTTGACAATTTAGTTATTTATCGGTTAGGTGTTATGCATGGCAACCATATAAAAATCTAGATCTAACAAGGCTATTCAAGAACATGATTTATATTCTTAATAGTTCAGGTAAATCCCATTGTTAGCAGAAACTACACAGTTTTGAGCCTCCAAACAATGATGGACAATTTCCTTATCACTGTCAAAATATTTTATTTGATATACACACTAGCTTTCCTTGGGTATGTTATTCATTTTGCTTAGGTTACATTCTGTGATGTTTGTCAGAAATTCTCTCAACTGACACCAACAGGCTTTTTAGACTCACTGGAGTTCTTTATTTAAACATGTAGACTAGTTCATTTGAATCACCATGGTGTGTTATTTCGTATTTAGTAACTATTGGGGAATATTGAATGAGTTTGAGTTTTGTTTAACAGCATATCAACCCCTGTCGGCTGTTTAATGCCAAAAAGGTGGGTTTTAAAGGTTTTTTTTAATGTTCGGTTATAGTGAGAAAGTTGATTTAGTCAGATTTTGATGAATATCTTTTTAATATTTTTATTTTAGAAAACTTCTACTTTTGTATTCAAAAATGTATTGCTGGTAATAATTTTTTTTCTTCAAAGATGTGTTATAATAATAATTTTTTTCTTTTAAAAATGTATTGTTGGTTATAATTTTTTTCCTTCAAAAATGCATATTTTTCTATAAAAGTCTATTTTTAAACTTTCATAGACTTTTGACCCCAGTTTGGAGATCAACTATTTGCCCATAGATGGGACCCAAACAGATGCTACCACTCCAGGTCAGGGTGGACCTGGGAACAACAGCCATTAAGAGGTGGTTCCATGCTCCTCACAACCTCCCAATCAGAGGCCTTGCTACCACCTTGGGTCAGGGTGGACCTGAGAACAACAGCAATTAAGAGGTGATTCCATGCTCCTCACAACCTCCCAATCAGAGGCCTTGCTACCACCTTGGGTCAGGGTGGACCTGAGAACAACAGCAATTAAGAGGTGGTTCCATGCTCCTCACAACCTCCCAATCAGAGGCCTTGCTACCACCTTGGGTCAGGGTGGACCTGAGAACAACAGCAATTAAGAGGTGATTCCATGCTCCTCACAACCTCCCAATCAGAGGCCTTGCTACCACCTTGGGTCAGGGTGGACCTGAGAACAACAGCAATTAAGAGGTGGTTCCATGCTCCTCACAACCTCCCAATCAGAGGCCTTGCTACCACCTTGGGTCAGGGTGGACCTGAGAACAACAGCAATTAAGAGGTGATTCCATGCTCCTCACAACCTCCCAATCAGAGGCCTTGCTACCACCTTGGGTCAGGGTGGACCTGAGAACAACAGCAATTAAGAGGTGATTCCATGCTCCTCACAACCTCCCAATCAGAGGCCTTGCTACCACCTTGGGTCAGGGTGGACCTGAGAACAACAGCAATTAAGAGGTGGTTCCATGCTCCTCACAACCTCTCAATCAGAGGCCTTGTTGCTGGATGCAGTTTACCATCATACCCAGGACCAATTTTGAATGAAATGCTTTATTTAATCTGTTAGGCTAAAAGTAATCTTGTACGGTAGAGGTTGCAATTTAAGTTCCTGGATCAGCATAAAAGTAACTCATCATCATAAGGAAGAATGGAGAAGTTCTGAAAATCAAATGGATGCTAAGTGTGTCAGAAATGTGAAAAGTACACACTATAGAGATTAAATAAAAGATTTCCAGCCAACAGTTCTAGAAGGTTATTGAATACAACAGATACCCAAGGAGGGCTGAAGAGTACAGTGGCTGAAATGTGTCAAAAAAAACAATAAAGACAAGAAAACTGGTCTGAATGAATCAACATGGAATTATTCATTTTTAATCAATGATATTCAGAATGCAGTGAAAAATCCTCTTTTCTCTGGACAGAATTGAGATGTAATATAGGATTTTTATGCCCAAATTTCTGAGATGGGAAGTTATCATTATTTACATTCAGACTAATATCCATATCTTTTGCTGTTACTATCACAATGTTTCAGCCATCAAAGACAGTGAAAGAGCCCAACAGCCAAAACAAATCTAAGGATGTTAGTTTGAATGAAAATAATGCAAATGGTGTCCTAAATTTTTATTTGCTTTTCTTACACATGTAGAAAATTAGATAACTACAGTCTTAAAACCCATATGTATAGACAAATGTATATTCATGATATACCAAAGCATTATATATATACATGAATGTATATATATACATATATATATATATATATATATATATACATATATATATACGTATACATATATATACGTATATATATATATATCTGTATATATATATATGTATATATATATATATATATACGTATATATATCTGTATATATATATATATGTGTACGTATATATATATATACGTATATATATATATACGTATATATATATGTATATATATATATACATACATGTATATGTATATATACATATATATATATATACACATGTATATATATATATATATATATACGTATATATACATATACGTACATGTATATATACATATACATATATATATATATATATATGTATGTATGTATGTATGTTGGGCAAAGAAACACCATTTATTTTTATGTTTATACCCGCAAAGAGACACCCATATTTGCACAGTTCTCTTTGTAATATTGTTAGAAGAGTGATGTCCTCCTGGGTTGTATATGACCTGTCGCATACATGATTAAATGTCAACCTCATTGCAAAGAATGTCCCTTAATTGGTCTCTTTATGTGTGACCTTAAGCATATGTACAGGCTCCTCGAGAATAACGAGCCAGAAAAGCTTATAGCTGAAAATAGTAAAAAATGAATAACTCAAATAATAACAATAATACTGATAATAATAATAATAATAATAATAATAATTGTACTTATAGTAGCAGTAATAATAATAATAATAATAATAATAATAATAACAACAACAATATTTATAGGCTGAAAATTATAAAAACAATAATAGGTACACTTCTAATAATATGTATTAATAATAACACTGCCAAATTAAAATAAGAAATAATAGCAGTATTAATACAATATCTTGTGACACTAAGGAGGGTCATTCATTATGAAAGAAATGAATTTGTTATTTAAATTTTTTCATACCTTTTTATATATGAAATTTGAATTCAGTATAAAAATATAACAAAAAACTAAGATTTATTCATATCATTTATTTTTTTACCATAAAAATAATTTCTTATAATATTCTCAAGTATTTTTATTTGAAATACATACATACATACATACATACATACATATATATATAAACATAGACACTATGCAAATAAAATAAAAATTTAAAACATTACATGATGCCTGTTAGTTTCACTCTTCAGACAATGGTCTAAGAATCACTGGAGATATGTTAATTTCTATATCCATACTGTGTATATCTACAAACATTATATATATATATATATATATATATATATATATATATATAATCTTCTAAGATTATTGTATTTGTGTGTGTTTTTTTTTCTCTTTAGTATCTGGGACATTTTAATATGAAAACTGTTCTCTTACACTGGCAACCCCAAGTGGCAGTGTCTTTTTTATAAATATAGCAAAATGTTTGAAGATGTTTATGAAACTGAGAAAAGAAGACAGTTCAACAGAGTACAACAAAAATAATTTAAAAAATATATTTAAGGAACTTCCATATTAAAGCCTAATTAGTTATTTTTATGGTATAGGTCAGTTAAGTGCCATACGTAATACACACTTGTGCGATCATGTCTTGAAATAGACATGACTGACTGGGCAGAAGATTATCCCGCAATAGGTTGCCATTGCTTTCTGCAGTAGATTGGTTGCCAACCAAGGCTATAGAACCCAATCTGTCCTGTTATTTAATCCATAACTGGAAGGAAGAAATAGATTAATACCTTTCCCAAGGGTATTTGCGCATAAGTGAATGCAGGGAATTCAACTGGAATTCGAACTTGGCTTCCCGATTTCTCGTTCCAAGCTGATATCCACTGCAGCACAACGCACATCCATATGGCATCGGTAAATGAGTAAAATTAGAATAATCTTCCATTGCTATCCTAACCCAATTCTCGTACTAAAGTCTTTTACTCAGATAGTTTAGGATTCTAGTAATATAATGATTCAAATGGATATTAACCACCTTAAGAAGAAACTTGCTTTTGACTTTAATTAATTCCTATCACTTGAATGCTACTCTTTAAAATTTTCCTAATTACTAACAGGATAACAATTGGGAGAAGTTATTAATAGTGGTTCCTGAAAATACAACCTTTAAATTTTTTTTCCTTCTATTTCAACTCTGCAAATGGCAGTCTTCTGAAAGTGCAAACTGTTCCTTCCTATACATAATTCAGAGTTGTCTAAAGGTAAGTGTATATATTTGTCTCTGTAGTTGTCCAAAGGTAAGTGTATATATTTGTTTCTGTAGTTGTCCAAAGGTAAGTGTATATATTTGTCTCTGTAGTTGTCCAAAGGTAAGTGTATATATTTGTCTCTGTAGTTGTCCAAAGGTAAGTGTATATATTTGTTTCTGTAGTTGTCCAAAGGTAAGTGTATATATTTGTCTCTGTAGTTGTCCAAAGGTAAGTGTATATATTTGTCTCTGTAGTTGTCCAAAGGTAAGTGTATATATTTGTCTCTGTAGTTGTCCAAAGGTAAGTGTATATATTTGTCTCTGTAGTTGTCCAAAGGTAAGTGTATATATTTGTCTCTGTAGTTGTCCAAAGGTAAGTGTATATATTTGTCTCTGTAGTTGTCCAAAGGTAAGTGTATATATTTGTCTCTGTAGTTGTCCAAAGGTAAGTGTATATATTTATCTCTGTAGTTGTCCAAAGGTAAGTGTATATATTTGTCTCTGTGACCATTAAGTATTTCTGAAGAATCACTTCATATTACTCAAGGAGTGTTACTCAAACTTTTAAGTGAGATTATCCCCTTTTCAGAGTCACTGTAAAGACTCGTTACCCAAAAGTAAAATGGAACAAATTAATAAAGCATTCAGTTAAGAAAATAAATCTTTTTAATGAAAATATATTTAGTATAAAACAGTATGTTTTGGTAAGCTGGCATTACTCCTGGGAAATCCTCAAATTACTCCTTTGTGAGTAATTAGCCACACTTAAAGAATCCCTGGGCTAAAGCCTTTTTTACGGTTTCAAGATATTTTAAGAAATATTTCTTGATATTCATATAAAAGAATTTTTCACACATTTATAAATTTTTGTTATTAGTATGATCTTCAAGCAAAATGCAAGATTCAACAATCTTATACAATTAAGAGTAGATTTACCCAATGAAATCATTAATAAAATTACTTCTTAGAAGGTGTGTGCTTATTCCACATACCTTCCCATAATTCCTCTTAATATACACTGAATGCCTGGCATAGAGTGATGTTAAACAAATTATCATAGAGACCATTGCTAGTGTGTTTGTCTCATTGTAGTAATATACCAAAGTAAATGTAATTTCTGCTTTAATTTCTTGAATGAAGAGTTATTACTTACATGAATAAAAATAATATCCCCATCTTTGTTGTTATTATCAAAATGTTTCAGCTGATGTTTCCCCCAAACTTCTTCAGGGATGTGAATATACATAAGCTTTAGTAAATTTCAAACTGAATCCTTTATTTAATTTAGAAGAGTAGATTGTTCTCATTCTCCAGTCTATGTCTTGCATTGACCTCTTTTTAGTACTGCTTGGTCATTGCTAATTCTGTTTCTATTGAGATTGTATCTATACTACTCAGCCTATAAATATTGAACTCACAATTACCTTGTCCAAAAAGCATGAACTAATACTTTATTCCACTAGGTTTTATCACATGGAACAATAACCTAGTGCAGGTCAGATTAGTAAATATTTACACTTTTTTGCATAGCTGAATAAAAATATGTTATCTAAAGTTAAGAGAATATACAAAAAAAAGGTTACATCTCTGTTTCACTTCATTTTGTGCTTGTGTGTGTGTGTGTGTGTGTGTGTGTGTGTGTGTATATATATATATATATATATATGGTGCAATGGATAAATGATTTATTGTCTAAATTATGCAAAAATTACACTGACATTTCATTTTAACAGCTATCCCTGGATTAATGCATTTTTGGTTAATATGCCAAAATTTTTGAATAGTAAAAATTAGATTAGTGCAGTAAAACATTCTCCAATTAAAATATAACAATTGAAAATTGATTTTATTATATTTACTGATGTACACATTAGCTGCATTAATTGAGGAACTCCCGTATTTACCAAAGTTGCACAAAAATATCTTGAAATACTAAAAGAGTAAATTTATTCAATAAATTGTCATTGGCTTCAGTCACAGTCTCCAGACAAATTTGGAATCTCCTACAACTCTTTTGGGTGGTTTCCTTATTTAAGTTGGTGAATGCTGCCATAATCTATGTCTTCACTTCATCTTTGGTGTAGCAAGAAGTTTTGTGGATCTCTCGCTCAACTGTGCCCCATAGATGTGGTCTCAGAAATTGTTTGACAGCCATGACTGGGTTCTCCTGCTTGTGTGGCATGATGCCGAGTCCTGTTGTCAGACATGAGAACTTCCAGCAGCCACCCTCTTGACCCAGGACAGCACTATTACTTCAAGGTACTTGACATAGGCCTCCGTTCTGAGTCTGAGGCCATGTGGTCAGATGAATAGAGACATAACATTTCCATTACTAGTGATCACTCCAAACACCATGATGTTGACTGGATATTTGGTTTTTATCACTCCTGGTACATCATTTGGGGACACAACAAGTCCTCAGATTGATACCTAAATATTCTGAAATGTTTGAATTGAAGCTTTCGGTACAAATACCAAGCAGTACAGCATGCTGTCTCTCAATCTCAAGTGAATAGTGTCATGGAGCTCTTTTTCTCAGACGGTGGCCAACTGACTCTACTATACTGTGCAGTTACAAAACATTGTAAAACAACAATATGAGTAAAGACAGAAGGTAGACTTATCTTAGCCATTGTGTTGCATTCTTTGCCTTGATAAAGTCCCTCAGAGGATAAAACATGTCAGTTAAGATAAGTTTTCCTTTTGCCTATATATATATATATATAATTCACAAGACTTTGGTAGGCCTTTGATATGTCTTTCAGGCACTTCCCAACTGCACTGGAAAGCGGCATTGTCACCCCAAGCTGCTAACATCAAGATATCACCACCCCAATAAATCTAGCATAGTGAGATTCAATCATGGATATGATGATTAGAACAGAAAAATTCTAACCACACAATCCCCACCTCTCTCTCTTACAGATATATATATATAAATTCATGTTACCCTATGACCCAGTAAGATTGCCAGGATAGCAAGTGCCAGGCCTTTTGTAGCATATCTCAGACCAATGGGAGGGGGGTTACTTAGTGGTGCTCTTCTCCTTAACTAACATGTAGAAAGTTTTTACTAAATTATACAGCACCAGCATCAAATATGACGTAACCTATTGGAAGAAGTGTTTCTTTCCAAGGACATTATTTTAACCTGGACACAAAATGTCAGTTAAAATTTGTATTTTATTCTGGGATTCTATTTTCCTTTTTGTCAACAATTCATGTACACACAGCAAACATTACATTATTTGTTAAATATTAAAGTCAAGTAGAAACATCTTAACTCTGTTTCTTTTTTTTTAAAAAGTCAAAATGTGATATCTTCAGTTTCCATTTAAAATAAATGTATCTTATTGCTCTAAGTTTAATTTACTGCCATAAGGGTAATAACTATTAAAAAACAAATATGTGTTTATTTCCTGCTGAAAGGCTCATTTTCTTTATTAAGACTTCTAAACATTAATTTTACTATTTAATAAACAAGAATATCTACTCAGACATGTATCCACTAAATATACTGATTATGGTAATAAATAAGTTAGCAGTTACAAACAGTACCTGTAAGATTGAGAGCTGTCAGTCAGTTAAGTACCATACGTGATACACAATTGGGTGATCATGTCTCTTTCGAGACATGACTGACTGGGCAGAAGTAGGTTGCCATTGCTTTCTGCGGTAGACTGGTTGCCAAGCAAGGGTAAAGAACCCAATCTGTCCTGTTATTTGACCCATAACTGGAAGGAAGAGACCGATTAATACCTTTCCCAAGGGTATTTGCGCGTATATGATTGCAATGAATTCAACTGGAATTCGAACTCGGCTCTCCGATTTCTCGTTCAGAGTCAATATCCACTGGACCACAATGCTGTATATTTCTTAAATAGGTCGAGTCTTTGCTGTGATAGCTTTCTGTGGCTTAATGATACTGTCGTGTCTAATATGGATTATGGCTACCAAGTAGTGTACTGGGGTATATTTGAAATTCCAGAATGACTAAATTTTCAAATGATTTTTTAAATTATTTTTGTGAGTATGTCATTATTCCAGTTTATTTTAAAAAGTAGCCTGGACAATTGCAAATAAGGAAATTCACAATTTAATATTACTGATCTTTCAAGGGTTGCCAGATTTGGCAATCTTGATATTGATTTTGAAAAAAATTCAAATGAAGTACCATTAATATTTGTTTTGAGAGGCAGCATGAAGAATTACTCAGCATAGAACCTGGATGATCTAAAAGGTCATGAGAAAAAGCCATGTCCACCATTAATGTTATCAAAATAAAATTTTCAGATGATTTTAAAAATCTTTTAATAAACACCCTTAATAATTTTTAGCTACCAGGATATTAAAATATTAAAATATTAAAATCTAAACACACACATGCTTGCACACTTATAAACACTGATTCCTATCTAGCCTGATGAAAGAAAGACAAGATGAAAACAAAAATTCTAACATTCTTTTCTTTCAATAAGTGGACAATTAATCATAGAATGCCATGAAAAGAATTGATGTCTTGTTAGTTGGTTATGTCATCAATGGTCTACTGGGTTTTATTAAAGAATTTTACTGCTAGTCTAGGAATCAAAGTTAATGCCAGAGATTTGGGGAAGCTTTGATCCGAAAATGAAAATTCTTAATAACTGATGAGAAAGCAAGCTAGAAGAATTAAGGGCGAGGGAATGATTATGAATTAAAGACTCAAATATCAAATTAGAGTTTCTGTTTGAATTCTTGAGATGAGGAATTACCATTGGTGATTAATTCATTCAGACTTTCCTCATCTTGGTTGTTTTTATATTCACAACATTTTGTCCACTGTATTCCCTAGCCTTCTACAGACACTAATTGCAGTTCGTCTTTGTAAGGTTTCTTCTACTCGTTCCACCTGATTAAATAGGGAACAAATAAAAATAAAAGATGGAACATTACAGAAACAAGCAATAATCTCTAGTTTTTTTTTTTTTTGTTTTTTTTTAATCGTATCACCCCAAGCAAGGCGGTAACACCACTGATGTGCAGGGGGCTACGTAATAGTGAAAGGATTGGAAAAGAGAAAGCCGGAAACCACATCCTAAACAGGGAACAAGGGATGAGCCTCTTAACCTGTTCAATAGATATGGGTGGAGTGTGAACCGGGCGATAGATAGATCTATTAGTAATAAATTTAAAAAAAAAAGATTGTTAAAAATATTCTTAATATGATAAAAGTGTTCGTTCATACTGAACGTCTTAAATCTGAATATAACATACAAGATATTTTTTATATCTTTTTCTTAATGCCCCAAATTCTTTTAATAGTATTTACAGCACTGTACAATATGAAATCCTTAAATTATGATAAAAAGAAATATTATGTCATTACTCTTTACACTGATAATGTATTTCAGTTGTTCTTTATATTCTTTTTAAGGTGAGCTAAAATTTTATCAAAAATCTACCATGCAGACCCATGTTCTGAAAAATGTATTTTGTTTAGAATTATAAAAAAATTATAATATAAGAAACAAAATGTAAGGTAATTTATGATATTCTGATTTGATATTTAATAAAACAGTGATTAGTGTGTGTGTGTAAATGTATGTCATCATCATTGTTTAAAATCCATTTCCTTCTTAGCATAGGTTCGACAGGATTTTCTTGATGGCTCTATAACTGAACCATCATGAAATATTAGTGTGTGTGTGTGTGTGAGTATATATATATATATATATATATATATATATACACACAGACATAATGTTTATATATATATATATATATATATACACACACATATTTTTTTTATATATATATATACACACACACACACACAGTGTTTATATATATATATATATACATACACACACACACACACACATAATGTATATATATATATATATATATACACACACACATAATGTTTATATATATATATATATATATACACACACACACACAATAATTTGTTTATATATATATATATATATATATATACACACACATAATGTTTATATATATATATATATATACACACACAGACACACATAATGTTTATATATATATAAATGTATACTTGGGCAGTAACCTTTCTTTTGAACATCTTTCATCGAATACATCTGACAAGGAAGATTTAATTAATATTTTATTAATTTTTTTTCTGGCATTCTAACATTTTTCCATTTTGTTAGAGATAAGGAAATATAAATTTTTTCATAATTTTATTGTCCCAATTGCTTTCAGTAATTTCAAGGTTGTTTATGTCTCTGGTGTTGTGATTTTTGTCATGTTTTGACTGTTATGCAGTAATTTATTTTATTTTTTTTTTTTTAAATAATGTACATTCCAAGCTTTCACATGTCATGTATGACTAGAAATTGTGAATGGTTATAATCATTATTTTTAGTGAAGACATATATTTGAGTTGCTACCTTGTATATATATTTTTTTTACATTCAGTGAAGTTGAGAAGACCAACTAGAGAAAGATCATACTTTCAACAGCAATTGAACCTCTTTCTTGCTTTTAATCAGTTTTTATTGTGTTTAAATAGAAAACTGCAGAGTGTTTATGGCCATATCATGTTGAAACATTAGTTCTTGTCAGATCACCAAAGTTAAGCAATGTTGAATGTGGTCATTACCTACATGGGTAATTGGGAATACTGAGTGCTATAAGCTTAGACATATGGGGAGTTCAATTGATAATGGCTTGGAATTGTAAATTGGAGAGCAGAGTTTCAATTCTAGTAAGGTACCTTATATTCACTTGCATGCAAATACCCTTGGAAAACTTAATGAATCCAATTGTTTATACATGAGACTCATGTAGTCAGGCATGGTCTTAATCAGTGCCTGGTACCAAGACTAATATATAAGACTATAATATTTATGTACAATGAAGATTTCTCTTTGCTAGACTACAGAAATATTTTAATCTAATGTATTAAGCTTGGTTCCTAAAGCTGATTAAGACCATTCATGTCTATTTAACATCAAGCATAAATGCTTTAATCAATAAAGAAATTCATATAGGCCTTTTTGTCATTTCTTATTTAATCATTTTACCCAAGGAATGCAACTAATACACAGGAGATTACAGAGAGTGAAACTAAAAAAGAAGACTGAGAAAAGGACCAAAGATGAATGGGATTCAAAAAGACAGAAGATGGCCTGGCATATATCCATATCTAAGGTTAATGCACACAACTTCTTTAAAAGAAAATGAAAAGTTGGTTTTATATAAATAAAAAAGAAAATAATTTTTGTACCTAATGATGACAAAAAATATTTTAAATGATTTTAAAGTTTGCAGTAACCAATAGATATGAAATTAAAATGAAAACTTAAAACAGATGTTACATCACAGTCAAAGACATATGTATAATACTTAGAACTGGCATCATTTCACCTCTCCGTGGATTTATGTCATTTACAAGAAGTCATCTGGCATCATTTGAAAACTTGTATATTAAAGAGGATTTCTAAGTGTGGCAGGGGTGTGTGGGTGGGTAAAGTCATCAGAGGAGGATGCTCAGCTGCTGTGTTTTTTCATCTAACTTATACAAGGACAGCCTGGGGAGTGAATTTTTCAAATAGGGTACTGTCATATGATGGGAAAAAGCAATAAATTAATAGTGTTCATATTTCTAAATATGAAGATGGTAGCATAAAAAATAAAAAATATATCATTAATACAGACAAGAAAGATGATGTTTATTCCACTAAGTAGTAGTCAATTCAATAAAATATTAAGAATGACATTATATATCATATCCCATGTTGATGGTAGATACAGAGAGAAAACTATAGAAACTCCTACACTCTTGGGCATGGTCAAGTGGTTAGAATGTTTGCTTTCTGACCATGAAGCCATTGATTGAATGTCATCAGGCTCAATTTATCAAGAAAGTGACTTCTTGATGTTATCAGTGTCTGGAAGAGGTGACCCCAGTATGCACTACTATTGGGAAGTGCCTGAAAACCATACCATTTGTATTGTGAGTGAAACTGCATAGATGGGACCCTTTGGGAGCTATTGATGTTTGTGCTAGCATAAAGTCACAAGTCATTATGACTGAGGGTTTAAGCACCCTGGCCTTGTTCATGCCAGACACCATGCTCTCTCTCAGAAACTGTAACTAAGGTCTGCTCAGTATAATTGCAGTATAAACCACAGGTGGGCTATGTGGGTATTAAACAAAAACAAATGTGCCTGAGCAGGCGTCTACAATGGGAATTAACTAGCCGCCCTTGTAGATAGGCATCCTTGGCTATGGCAACAATCATCCTTGTTTTGAATATTGTTGTCATAACTGATCTTGTGCTTCTGTTATATATTTAGACATTTTTGATAAAATTCAATAAAAGTATTAAGAAATAGAAATATTTTATTAGAAACAGAGAGAAGAGTCATCTTCTTCTTCTTCTTCTATGTGCTGTGTCCCTTCAGGACATAGGTGATCATGGCCTTCCCCATTTCCCTATCCTTTATAGCTCTTAACACACTTTCTTTTGTTACCTCTTTAAAACCTTGCTCTGCCATCGATTTGCTCAAGATCATCAAGTATGCCATGTATTGTTTTCCCCCTGTCACTTTTCCCTGTCCAGTGGGTATCAGATTCTCCAAGCCTCCCTTCCTCATTACATGTCCCAGAAACCTCAGCTGTCTCTTCCTGTTAAGTATAAGTTTCCTCTCCAAAACCTTATCGTTACACACATGTTTGGTCCATGATATCTTTAGCATTCTTCTATAGAACCACATTTTGGTTGCCTCAAGTTTTTCCTTCATCTTTGATGAGATTGTTCAAGAACAGAAATTACATAACAATCCAGAACTCCTTTCTTTGTTTCCAACAAAATTTTCCTATTTCTCAATACTCTGCTTAGCTTTTGAAATGCATCCTTGGCCCTGCCAATATGCCTTTGGATCTCAGTGTCATATTTTCCATCTTCTATTAGAACGATTTCCATGTATTTATATTTCTGTAGCTGTTTGATTTTAGTATCTCTGACCTGTAATTAACGTTTTGGGCTCCTCTTTTTACTGAAGAGTACTGAACTAAATAACTAAAAAGTAGTGAATATTTGACAATTTTCTCAGAGACGAAGAGGAGACTTGAGATCACAGAGGGATATTGGCAGTACTGTGGATATAATATATGAGCAACAAAAAAAGTGTAAAGGAAATAGAAACAAAAAAGGAACAATTGAAATTTCCAGGATATATAATGAGAAAAGAAGGCTTGCATAATTCGACAATCACAGGATATATTGAAGGTAAGAGAATCTGTTACATGTTATAAGTTGTAAGAAAAGAAGAAAAATGATTGACCAAAACACAGACAAATATTTAATTTATGAAAACACGAAATAAAATTATTTACAAATATACAATTTTTTTGCATCCAAATAGAAAAAAAAGCAGAGTTTACTACTGGCAAACTTATAGATAAGTGTTATGAAGAGGAAGGTAAGTGTCAAGTATCTTTACCCAGTTAAGCTAGTGAAGTAGTTTAAGTGCAATACTTTTTGGAAATCCTTAAATGTGTATATAAAGAATAATTATTAGTTTGGTCAATGAAAGAGTCAAAAAATTCTATTTACCCATTTTGTTCCATGAGGTTCTATTTCAGGTTTTAGTTGGTCGGCAACTTTTAGTAGAGATTCTTTCGGCTGGATATACAAATCCTGAATCGGGCTGGAGTTGATAATGTCAGAAAATCCTTTTAACAACTAACTACTCTTTTCTCAAAACCTAATTTTATAGGGGCTAACATCTAATTTGCAAATTTCTCGAATCATTTCAAATTCTCTGGATCTTTCTGAAAAATACTGGAAATTTCAAGAATCTTCCAAAATGTTCTATTTATAATTTCCCAATTTTTACAACTACTTCATGAATTAAAGCATTTTTGCAATAACAAGTAGGACTCACTAGAATCCCTTACTATATATTTTAACCTTTTTTTAGATATTATTAATATTATTTTTTATATATAAATGCATCCTCATAACAAAGCAGAGAGAAAAATAAAGTAACCTACCTAAAAAGCTTGTGTAAATGGTTAACATATGGTGTGAGAGGTAAAGAGACAGATATTACTTAGACCTACAAAGAATAGGAAGTTGTGGAGAGTTATAATCGTGCACAGCCTTAAGGAATATGACACATCAAAATTGATATATGATAAAACATGAAAAGTCATTTGTACAAATAGCACTAGATTTCTTAATGTTTCCTTTATGTTCAATTTACTTTCAAAAGAATAAATTTCTGAACTGTTAATTAGTATCAATCCTTCTATATAGCAGTGAGTATTGGACAATCTTCTCACAGATGAAGAGACTTGAAGCAAAAAAATGTCATTCTACAGAAAGTAGAACCACATTTTTTGCCAACTTGGCAGTTCAGATACAGTCACTTTCTCACCAGCACAATGTGGCTTTCCTGTGTCTCTTCTACAAATAATTTCACGGCTTCTGCTCCGATAAACTTAGTTCACTGGTGCCCCCTACATACAAATTTACTCGAGCCACAAGATTAGCAACTAGGTCCCACTCTTTTACTGTGGAACCAATAAAATCTAAATGCAAATTCTACTCCAGCAGCTTCTTTTCTCACACTTTGCGCCTGTGGAATTTCCTTCCATTTACTTGCTTCTCTCCAAGAGTTTAAATGTAAAGTCAATAGTCATCTCCTATCTCACTCTCCTGCATCCTCTCTCTCATGTTTCTTTCTCCATCCACTCCACTCTCATCAGTATTCTCATTCCTTCTCTTACCCACTTCCTGACACCCCCTATAACCTGTCACTCTTTCTCATAACTTTCCTCCTATGTAACCCCCTGCAAAACAGTGGCAGTAAAATGCCTTGCTTGGGGCGATATGATTATAAAAAAAAAAATGTAATCTACTTAACAATGGAATATGTTAATGGATGACATAACAGAGGCAAAAAGGAATGATAATATGTAAGGTTTTATTTAGAGAAATAAAATTAAGGAAAACTGTGGAGAGTCATAATAATCCATTCTCTTAAAAGAATAGTCCATGGAAGAAGACTATTGTTATATTGCAGACTTGAGAGACAGAAATCCTCTCTTTTCAAAGAGCATGAAACTTTAAAAGTTATCTGCAATCTAAAAAAAAAAGATGCTGACAATGTTATGGAACCAATATGGGAGTAATGACAAAATTCTAAAGAAAATGGCAACAACAAAAGGACAATTTTGCTTAACACCAGGAAGAGGTAGTTAAAATTTCTGGGACACATAATGAATGAAAAGTGTTGAAAAATTTGATACATATCAGACTGAAAGTGAGAGGGCTAGAGGAAAGCAATGCATAACCTACCTGATGAGCTTGAGAAAATGGATGCCAGCACAGACTTTGGGAGAAATAGCAAAAAAAAAAAAAAAAAAGAAGTTATTAAGAGCTACAAAGGACAAAGAATTGTGGAGAGCCATGACTGCCAACATCCTGAAGGGACACGGCACATAGAAGAAGAGGAGAAGGTGACATTAATGGCTATTTTTAGTAACTGAAAGAAATCTGAAGATAATATTGTTTTTAATGAACAAAAAAGATGAAAGTGAAAATAGCAGTGATTCTTTTACAGTGAGCCTCTACAGAGGCAGAAAGCACCCTTATCAGCATGAGTAGTGCTGCCAAGCTCCTTCCCAGAGCATCAATCCAACATACCTTTGAAATGCGTTTGTGAGCATCCGTGCTATATCTTGATTTATTTTATTCGTCTGTTAGCAAGATGCCTCCTAAGGTATGAGACAAGCTGAAGAGAATTTGTAAGGCTGTTATGGCTAGTGTGAAAGTGGGTTTAATTAAGTATTTTAATCAGAGTGAGCAAAATAAAGACAATTGTATATGCATTTTGATCTTGCCTGTGTCCATGTTTTGTACTGTTTAATTAACCTCAACCATCATGGCAGGCAGGCACAGAAGAAGTTTATTTTTTGAGTCTGGGAATGCTAATTTCTTTTTATTTTTTAACATATAAAATAAAGGTAATTATTTCTTTGATTTATGCGATTTTGACTCAGTTTCCCAGGGATACCCTACTTTTAGATAGCTGGCAGGAGAGGAGCTGTATTTGTTTAACTGCTGTTCTCTGTCATCCAAGCCTATACAAGGACAAAATCTTCAGAGAGAATATTTGAAAGAACTGCTACTAAATTACAGGGAATCTACAAGAACTGATGTAGATAATAAATAATGTCATAAAAATAAACATTTTTTTTTTGCCTGTGTAGTAATATTTCTAAGACAGTTGTATAGTTATATTCTACTTTTTATATTGATTGTGTCTGTTTAAAAGCCAGTGAGCTTTTCAATTCATTTCAGACACAACAATTCAAATCTATTGGTAGATATTCTTGCCAAAATACACATTTTAATGATGACATTCCAGCTGTGAAGTGACTAGGACAAACAATGGTGATAAAAACAACATTGTGAATGCATTAGCAAATTACTGTAGCCCAAAGCAATACTTTGAAAATATCTAAAAAAAAAAAATACCTATTAAAAAGAAAAGGAAATTATTTATGAAAAATTAAATTTTTATAATCACTATGCTCATTGTTATAAAGAAAATATCACAGAGAAAAATAATAAATTAACTTTTTGATAAAACTTTTAATAATGATGTTTTTTCTCAGTTTACACCAAAAATGTTTATTTCTTTTGCAATAAACATAAAACATGCAATATTTTCTTTAGTGTAAGCCAAATAAAATATAATAAACCAATCTTATAGTTACTTCAGTATCTTAAATAATAAGCCTAACTTAATTGAATGTGAAAGATAAAGATTTCTTTTTTTAAAAAGACTAAATTTTTTAAGCTTATTTCAGCAAGAACTTTGCCTATTAAATGTTAAGCTAAGAGTCCATTGGTTCCCAGTTAGCAGAGAACTTTGCAAGTTTGCCAGGACTCCCTTTGGATTTACCTTGGTGTAGCTACAATGAGATAAGATATATTTAAGAAAAATTAAAACACATAGCTATTTTGTTAATAGCTTGTATGCATAAATATTCCATAGAAAGTGCAAAATAATAGTTTAATGGCTGAATATAATTACAATCATTATTCCTGCATATAAAGAGAGTAAAAATGATTCTTATGAGTAAGCTTGCAAGAAATTTGATTCATTAACCTTCTATTAGTACCATGCTGTGTTTAAACACATCACAAAATCTTCTTTCTTTTTGTTTCTCTTTTAATATTCTGCAAGTGGCAAGTCAAATTTTGCGCGTAAGTAAATGCAATTATAACATGCTTAAAAAGAAGAGCTGATAATTTCTATTTAAATATTATGAAAAAAAGATTTTAAAAAATTCAACTTTTGTTTGTAAATGAAATATTAATTAGCTTTAAAGTTATTTCTTTTTTTTACATTTTATTTAAAAATGGTTTGTAAAGGTAGAAAAAAAAACAGAGGAAAAGGAAAAGAAGAAAGAATAATAAGGAATAATAAGGGAAAAATATGAAAAGGAAAATAAGAGAAATAAATCCTTGAATATCATGTTACAAAGTAAGTGTGAATGACAGAGTCAGCTTGTTTTAAGTATAGTGTGCAAATCTGGGTTCAAGTGGTCTTCTGATGAAGAGGAAACCCCTCACTCCCAACAGACACCTAGGTGAATGGGATGGATTCGGTATGGCAAATGGGGGGGGGGGGTGGTGGTAATGATGGTAGGGCAAAAGCTGATAGCTGAAACATCTTGACACAAAAAAAATAAAAATGCAGAAGCACAGGAGGGAGAATTTCTACAAGATTTTAATGGTCTTATGTATTTTCAAGGTTGACACAAAGAATGCCAACATAAATTTACACATGTGCTTGTCTAAAATGCGAAGCCAAGAACTATTACCACATATTACAGTAAAAAATGCAGTCTCTCTCAATTTCTCCACAAGTCCCCATTTCATGAAGAATATGAGATTATCAATTGTTGAAATATAGTATAGTAATATTAGTTGATAGTATTGTTTTGTTAAAATAAAACAATAAGATTCAACAAACATGTCATTGC
This sequence comes from Ascarosepion bandense, assembly GCA_037127315.1. NCBI lineage: Eukaryota > Metazoa > Mollusca > Cephalopoda > Sepiida > Sepiidae > Ascarosepion > Ascarosepion bandense. Next base: position 50,124 of record JBBBDQ010002193.1, read on the forward strand.
AAGAAACTAAAAACATTTTATTGCCCTAGCAAACTAAATAGTAAGACTACAAAAGATGTGAACAAAGATGTTGATCTAAAATATTCTTTTTTTCTATGATGCTTGTGCAAAGTTCTATTAGAGATGTTGAAAAACTTACATCTGAGAAGAGTCTGTTAATCTGTTAATTTGGTGGAGTTATTAGCTATGCCTGTTTGTCATCAAGTAAGATGAGGGCATTTGTATACATGGTAGATGGATGTGCGTTGTGGTGCAGTGGATATTGACAAATGACAAATCGTGGAGCCGATTTCGAATTCTAGTTGAATTCATGGCATTCAATTACGCACAAATACCCTTATGAAAGGTACTAATCCATCTCTTCTCTCCAGTTATGGGTTAAATAATAGGACAGATTGGGTTCTATAGCTTTGGCTGGCAACCAATCTACTGCAGAAAGCAATAGCAACCTACTGTGGGATAATCTTCTGCCCAGTCAGTCATGTCTCTTTCAAGACATGATCGCCCAAAGCGTGTATTACGTATAGCACTTAACTGATACATGGTACTATACTGTGTTGTGTTCAGTGGAATGTGTGTTTTCATTGGGGGCTGAAAATCTTTCAGGGGAATGAAAACAGGATATACTGTTTTTGTAATTAAAAGAGAGAGAGGGTAAGAGGTCTACCAACAGCAGCAACAACTAAAATGGATAGCACATGTAACTTGAGAAAATAATAGAATAATCAAGATGTGAATGCTCCACAACACTTCAAATAAGTTCAGGAAGGAAATCCCATTCAATACTGGAAAGATTTATAAAAGCTACTGGACTTGAGAAACCATTTTTTCTAAAAGAGTATTTTGAAATAAAGATTGTATAAATTTCAACTGAAAATGGTACTGGTTGCTTGGTCAAGGAATCCCAAATGATTCCTTGCAGAGAAATGGTTAATATTACCATTCTCATTACAACAATCCCTTGTACACATGTTATATAGTTGTAAGAATTCTGAAAAAGACTGATCTTATAAAAACATTAAAATATGAAGCTTCTGATTAACTTTAAACCAAGCTAAAAGAAGGTATATTTTACTACATTTTTGTAAGAGCATTTTGAACTATGTTTCATGAGAGAATTTTTAAACTCTCTATTTTAAACTCAAAGAACAATAATGATATAATCAAGATGTTAACTCTCAAAAATAATAGATTTGAAAGGTAATTCCTATCAATACTAAAAGGGAGCTATAACATTTAGTGGACATGAGAATCTACTTACCTTGAAAATTGTTTTCTGATTTAAAGATTATTTCTTTTTATTTTTATGAGCATTTTTAAATAAAGTTGTTTTCTTTACAGATGTTTTCTTTACAGATGTTTTCTTTGAAAATTTTTAATTGTGACATACTATAACTTTGTCCAGAACTCCGAAGCTGAACAACTGAAGTTTTAATTAGTCAATCTCATACCATATCAGTATACTGAATGCAGTGCAACATTTTTTTTCAGAAATTAATACCTTTACTTAGGAAAAGTGTATATGCTTTATAATCAAAGAAAACATAATTAGCTACTCAATTGCTATTTAAAAATAACTTAACCAAATTTATAACTAATTTCGTAAACAGATGATTTACATGATAAATAAGATAAACCATTCATAATGCTTTATGATTCAAAGCATGAAAACTTGACCCAGTAGAACAAATGTAATCTTAACAAGAATAACACTGTTGATGGTAGATTTAGAAGAGAAATTGAAAGCATTATTAAATAAATAGTTGATGACTGCATGAAGAAAAGACTATAGGGAGATGAAATGCAAAGGTGTGAGTGAAAGGGAGAGACGAAGCTGTCAGTTACACATTGAAGATATTAATCAATGGAAATAAATACCAGATAACCTTGACTTGTAGAGGTGAAATTCTAGGGAAGCTTGAAATAGGGACGAAATGCCAGGGAACCTTGACATATAGGGGTGAGATGCAAGATAAGCTTGATTTATAGAAATGATGTGCCAGAAAACACTGATTTATAAGAGTAGAATACAAAATCACATAGAACCTTGATTTATAGGGGTGAAGTGTCAGAAAGCACTGATTTATATGAGTGGAATGCAAAATCACATAGAACCTTGATTTATAGGGGTGAAGTGTCAGAAAGCATTGATTTATAAGAGTGGAACTTTGACTTATAGGGAGGTAATATGAGATAAACTTCTTGATTTACAAGAGTCAATCAGTTAAGTGCCATACATGATAAACACTTGGGTGGTCATGTCTCAAAAATGACATGACTGACTGGGCAGATGATTATCTCACAGTAGGTTGCCATTACTTTCTGCGGTAGACTGTTTGCCAGCCAAGGCCATAGAACCCAATCTGTCCTGTTATTTAACCCATAAGTGGAGGGAAGAGACAGATATGCATTCAAACTCAGCTCCCCGATTTCTCCTTCCACTGCACCACAACAGACATCTGAGGGTAATGTGCCAGAAAGCAGTCATTTATAAGAGTAGAATGCAAAAAAAAAAATCCAGAGAACCTTTATTTATAGGGTGAACTGCTTGAGAACTTTGATTTATGGTTGTGAAATGCCAGAGGCAAGACACTCATAAACATGCTTGTAATTGTTACACAGGGAAAATATTTTAAATAGTTTTAAACAATGCCACAAGCATTATTTTTTAATACTTCTTTGGATCATTTTTCTTTTCCCACAGAAGTGGATAATATCAGTCAAATAAAAATATAGTTTTGTCTTTGAAAATAAAACTAATACTAAAAAGCTCACTAGTATCTTGGGTGGCCAAAATTTGAAAAAAATAAAATATATCTTTATGTCTTTAGAAATAAAACTAATTCTGAAATAAACACCTGTTTCTTGGTTGAATAAATGTCTTTAAAAAAATCAAAAATATATATATATATCTTTGAAAAAAAAAAAACTAATTCGGAAACCACACACTTGTAGCTTGGGTGGCCAAAATTTTGTTTAATTTATTAAGTTAAATAAAATAAAAGAATTTTCAAACGTAAACCTACTGAGTTGAACAAAATATTTAATATTTCTCTTCAGCTGTCTTTTAGACAATTTCATAATTCCAAGATAATTCTATCAAAGGAATGAAATAGAAGAACTGTATAAAGAAGAATACTGAGGTATCAGAATTTTGACAGAATAAACATGTATGCTAGGCTATGAGGGCCTATGGAAGCCATTAATAAACAAAGAGGAATGAATGCAAGGTTGCAGCAACAGTAAAAAAATGCAGCAGGGAATGCAATCAAGTGTGACAGCAGCAGCAGCAGCAGGAGGCAGGAAAGAGTATTAGGTTTAGAGCTCCAAGTTCTAGAATCTGGACAATAGCTTAGTGGGTTAAAGCATTGGCTCATAAACTTGATGATACAATAATTGTGAGTTCTAGGTAAACTTAGATGCAGTGGAAACAGAGCAAGCAATCACAGAACACTATTAAAGCAAACAAAATGAGATATTCTTAGTCATGGACAGTGGAGTGTGAACAGTCTACTCTTGTAGCTTACATAAAGAACTCTGTTCAAAATTCCCTGTATGTTACCAGGATTATCGGACACCTGAAGAAAGTTGGAAAGCACAATATTTAAACATGCATAATAACAAAGATGAGGTCATTAGTTCAAATGTAAATACACATATGCAATTTGGAAAACAAATATTTGTATCAATAAAACTATTATCTATATTAGAAATATTCAGCTTGAATTACAGAGCTTAAGATAAAAATGAATGAAAAGTATTTGTCTATATTTCTAAGATGTGAGCTATTGTCCTCATCTTTGTTGTCATTTGTATGACTTTTCGGCAGTTGTACGCTCCAGCCTTCTTCAGGTGCTAAGAATTTTGACAATCCTGAGGCTGCATGTATTCACTTTGCTTTAATACTTAGAATGGCATGAATCCAAATCTCCCTATACTCAATCCTATTGTCAGGTATCTTGACCAAATTATCTTGTTGGTTATACCATATTGGTTGATGAAGAGTTCTTAAGGAAAACCACCCCCCTGTAACAATCTTTAATGTTCCAGACAGTAGTAGCAGTAGTAGTAACAGTAAAAAGCTGTTACACCCATTGTTAACTTTGACAGGATGTCATTATGTAGGGTGTATTCTTAGTGTTAGGGTTATTAGCAAGGAAAGTGGGATAAGTTCAAATTCACACAAATGCTCTTTGGAAAGGATATGAATCCCCACTTATTGTTCACAAGTTAAGGGTTAAATATCAGTTGAGAATGACAACTTTGAATTTAAAATTGGCTTTGCATGGAGCTGACACCACCATCCTGTAGAAACCTATTTGTTATTGAAACCATAGCAGTAACACCTACCATGATTAACCTATGACCTAATAATTATTTCACCATAAGCAAGGCAATAAAAGTCAATAAGATGCAGGGGATTAATGGACAATAAAAGAACAGGAACTAAGGAGAAAGTATTAAAGAATGATAAAAAGAAGAAATACTGAAAGAGATAAAGCATGAAAGAAGAAGGAAATGTGTGAGAATAAAAGAGAAGAAAGGAGGAATGATTTTGGAGGAAAAAACAAGGGAAGAATTGAAAAGGAAAATAATGCATGAATTAGGAAATGAAGAAAGATTTTTAAAAAATTGAGAAATCAGGTAAGTTGGATCAGGTAAGAAATCAGGTAAATACTAAATCAGTAAGAAATCAGGTAAATACTAAAGGCAAAAACATGGAAGAAAATAAAAACAAATATCATAATGAAAAAAGAAAAGAATGGAGAAAATGAAAAGAAACTGAAGTGAGAAACACAAAAAGAATGAAAAAAGATGTCATGAATGAAAACAAGAAAATGAAGAGAAAAAGAAAAAATGAAGAGAATGAGAAAGGGAAATGGAAAAATATAAATGAAAGAGAGAGAGAGAAGGAGGAGAAAACTACTTTAGTCACATGACAGGGGTCAAAGAGCAATATAAACAATCAAAAAAGCTAAAAAAAAAAAAAAAACAAAAAAAAAAAAAAAAACATAATCCTCTCCACTCTACCCAGAATTCTTTACTAACCAAAGGTCCTCATATGCTCAAAACTCAAAAAATATCCACAGTGGATGTTATTTCTGTTGTTGCTATTTTATGATGGATATTTTTGCCATATTGCACTAGGGACAACTCCACTTGAAATATCAGAAGCCACTTCATGTTTTGTTGTTTCATTTTGTTGATTCCATTTGCTCACGAAATATTCATTACATGCATTTCATTATTCCAATCTTTTCTCTTTGTTTGTTCCACTCTTCTATGCTAAACAATGCCTGGGCTCCCTTCTCTGTTCTCCATCATGTTTCAGCCCAATCTCTGATCTCTTATTCCCAGTGTAGCCAGAGTTCTGTTTTCTTCTACATGCCTGAATGCTTTATCGCATAACTATGCATTAATTGGGGGGGGGGGGTGCTGAGAGGTCCCCAAGTAATGAAGAACATGGAATAAAAACCCAGAAAGAAGCAAAATCTCTTCCACACCATTCTGTTCTCATGTCCTTTACCTACTGATGTTGATTTTTTGCTGTCATTGGCTGAGATCAGTTGATAGCAGATGGCAGCCAATCGATATTTGATAACCAAAAGGTAGCCATATTAAGAGTTGGTAAAATGAACAACTTCTTTATACAAGGTGCTATAAAAATAATAAGCTACTTGTGTTTATTTATGATGCATGAGATTTTAATGTTGCATTAGAATGGCTCTGTGATATTTATGATGGCTGATAACATTGTGCTTGCATCAAATTTTGATTGAAGACCCTCAAAATTCTTCATGAGGCTTTTGAGGGATTCAAATGGTTCAAGATGATGAGTATTCAGAGCAACTATTCACCAACAATATGCTAGAAAATAATTTGTGAACTCATCCATGAGAACTATTATGGAACAATTTACCATGTCTAATTATTGGAAACACTTAAAGAGTCTACCAGGAGACCCGAGACTAGAAATTTTAATACCACCTTGCAGTTTTCTCTTACACTTTCTATCATACAACAGGACATAAATGAAAACAGAACTTCTAAGGTCAGTTGTGTAGTAATTGTAAAGATTAATTATGTAGGAGAGATGGCAAAAAGACAAAATTTATCAAGAGCTACAAAAAACAGGAAATTGATGAGCAACATGATTGCCAATATTGTGAAGGAATATAGCAAAACACTCACATATAAAAGTGGATAAATAGAAACATGGGTGGAAAAAAATGGGGTTTATTTTTTCTTAGAGATGTAATAACATAACTTTGCAGTAGCTAGAAATGTATGAAAGCAGTGTCTTATTCAAAAACTATCTCTTCTTTTCAGACATCCATATGGATGAATATGGCATAACTAGCATTAAGATAGGCACAAATTTTGGTAACTTTCTTTCTCCCTACATTTGTCGCAAACACACTATTCCCACTTTAAAAATTTTTCTAAAATAGTTTCTTTACACTTTGTTTTTACAGTCTTACCTTTATATTTCGCATTTCGTCTTTTACATTTCCTTGCACATATAAAATATTTCTCAACTAAAATCAACTCCAGGATTAAGAGTAACCTGTCTTTGATATAAATCCAAATCCAGGGCCTTCTCACTCCTTGGAGGAACACTGATTGGCCATGTCTTCAGTGGTGTAGTTATAATTCACTACACTTGGCTAATTGTGGGTTGGTGATGATATTTAGCCCACAGTTGGAAATTTTTGAATTCAGACTTGTCCTTCTCCTAAACTGGTTTACACTCAAGGCTATAGAACTCAGTATATAGCTGAGGGGAGAAAAGATGAATTCATACTTTTTCCAAGAGCATTTACACATATAAGTGAATACAACAAACTCAACTAGAATTTGAACATGATTTCTGATTCTTCAATTCAAGTCGCTACCCATTACACCAGGGTGGATCCATAAACTAAAATACACCATAATATATAAATACATTATGGATAAGTAAAAATACCCCTTGAATATTTGTAATAGTTTCAAATTATCTGAATTCTTAGATGGAGTGTTTTCATTATAAGTTTTAAATTAGCCACTTTGTTTACATCATATTGTTGCTTTTTCTTACTATGCAATTCTTCAAGTGAGTAAGAGGTTATATGATTGAAATAGTTTTCAACTCCTGTTGCATGTTCAAGAAACAAGTCTCACATGCACTATGCCTTAATCAACTTGACATCAATTCATAAAGTATCTTCAAATTTTTTTAACTGAAACAATCAATAACAGATATGAATAGCAATAATATATATATATATATATATAAATTTTTTTTTAATAATCGTGTGGTCCCAAGCAAGGCATTTTACTGCCACTGTTGTGCAGGGTGTTACATAGAAGGAATGTTATGAGAAAGAGTGACAGGTTACAGGGGGTGCCAGGAAGAGAGTATGAGAAGGAAGAGAATATTGATGAGTGAGTTTGGACAGAGAAAAAAGCATGAGAGATAGGATGTAAGTTAGTGAGACAGAAGGTGACTATTGACTTTACATTTGAATTCTTGAAGATTGTAGCTGTCGGGAAAGCAAGTATGCGGAAGGGAATTCCACAGGTGGGAAGTGTGAGAAAAGAAGCTGCTGGAATAGAATTTGCATTCACAATTTATTGGTTTCACAGTAAAAGGGTGGGACCTAGTTGCTAATCTTGTGGCTCAAGGAAATTCATATATAGGGGGTACCAGTGAGCTAAGTTCATTGGAGCAGAAGCCGTGAAAGTATTTGTAGAAGAGACACAGGGAAGCTACATTGCATCGGTGAGATAAAATATGCACGTGTTAAAACCTCCATATATTTAATATCAAAGGCCATGAAAGTCATGCTTAAGTAGAACATATTTATTATTGTTATTCACTCATTTACTATTCATACCATTATTAATTGGTACCTTAAACATGACATTAAATGACAGTAAATCTCCTCATTATGTCAGCACTCTCCTCAGTACCTTTTTTTTTATTATTTCATGCACAGCAACATAATAAAACCACTAAGACACACAACTTTACAAAGGGATGATAAAAGAAAAGGATTTAAGAAGACAAAAGATGACAATTGACATTGCATTTAAATTTTTTGAAGATCAAGAGGTATGGGAGAAGAATATATTAGCATAAATCTTTTGTTATATCTACCCATTTCAGCAGTAAAATGATGAGACCTAGCTGCCAATCTAGTACTTAAACTCATGAAGCTAACATATTAAAGAGGAAAAATATTCTGAACAATTACTATGAAAGTATTTGTGAAAAAAGCATAGAGAAGTTATGTTATGGTGGTGGGAAAGTGATTGCATCTAAGATGACATGTTTTCCCAATTTTTTCAGTTTTATGATAAGGTTACAATACTTTTTATTTTCTTTCAAATCTACTTTGGAACATTGACATTTACAATCATTTTTTTTTTTTAATCATTTCACCCCAAGCAAGATGCGGACACTACTAGTACGCAAGGGATTGCAGAGAGTGAAAATGAGAGAAAAGATTGAGTATAAGGGGGACTGAGGAAAGGTCAAAAGATGAACATGATTCAAGAAAATAGAATATGGTGACTGGCAATGCATTTTAATTTTTGAAGACTAGTTATCAGGGAAGCATGTAAACAGGAAGTCGTTCCACTGATGGGAAGTGCAAAAATCAAAAGAAACTGCTAGAGTAGTAGTTGCAGTTGCATTTAAATTTTTTTTTTTTTAATCATTTTACCCCAAGCAAAGCGATAACACCACTGATGCACAGGGTCTACATAAAAGAAAAAGATTAGATAGGAGAAGAGTAAAGAGAAAGATGAACCAGTTACAGGAGGTGTCAGAGAAAGATGCAAGAGAAGGATGAGAATACAGGTGTGATGACAGTTGCAAAGGTAGAGAGAAAGGAAAAGATATACAGGGTGATGTAGAAAGAACTGGAGTCATGTGGTTAAGAGATGGGTATTGATATTGCATTTAAATTCCTGGAGGTTGTAGCCGTCAGGAAAGCAAGAATACGAAAGAGAGTTCCACAGGCAGGAAGTACGAGAAAAGAAACTGCTGGAGTAGAATTGTCAGTTGTATTTGGTTGATCTACCTGAGAATGAGTGGGACCCAGTTGCCAGTTTGATTGCACGAGTAAACTCATGTGACAGGGGCATCAGTGACTTAAGTTTGTCGGAGCAGAAGCCATGAAAATATTTATAGAACAGACAGAGGAAAGCCACATACTGTTGGTGAGAATGTGGCTAGAGTTGATCCGCCAAGTCAGTACCTATCACATTACTGATTCTCCTTTGGAGCTTGTCGAGAACACTGAGATGAACAGCAGGAATGTCTGACCACATATGACACCAGCATTCCATGCACGGATGGATGATTGATTTGGATATGTGCAAGATGAATTCAGGCGGAAAAAAACATCCTGGCCCGACACAGTGATCCAACCTTCCTAGCAGTGGATTTAGCTCTTGACAATGTAATGGTTCCACTTGAGATCGAAAGAGAGGGTGAGACCAAGGAGGCACAGTATATTGCTCTCAGGGAGACTCGCTTGGTTCATGCTTTCAACAGTAAATAAATGAGACATGCATGCCATATCTAGTGGTACACTTAAATTCATGCAGTCAGGACATCAAGGGAAAAAGCTTCTCGGTGCAGTTGCCATGAAAATATTTGTAGAAAAGACGTAATGAAGCCATTGCTAAAAAAGTGACTTAAGATGCCAAGTCAGAATTGATTACATTGCAAATCCTTTTTTAGATTTTGTGGAAAACCTAGAGATGAATAGCAGGAGCATGAGACCAGATACGGCAGCTGTACTCAATGCAGGGTGCAAATGGTAGATTTGTAAACATACAAAATGGACATTTTTTCTTGTATACTGTTGGATATTGGTTAATAGCAAGTGATTTAACACACAAGTAGATTGATGTTGTCACTCCAAAAGAAATATATAGTCATCCGCAGACAGATCTGTTTAGCTGTATCACAGCTCATCAGTATGGTTAGACTGATTGCTTTTAACCCAGGATTGAAACCCAACCGAATTGGCGTCAGTCAGCAATTCTCCCTCTGGGCTATGGGCGTTCAGTAGAAGAAGGCAGACTTTAAGCATGTATAATGTCATTATACATGCCCAATAGCCAGAGTGCTCTAATACATTAGTGAATGAGCGATGCATGCATGCGAGAGTAGCTACTGTTTTTCAAAGTCTACCATTCTTCCAGAGTGCTCAGTCATGGTGTGAGAGCGTAAATAGTCATCTGCTATATATATATATATATATATATATATATATATATACACACACACACATATGAGTGGGTAGAATTCACTCATGCAAATGTATTGGGTAGGTCCATTATAGTATAGTGGACTAACTCACCTGCTGAATTAGATACTCTCTTATGAATGAAGTAGATTACTTCAAGGGGGACAAAAAGAAGGCAAGTTATTTGATTTCTACATACACCAGTAGATATGCTGGTCTTCCTGCAAGGATTGAGGGCCCATTTTTGTCACAAAGTCTTGCAGGATTTTTATACTTCATTCTCTTAAAAAGCAAGATTCTTCTCCATGTATTGTTCTGTATTTCATTTTGTTTTTTTTAAAATCGTATCACCCTGAGCAAGGCGGTAACACCACTGACATGCAGGGGGCTACGTAAGAGTGAAAAGATTGGAAGAGAGAAAGCTGGAAACCACATCCTAAACAGGGAACAAGGGATGAGCCTCTTCACCTGTTCAATAGATGAGGGTGGAGTGTGAACCGGGCGATAGTTTAGTCTATCTACTCCAATTGAAAAAAGAAAAAAAAGAAAAACAAAAAAGAAAAGATTGGAAAAGAGAAAGCCGGAAACCACATCCTAAACAGGAAACAAGGGATGAGCCTCTTCACCTGTTCAATAGATGAGGGTGGAGTGTGAACCGGGCGATAGTTTAGTCTAATCAATTGTCCAGTTTATAAGAGATCACCTTCATGCATTCTTATATTCTTTATGGATCAGTTTTTCTCAGGAATATTTTTTTTTTACATTTTGCGAACATTTAAAATTACTATTTAATATGTTACAAGAAAGCAAATATGTAATATTGCAAAAGAGATAATTCTTAACCATGAAAGATTATTATTACTTCTTTATCAGCATTTATCAGAAGAAAATACATGTATCAAGCAGACAAATACTATGTGAGAATAGAGTGTTCCTGAGAAATGAAATGGTCATTATGTGAAAGTCATTATTGTAGGGATACAATCAACTATGTCAGGAAAAGAGTACTGAGTCATTAGGTTTATTTTTTTTCTATATTTTCAGTTGACTATCAAGGTGTACAAGCCCCATAGCATAATTATTAATTAAGATATAATGAAATCAATATTTCTTTTTTTGATAAAATCTGTATATTTACACATGAGCAGACATATATATTATGAATGCACTGTTACAGAGCATGCATATAAATATATATATTTATAGATACACCAATGTATTTAGAATGTTATATATGTGCAAATGTATGCATAGGTACATATACACAGTTAAATGTATTGATATAAGCAAGTTTAGGAGTAGTTTATATATAAACACACACATATTATATATATATTTATTTATTTATTTATTTAATTATTAAAAATGACTGACAAGGTATTATCATTAAGTTCTTTATATAATTTTATATATGTATATTTTTATATATATGTTTATATATATATGGTTTTGATAATGGCTAAAAATATAGTTGAAAGTACAAAAGCTTAGGTCAATTCTTATATAATTTGAGTTTAAAAAAACAATTATACGAACACATGAAAAATTATGTAAAAAACTTAATGATAATACCTTGCCTGTCATTTTTAATAAAACCTCTATAAAAAACAGAATGTTGCCCAAATACACAATATATATATAATTGAGCACTGTTTTAAATTAATGTTTTAAATGTTTCAATTATTTTCTTTGTTCTTATTCATTTGTGTGTGTGTATATACATACATATATTTATGATAAAATGTAGTTTTAAGTTACACTATGTTCATAGTGCAAAAGTGTTCAATATCTGGGATAGATCAGTGTCACTGCTTTTATATATATGAGTCGCCGACTGACGCCAATTCGGTTGGGTTTCAAGCCTGGGTTAGGGAGCTATCGGAGTCTAACCATACTGATGAGCTGTGATACAGCAAAACAGATCTGTCTGCAGATGACAATATATATATATATATATACATATACATATATATATATAGGAAAGAATATTAAAAAGTTTTGAATTTAAAAATGTATTTTTGGACAGTATTTGTTTATTTTTATTATTGTATTTTATATTTCAGACCGCCCTCGGTCCTTCATCAGAAACAAGTGATTTTTAAATTTGAATTAGAAACGTATTTCGCGAGAGCGTCTGAGAATTTTCTGTTTACACCACGTGATGCGTTTGTTTACACCATGTGACGCGTCTGTGGAGAGAGTTTATTTTTCACCAAATTATGCTGAAAGCGACCGATTTTATTAAAAAAAATATATATATTAGTAAATGTAAATCTATCTTTAATGATACTTATAAATTTGTTTTAGATAAAAAATTTTTTGAAATGTCTGAAAATATATATATATATATATGAGAGAGAGAGATAGAGCATTTGTAGAAATAAACACTTCTAGGAATCATGTGTGTTTACATGTAGTGTTGAATTCAATGTCTGCACTTTTTATATATAAAAATATTCTATCCTTGATATAGATCATTCGACTCCCATCAATACTGAAATTTTAAACAGTTTATATATATGTATATATCAAAGGTTACTGTCTAGTAGGTCCATATGTTCTTCCAGCATTTCTTACAAGAACTGTCTACAGGGATTTTATTTCAAACACATTTCCAGACTTGCTAGAAGATGAACCCCTGCTAAAATGAAGATGCATGTGGTTTATGCATGATGGAGCTTGTTCACAATGCACTAGCTGACACCTATCATGAAAAAGGGATAAGTAGGGGTGAACTGGTTTCATGGCCTTCACCCCCCCCCCCGACCTGAATCTTTTGCATTTTTAACTGTGAGATCACCTGGTTTATCAAAATCTCAAAACTCCTGCAAAACCATTTGACACCATGTGGAAGTATGTGAAAGGGTCCATCAGTTAATGAGCTGATGGATGCATGCCTGTGTGTGTGTATATATATATATATATATATTCTATGTGAATATAGAATGCATACATATTCTGTGTGTGTGTGTGTGTATATATATATATATATATATATATATATAATTATGATCGAGCTCTCTAGAGAATAAAATTTTAAAAACAGTTTCCACTTCTGCGATCTGCATTACTCTTCAGAAATGAATTGAGTTCTTTTGGTGACTGGCGTATGTATACACTGATTATATACAACACATTAAAATTTCCCTTCTCTGATTCCATGTGCCTATGGCTTAGGTGATAGCGACTTCAACTGACACCAAATTGGTTGAGTTTCGATCCCGGCCAGAAGCAAGTGGATGTGTCTAGCCACACTGATGAGCTGTGATACAGCAAAACAGGCTTGTATGTGGATGAGTAATATATATATATATATATATATATATATATATATATATATATATTCTATGTGAATATAGAATGCATACATATTCTATGTGTGTATATATATATCCCAGCATGTTATACATTTGGGAAGGGCATGTAAATCATACTATGAGTTGACTCAAGCCTTGTTAGTCAAATCAGGTAGAGAATCTGTTCAGATGTTGTCAATGATGTAATGGTTGGGCTAGCACAGAGTCACATATCATTGTGACTGATGGTTTGTTGTACTGATGTTGTTTGAACTGCTGATCATGACAGATTATGCACTCTCTTCTAGAAATCAATAACTAAGGTTCTGTTCAGTGGAGTTACTGTATAAACTACTGGTGGGCTATGTGGTTGTCGAACAAATACAAATGTTCCTGAGCAGGTGTCTGCCATAGGAATGACAAGGTGACCTAACAGACAGGTGTGCCCCTGAAAATATGAGCTGCTGGAATATATATATATATATATATATATATATATATATATATATATATATATAGAATAAAAAGTGTGACAGGCCGTGAATGTTTGGTTTAAAGTGTAGATTTATTGTTGTTGTTATTATACATGTTATGATACATTAAGTGTCCATAATGGTATTTGATATATTATACATGTTATGATACATGATGTGTCCATAATGGTATTTGATATATTATACATGTTATGATACATTAAGTGTCCATAATGGTGTCCATAAGCATCACAAATACCATATTGACACTTAATGTATCATAAAATGTATAATAACAATAACAATAAATATACACTTTAAACCAAACATTCACGGCCTCTCACACTTTTTATTCTATACCAATTTCTCTCATTGGAACAACCCTATTTCTGTTTTTAAAGTATATATATATATATATATATACACACACACACACAAAGTATTTATAAGTCTATAGCCTAACACAGATATTAGATAAATTTTGATCTGTAATTTTCATTGTATAATCTTCAGTTCCTGTTGAATTGGCAAGGAAATGTTGAAAACTAAATATTTAAATATTCATTATTTTTCATAATTTGAATCCAGACTGATGCAGAGTTCACAATGTTAATTTTATTTATATATATGCTATACTGATGTAAGCAAAGATATACACTAGTCATACGAGTATAGATGGATATAGATATTTATAAAGCTTAGCTTAGTCTGACATATGCTCATTTAGGATAAAAAATGTGTTATACCAATCTTCTAAATGAGGAAAGGCCAGTGTTCAAAATACTGATTTTTCCTGAGCTCTTACGCTGACCTCAATCACATCTTTGAACTTTCATAAGGCAGGTGAAGTTGTGTGTGTGTGTGTGTGTGTATATATATATATATATAGGTGCTCAAATATAAATATAGGTATGCAGAGAAACATTCAGGTTTCTGTGTCTATGTGGAATGAAAAAAATTGAGAAAAGAAAGTTGCCTCTTTTTATTATTATTGTAGACAGAGATGCCAACACATCTCTAAAAGTAGTACCATTCTTTAACACAGTAAAAAGTAAATAAAAACACCGGCCTTAATAATGTAGTTCCCATCATTCAATGCAACATAATGCTGCAAACAATCAAGAGCAGACAGTAGAAATAAATCAAATAAAATACAAGCCAAAAGAATGTAATAAAATAAACAGAATAAATAAAATGAAAACCAAAAGGGGAGGAAAAAAAAGAAAGAAATACAAAAGCAATGAATAAAAACAAAAAAAATGAAAGGAAAAGTAAAGAAAAGAATCTGATGTCTTCATTGTTTAACTTGGCTATTTCATGTTTCTGATACTGGATACATTGGAAAATCTTGGCAAATTACCAAGACTAAGACATTTCATACATTTTCTTTGAGCACTTTTAATTATTTTGTCAGTCATTGACATTGAGTTGAAAATTTTAACAATCTTAAAAATAAATCAACTCAACACCCCCCCCACACACATATATATATATATATATATATATATATATAAAAACTTCAAGAAATTGAAAGAAAAGATTATATGAACATAAAAAAGATCTTTTACAAAACAAGACACTAAATTCACTATAATGAATCTGACTATGATTTTGATTTAAAAATGTTACATCAATTAAAAGAGAAAGCAATTTACCAAAAAGAAAATGTCCAGATAGTGCTTTAATTGTATCCACTGTAAAATTATGTCCAACTTCTTGCAACATTTCATCTTTCTTGGCAGATCCCGTATTATCACAATGTGGGATGTTTAATAACAAAAGTGATAAAACACAAACAAAAAGAAGACTATATACCCAAACACATATTTTAATTTGACATATTTTTATTATTTTAAATGCTATTTTTTGTAGATAGCCATATTCAAATAGATGCTTTGTGAATTGTGCTTTAAAAGCAAATAGAACCTTGCTTGATTGTGAAGCTCTTCATAGCGGAAAATCAAAGGACGTCATATTAAATGATAGTTTCTACTGCAAAGAAAGATACGAGTTCAGCGAGTGAATTTCTTTATAAGTTTTCCCAAATGTGCAGAGGTCAGTAGATGAAGTAAAATGCAGTTTCAATAAAAAAGAGCATCTACACAAATATATGTGTTTATTTACATATGTATGTGTATATATATTTATATGTGTGTGTGTATATTTATTTATATATATATATGTGTGTGTGTGTGTATATATTTATATATATATATGTGTGTGTGTGTGTGTGTATTTATATTTTTTTAATTTTTTTTTTATAAGCGTTTCACCCCGAGCAAGGCATGTCACTGCCACTACTGCACAGGGGGCTACATAGAGTGGAGAAAGGATGATTAAATATAGAAAATGTCAGAGGGTGGGTGATAGGCGGGTAGGGATTCCGAGAATGGTTAAATATAGGGAATGTCAGAGGGTAGGTGATAGGCGGGTAAGGATACCAAGAATGAGGGTTGGGTAGATGAGAGTGTTCTGAGAATAATTGGGAGTTAGTGTGATAGGAGGTGTCTATTGACCCTACATTTAAACACCTGGAGATTGTAGCTGTCGGGAAAGCAGACTTGTGGAAGGGAGTTCCACAGGCGGGAAGCGCGAGAAAAGAAGCTGTTGGAGTAGAATTTACGGTTACATCTTATTTGTTTAACTGTAAAAGGGTGGGACCTAGTTGCTAATCTAGTATCTTGTGTAAATTCGTGCTTAGGCGGCACCAGTGATCTAAGCTCATCGGAGCAGAAGCCATGAAAGTTCTTGTAGAAGAGGCACAGGGAAGCCACATCATGCCAGTGAGAGAGTGGTTGCAGCCGGTCTGCCAAGTCAGTATCAACCACGTTACAGATCCTCCTTTGTATTTTGTCAAGAAGCCCAAGGAGAGCAGCAGGGGCATCCAACCAGATATGGCAGCAATATTCAATACACGGGTGGATGGTAGATTTGTATATGTGCAGAATAGATTCAGGTGGGAAAAACTTCCGGGCCCTGCACAGAGAACTGACTTTCACAGCAGCAGATTTGGCAATGGATTTGATATAGTCATTCCATTTGAGGTCCGCTAAAAGTGTAAGGCCAAGGAGGCGTAGTATTTTACTCTCTGGGAGGCTAGCCTGTCCCATGCTAATGGGAGGTAGATGCAATTGTCTATGGTGGTTAGTTGATAACAGCTTTGTTTTAGAGGCATTGAAATTTACCAGCTATTTTCTACCCCAGGCCACTACGGATTGGAGGTCCTTTTCAAGTATGGCAGTGAGGTTCACTTTGTCGTCCACACCTGGTTTTTGATCAATGCAAGAGTAGGTTGTTGTGTCATCAGCATACATGCCAACTTGGGATCTAATGGCGTCGGGGAGATCATTAATGTAGATCAGAAAGAGCGTGGGACCTAGGATAAAACCTTGAGGGATGCCCGCGTTCATATGGTAGTTTTTAATACCACCTTCAATATGCGGTTAGAGAGGAATGACTGGATGAGGTCAAACAGATGTCCAGTTAACCCGTAGCTCCGCAGTTTGCACAAGAGGCCAGCATGCCAGACCCTGTCGAACGCTTTGGAGATATCCAAGGCAACAGTTCGGGCTTCTCCATTCTTGTCAAGTGCCCGGTATATGTACTCGGTAATGGTCGTTAGCATATCAGCAGTAGACCTGGTGAAGCGAAACCCGTACTGTTTGTCAGAGAGAAGCCTGTTGGCCGTGAGATGCTGAATCACCTCGGCGTTGATAATGGCTTCGAAAACTTTGCCAAAGATCGGAAGGAGACTAATAGGACTGTAATTAGCGGGGTCTGAGGGTTTGCCAGAATTCTTAAATATAGGAACTACACAGGAGGACTTCCAACAGGCAGGAAAGCAGGAAGCAGATAGGCAGAGGTTATAGTGTTTAGAGAGGACAGTGGAGAGTTCTGGGGCACATTTCTTCAGTACTATATATATATATGTGTGTGTGTGTGTGTGTGTGTGTGTGTGTATGTGTGTGTGTGTGTGTATATTTATATATATGTGTGTGTGTATATATATTTATATATATATATGTGTGTGTATATATATGTGTGTGTATATATTTATATATATATGTGTGTGTGTGTATATATTTATATATATATGTGTGTGTGTATATATTTATATATATGTGTGTGTATATATATATATATATATATATATATAATGGCTGGCTACTCATAGTCGAGGAAACTTATTTATCAGGGCTGCTAGCTAATCCTCCTTGCAGATGCCTGCTCAGGCACACTTGTGTTTGTTCAACACCCATGAAGCCCACCTGTGGTTTATACTGCAACTATGCTGAGCAGACCTTAGTTACAGTTTCTTGGAGTGAATGTGTTATATATCATGAACAACAATGGTCCTGGAGCTCAGACTCAGCCTAAAGAATATTTGAAATAATAAAATAATTGCGACAATTTACCAATCGCACCTTATATA
Organism: Ascarosepion bandense; assembly: GCA_037127315.1. Classification (NCBI taxonomy): domain Eukaryota; kingdom Metazoa; phylum Mollusca; class Cephalopoda; order Sepiida; family Sepiidae; genus Ascarosepion; species Ascarosepion bandense. The sequence continues at coordinate 68,572 of JBBBDQ010002193.1, forward strand.
TATATATATATATATATATATATATATATATATATATACTAGCAGTATAGCCCGGTGTTGCTCAGGTGTAATGAAAGCTTTAAAATAAATCCCTGGTCCTGGAGCTCAGACTCAGCCTAAAGAATATTTGTGTGAAGTTTGGTGAGAATCGGATAAAAATTGTGGATTTGTATAAAGGACATACAGACAGATAAACAGACACACACACAAACATCTTGCCTTTTATATATATATATATATATATATTATCAATTTTCTGCACTATTGTAAGAAATGCAACCTTGAAACTTCTGTATATCATTTCTTATGCCTTTGTCTATGAGTACATCAAATTTGATTAAAATCGAACCACTCCTTCTATAACCTGATTTTTTCGATTATCGATTTTTGATATTTATCGGGGATACCTCGGCACAAAATCTAGCTAAGAACACTTGCAGACACTTATAGTACAACTGTGTAAATTTTCAAGAAAATTGGTTCAGCTGTTTCGGAGTCTATTGGTAATGGATACACAGACACACACAAAGTTCCATTTATAAATAAGTTTAGATTAGATGTATATATATATATATATATATATATATATATACACACACACAAAGAAATTGTTGTTATCAAACTCAAATTCCCTACAAAGATGTTATCTCTCACAGTCACATAGCTCAACTCACTGCTGGTCATTTCAATATGAAACACACAACTGACATTATTTGCAGAATGTGCTGCTTCAGACATAACAGAAAATTTAATGGATTCAATTTTCACAGCACTACAGACAAATACACTCTTTTGTCAATATTTCCACCCACATCTAAACTTAAACATTCAAATTTTCCTGTTATGCTACAGAGAATGGCAATACTTTAAAATATTTCTATGTATTAGCAAAATACATCTTTCTAATCTGAGTAGAGTATTGTACAATTACCTCAACTTTGCTGCTTGGTTATTTAACATCCACTAAAGAAGTATAAAAAGAACAATACAAACCCTCTTATTCTTTTTTCTCTCTTCAACCATATGATACTCTAGTGGCAAGACATATCATGTTTTCCTTTCGTTCCTTCAGAGAGTGTCCATGTTTTGAATGCAAATTGGGAATTAAGCTCAATCCAAACTTCAAGTAGAACTTGTACAGACAGTGCATTCCTAAAGATACTGGTAAAATGGTCAGTTCTTTGTACCGCTCTAGTAAGTACCAGACTCCACTTACTATCCTCTACCTTAACATAAACCACATTAGGCTGAAAATGGAGTATTACTTTCCAGTCGTGAAGCATTTCTGCATCCTTGTGGGTGATGAACTATTTTCCACCCTACAACCCCTTTCCAACAGAGCATGCCTATCACTGCTCTATTGCTATTTCTATTAAAAGTGCTCAGATGAACTACATTTCTTAGTTCAACCAATTCTAACCTTCACAAACTGCATTGCAACACACATTCTAACAAACCACCCTTTGTATTCCACTGGTGAAATGCAGAAGCCTCTTGCATCTTGCTTGGAGTAAATAAACTAAAAAAACCTTCCAATGATAATTATACAATGCCATCAGGTCTTTCAGTATTTTTACAGCTCAGCCTATAGTTATAAAGGATGTGCATTGTGGTACAGTGGATATCGGCTCGGAACGAGAAGCCGGGGAGCTGAGTTTGAATTACAGTTGAATCCATTGTATTCACTTATGCGCAAATACCCTTGGGAAAGGTATTAATCCGTCTCTTCCTTCCAGTTATGAGTTAAATAGCAGGACAGATTGGGTTCTATAGCCTTGGTCGGCAACCAGTCTACCGCAGAAAGCAATGGCAACCTACTGCGGGATAATCTTCTGCCCAGTCAGTCATGTCTCTTTTGAGACATGATCGCCCAAGCGTGTATCATGTATGGCACTTAACTTACTATAGTTATAAAATCTTTGTTTACTCATTATTTATTTGTATGAGCTTGATCCTTAATGGATCAAAAACACTTACTATTATTTACCCAACAAGTGATGATGTAAACTCAACCAACCTAACCATAAAATGATTGTTAATTATTTTAATCAACCTTTCAATCAGGCAATGGTCAGTCAATGGGGCTAGCTAAAACCTCTGTTTCTGTTTTTAGATGAGATTAAGAACATTTATGTGTCAATAAAGCTTATATTGAAAATAAAAATTCTCTTTATTTTCATTAGAAAAATTGATCAAACATTTTAGCTGATACTATTCTAATATGATACATTAGGTGATTTTTTCTTTAATATCTGTAACATTTTTTCTGTATTGAATTATCTTTCTTGCATTAGTATTGCCTGGGCAAGGGAAACAAGATGGTTGTTCTAAAATGTTTACAAGGCCTGAAAGTGAAGAGTATAACAATAATAATTAGAAAAAAATATATCTATGCATTAATTTCTAAAAGTATCGGTATATTTATATTATAATATTGATTGTCAAATCTAACTCTAGTCGATAATGGAGGCCATATAATCAGTGAAATCTTCCAAAAATAAGATTTAAAAAAACTAATTTCTTAAAATGGAAATCATTCAGGTAATATCAATGATGCAGGTATGTGAGATTGCACAGGTGGTATCAAGATTATTGTGAAACAAATTATAATTCTTGCTGAATTTTCTGAGCTAGGTGAAAGGAAAGTTTTTAAAAACATCCAAGGAATGTTTTTAAAAACATCCAGTTTTATTGTGGCTTGTATTGCTGAAAACATTTTGGTTCAGTAAAAAAAAACAAAATGGATGTAAATACATGTAGATATCTGATAATCAAGTAAAGCTCAATGTGATATGATTAAATGCATAACATTCTCTACAAAACAAGGCCCACCTTTGCAATTATTTAAGATTCATTTAGCTGTGTCACAGTTTTCTAAAAATAGTTTTGCAAAGTGGACAAAAATTTAAGCTACTAAGTAAACATAACAGCATTCTTTTGTCTTTTTTGTTCCTTTAAGATTTTTGTCTTTAATCAAAAAAAGTCTGATCTTGTCTTTCAAAATAGAAGTGGTGGGATTTTTTGAGATAAAAAGCCAAATACAATGATACAGTAGTTCTGGACTATGACAAACAGGCAGAATTCACTGATAAAATTTATTTTGAGGGAGAAGATGAATATTTTCAAGAGACTGGAGTAATGAGCTTAGAAAAAAAGACAGAAACAAAATAATGAGATCACAGATTAGCAGAATTATGCTTGATTTACTCATATTTTAAAATTCCTTACACCAAAGTTTTATTCTCTCTTACAACTTCACTGAGAGAATCCACCACAACCACCATCACCCAATCAACCTCCACAACCATCACACAACCAACCTCCACACATATCCAATAGCTTATAATTATCTCAAATTACAGAATAAAATATGATATTTGCTGCAATTTTCCAAGTGTGTGCATGCAGGGAATATCCATATGATCTTTACCCTTGCAAGATGCACCCTGAAAAATATTTGGTTACCAGCAGCTCAAACAGCTCGAGCTGGTATTAAAATTTATTTCAATTTGCCACTTGAGCAAAGAACTCTAATCATGGAATTAGTAAAATGGAGGGTTGGGTATTTAGAGAATTAACTATACTCTTGTCTCCTCTTCCAGTTGATGATGCCATGGTAGTAAGATTATGCAGATACTATCATGGACCTAGGGACCCTGTCAGCAAGGCACAGCTGAGGATTAGAATGGGTATGGTAGTGGAAGCAGGTGGCAGGGGGTGATTGCAATATGTGGATGGTGTGGAAAAAGAGATATAAAACAAATATAAGAGAGGGAAGTGCAGGTCATCTAATATCGTGCAAGACTTGCAACTTGCCGTGGCAGCTGCATATGCATAATCCAGTTAATCAAGAATCATAAGTACAAGGCAACCACAGACGATAACGATGAGCAAGGTTGGCCCAATGAATCAAAGAAATTTCTTTTAAGTAATTTGGCTGTCTGTGTTGTAAGTTGTCTGGTATTTTTTTTTTTTGTTTCTTATTTTGCCAGCTCCTCATTCACCCCTCAAAAATCCAAACAGAATCTTTATAATATCTCTTCAGACATGGATTAAAGATTTGGAATGGGGGGTCTTGACAAATCCAAAGAGATTATGAATAATGCAATATGGGAAGTACACAACAATCAGATTGTGTAATCATTTCTCTTATTCATGTTGATTTATCCTATCTGCATTAATGATTTCTACCAATAATTTATAGAAATTAAACGTTATAGTAAAATTATAGTCTCTGTGATGATTTTCTTTTAACAAATTATTTTTCACTAAATAATAACTTCTGTCTCTAATCTGTTCAAATTAACAGTATATTGATATTAAAATAATACTATTTAAAGGCTGATAAATAAAAATATTTGGAAGAATGAAAGCAAAAATTTAACTTGGTGGAATATCAACTTAGCTGGTATAATATTCTTTATTATTATTATAAAGAAGTAACATTATTATTTAAATGCAATGTTGTCTTCTCTTTTCTTAATACATCTTCATTTATTGTTGTCTCTTAAATAATGTCTTATTTTCTCATATTCTCTCATAATCACTAAACCTTACATCTTAGTAGATTTATTGCCTCACTTGGGGTGAAATGATTTTTTAAAAAAAGTAACATAATACTAAAATGATACAATTTAAAGAACTATAAATAGAATTGTTTAGAAGAATATAGAATGAAAGACAGAAGATTAACTTTGTTTGTATAATATTTATCTAATCTAATCTAAACTTATTTAAAGAAATGGAACTTTGTGTGTGTGCGTGTGTGTGTCCATTACCTATAGACTCCGAAACGGCTGAACCGATTTTCTTGAAAATTTACAGAGTTGTACTATAATCGTTTGTGAGTGTTCTTAGCTAGGTTTTGTGTCAAGGTACCCCCGATAAATATCGAAAATCGATAATCAAAAAAGATCGGGTTATAGAAGGAGTGATCCGATTTTAATCAAATTTGATACACTCATAGACAAAGACATAAGAAATGATATTCAGAAGTTTCAGGGTTGCAGTTCTTACAATACTGCAGAAAATCGATAATATATATATATATAAAAGGCAAGATGTTTATGTGTATGTTGGTTTATCTGCCTGTATGTCTATATTTTTTTCAGCCCTTTTATTTTAGTTTTTCTTCGGGTTTGGTTAAGTTGGGATAATTGTAGTTCTTAGTCTCAGCCATGATACCATTTACTCAGAGGACTTATTTAGCCTTCAAAATTCAGTTTACAACGAAAAAAATTTATTTGATATCGATACCAGGAAATCAAAATTTGACTTACATCCATTCATTTTTCTTTCAGTCTAGGGTTTCACTTTAACTGGAAACAGCTATTGCTTTTTAGTCTTTCGTGCTAATGTCCAAAGAGTCTGAGCTCCAGGACCATGGATTAGTTTTAAAGCTTTCATTACATCCAAGCAATGCCAGGCTATACTGCAAGTTCATTATAAAACTATTCTTCAGTCACATTTAATTGCATATAAGATTCCTCATCTTTTTTTAAAAATATGGCTAAGAATTATCTCTTGATATCGATTTTTCCAACATAAGAAACGATTATTATTATTATATATTTTATTATTTAAATCAGCATATTGATCTTGGTCACTAGCATGCAGAAGTGGGAGGTAGAGGATGTGATGACCCTGGGCATATATACTGGGAGGGTATCAAATCAAAGAGTGAAATAAAAGTTTAATTTATATTTAATTTAAATAAAGTGTTTATTTAATGTTTCATTTGTTTTTAAAAATTTTAAATGTCTTCCTTTCTCACATTTCTCTGTACTAGGTTCTAAAGGTCTAACTACTTGAGTCTTAGGGATAAATGATCAAGGAGTTGGTTTCAGGCATCACCAAACTTTTCTAAACCTTTGCACATCACTGATCTTGGTTGTTATACTCACGACATATCTACAAAAAATAACCTAATAGCTTAAAGTGTTGATCAAATCCTATTTGGTCCCTGGTGTTGTGTGTTAAGTGTAACAAAAGAAAAAAATGATTGACCAAAAGTCAGGGTAAAATCACATACAAATATTTAAATTACGATAAACACAAAATGTTATATATATATATATATAAAATTTACAATTTTTTGCATTCAAAACAGAAATGTAGAGTTTACTACTGGCAGGTGAAGTGTTACGAAGGGGAAGGAAGGGTCAGTATCCTTATCCAGTTAAGTTAGCGAAGTAGATTAAGTGCTATACTTTTTGGAAATCCTTAAATGTGTATATAAAGAATAATTTTTAGTTTGGTCAATGAAAGAGTCAAAAATATCTATTTACCCATATAGTTCCATGAGGTTCTCTTTCAGGTTTTAGTTGGTCAGCAACTTTTCTTAGAGATTCTTTTGGCTGGATATAAATCCTTGAATCAAAGACGGAGTTGATAATGTCAGTAAATCCTTTTAAGAACTAACTACTCTCTTCCCAAAACCTATTTTTATAGGGTCTAACACCTAATTTGCATATTCTAGAATCCTTTAAAATTCTCTAGATTTTACTCGAATTTTCTTGGACATTCTAGCATCTTCCGAAATGCTCTATTTCTAATTTCCTTATTTTTACGACTACTTCATGAATTAAAGTTTTTTGTAATAACAAGTAGGACTCGATAAAATTCCTTACTACAACCTTTTAGACATTATTAATATTATTTTATATACAAATGCATCCTTGTAACACCTGAGCAAGTGAGAATTTATCCCTGGATTGGATAGTGTAAAAAAAAAAAAAAAAAGGAAAAATTTTCTGAATCAGTAGAAGAAAATGACAGATAAGTTTTGTAATAAATAAACAAGTTGAAGTTGTCTTTCTTCTAGACTAGTTCCCACTCAAAGCTATAAGACCCAGTCTCTCCTGCTATTTACCTAGCCTATAGCTGAGGCTGGGAAAAGAGATGGATTCAAACTTTTCCCAAGGGTATTTGCACATAAGTGAATATAAGAAACTCGACTGGAGTTTGAACACAGCTGTCTGATTCCTTAATCCATTACTCCCCTTGTGTGTCTCCTGACTCTGAGGAATGGTGGAGAAAATGGAATAGAGCAGTAGAAAAACAAAAAATCAGAAGAAATGAAAGGTAAAAAAAAGGTAAAATGAATATAAAACAAATTTTGAAGGAAAGAAAAACAACCAAAAAAAAAAGTGAGAGAAGGTAATTAGAGAAGAGAAAAAAGTTCAATTAGAGAGAGAGAGAGAGAGAGAGAGAGAGGGGGGGGGACAATAAACAGTGATTAGGAGTCAATAAAAGAGAGGCAGGATAAAAGCAAGAATGGATAAAAATACATTGGGGGGGAAGAGAGAGAGAGAGAGAGGTGGGGACAATAAACAGAGATTAATTAAGTTTTAAAAGAGATACAAACAAAAAGAGAAGGTGAAATAGAAATGAAGAAAACCTTTAAGAATCTGATGGTGGTGGGAGGGCTGATATCAATTCTTTCTTCTCAATCACTGCTAAGCCAAGTGAAGTTAAGAATGAATGAATAGTACAATTTCAGAAATGATTTGTAGATGAAACCAGATTGTCTTCAGTTTTCAAATAGAATCTAAGATCAAACTTTGGTTGATAGGAAGCCACTCAAAACAAAAGACAACAGCCACATAAACAAATAGGGACTCTTTATTTGCTCCTGTGGCTGGGAAATAAGTAGAGAAGTGGTAATCTCAGGGGATGATGTACGTTGCAAATTTGTCAAGTTTTCTATTTGCTATTGTTAGATATTGAATCCTGGGGGATAAATATCATAGAACAACAATGACAATACCATAAATAGCAAGACAAGAGGGAGTCAGCAGACAGAGAGGCAGACATAGAATCTGAGCATTCTCATATACCTATTTGTGATAGAAAACATTGTATAGACAGGGAACAGAAGATTGTTTTGACTCATTGTATTATATTCTTAAAGTGAATATTTATATTCTATTTTCCACTATTTTATGTATACTGTATGTAAGGTTTTATTATACAAGTCAATGTTGTCACAATAAAATTGGTTTAAACCAACCAATGTTGGGAAAACTTTTAAGATATATTTATGTTAAATATTAATGTAAGTTTGTAATGGACATAAATTGGGAGAAACTTATTCTCCCTGGAATTATTACATTATATCAAATTCTATTATGCAAATTAGCATTTTCACAAAAAAACAGATGTTGTTCAAATTTTCAACACATATCATATTTGAAGGCATATAAAAGGTACAGTTTTAAATTACAATTTTTCAAAAAAATTATCTTGCATCTAATCTGAAAAATTGAGAATATCCTGTTGGCCAATTTTATTCCTAATACTCACTGCTGTTGGCTGTAATTTTATTTCAGATTGGCATTTTTACCAAGACAGATAATATTTTTATTATAATATTACTTAAACAACATTGTTATTGTTAGTATTATTATTGATTGATTTTTTTATGGCTTATCAACTCTTTGCAAGTTATTTGAAGCCAGAAAATATTTTTAGATTCTAAAAACTTTTTTGAGAAAATAATTGTTTAGAGATACAAGTCTTACTAATTAATCCATAGCTGGGGGGTTGAAGTGGATTCATACCTTTTCCAAAGCTATTTACATGTAAGTAAATATAATGAAATCAACAATTAGCAATTCTAAGTCGTTATCTATTACTCCATCTGTACATTCAAGCTTAAAACACTTGGTATTCCCAAGTGGTTATCCATCTAGGTACTGACCAGACTTGATGTTGCTTAACTTTGAAGATCATATAGGAACCAGTGTTTCCATTTGATGTGGCGGAAAGCCATTATTTTTATTGTTTGTAGTAGTAGTGATAATACTGGAATATCAAATTTCACCTTTCTTCAATTTTAAAGCATGAAATAAACTTGAAACACAGGTCACATCTGAGGATTTATTAAACATGGCAAGGCTCAACTAAAATTACCTGATGCTAATAAAAAAAAAAAGAGTGTATTTCATGTAGTACTTGCAAAGTTTACAATAATCACACAGTATAAAAATTAACTTATCAGGTAAACCCATGAGGTTTGTATCAGATAATGTGCAAATTAGCTTCTACTTGAGTGATTCAGAAATCTGTGTTAATTGATTCATCCAACCTTGGAAACGAATAACAAGAAAAAAAAAGTGCTATGTTTATAGACATAAATGCAACTTGCCTGGGTCATTCTATAGAAGATTGAAGTAACTGTCGGCTGAAATCAGATGAACAGTTTCTAAATATTAAAAGGTTTCATATCAAAAAGAAAATTCATTTGTGAATTACTGAATTTTCCTTTGTGGGTTGGAGATTGTTATTGAGCCAACAACAGCTGAAAATGATCTAAATTAGTGTCTTTTGCAGAATAAATCAAATTTAGAGAGACCTCCAAGGAAAAACAGAAAAGAAAATAAACAGTGGTGATTGTAACTCAATTACCATTACATCAATTTAAGTCTGTATTTGTGCGATTAAAGTGTCATTGATAATGGCTCAGAATGAGAAACCAGAAAGCTGAGTTTTAATTCCAGTCTGGGCTGTTATATTCACTTACACATAAATACTCTTGGGAAAAGTATGAACCCATCACATTCTCCTCAGCTATGGGTTAAATAGTATACCTTGTTGTGGTGTAATAGATATTGGCTCAGAATGAGAAATTGAAGGGTTTGAATTCCAGTTGAATTCATTTCATTCACTTATACACAAATACACTTGAAAAAGGTATTAATCCATCTCTTCTCCCTCCAGTTATGGGTTAAATAACAAAACGGATTGGGTTCTACAGCCTTGGTTGGCAACTGATCTATCACAGAAAGTAATGGCAACCTACTGTGGGAAAATCTTCTGCCTAGTCAGTCATGTCTTAAAAAAGACATGATCGCCTAAGTGTGTATCACAATTAACTGACTGCATCAGGAAAAATCATTGTTCTTATCAAAAAATTGTAAATACAATAGTCACTAACGAAATAAAAAGGGATTATTCTTACAATCTAAAGTGAATTGATACGTCAACATATCAATGTGCTTAAAAAAAAATGTACATACAAAAGTGCTGAAAAATCCTCAGCCTGACCCAAAATGGAATTCCGAAACAATTTCTGCGATTTGGTCATATTTTGGGTGGAAAGTCAGATTGAGAACATCTCTGCACTCTATTTTATAATAGCAAACCACAAATGTATATCCAGAGGAAATTTTTCAGAGCTATCATACACTTATCACAAATGTAATGGCACAGACTGTTGTAAATATACACAGGCTGACAGGTGGCTAAAGGGGTTGAGATTCCCTTCAATCTTGATCCTTTCCATTTATGACTAAAGACCAAAATTTGTACCTCTAGTTCCAGGAGATTTAATCCCCGTGGGAGCACCTCCCCATTGCACAAACAAGGTTAATTCCTAATGTTTGAGGTGTCCTAAATGGAAGTGGCAAGTTAAATTTTTACTTTGAATACATACCTAAATGTGGTTTCCTCTGTTAAAAAAAAAATTGTGCTAATATCCTTTATGGAAGGGTGAGTAAATATTATCTAATCCTTTTCAATTTCAGTCCTTAGTCATTCATGGCTAAGGATTCATAATTGCATCATCTAGTTCAGAGGACACATTCCATCAAATAATATCTCCCAATTCAACTAAGAGCAGTATGGTCAGGTTAAATTCCTAATACTTCTCATCTCTACATTCTAAGTATTGCGATTTGGTATATGGGACCTCGCATTGAAAATGATCTTGCTTAGGTGAGATGGTATATAAATACTATCAGACCATCTGAGATAAGTGAAAATCAGTTACAGATCATATCAAATGTTATATATTTAACTGTCCGGTACAAGGCCACAAACAAACACGGGTGTATATAAAAATATATCATAATATTTTTATTAATGAATGCTGGACCGTGTCGCCTAGTGGACAGAGAGTTGAGGGAGCGCTTTTCTAATGTTGACAGGGGTGACGACGGGGTGTACTTCTCTCTGCTCGTCTAGCTTCTTCTTCGACTTCTCTGACTTCGACAGTGACTCGACTTCTCTTCTACTGTCGAGGCTGGAGACTCAAAACTGATTCTCAAGACTGTGTTTTTCGCAGTCTTTATATATCTTCCAAAAGCGGAAATTGTTTCTTCTGGTTTTTTCTTGATCACGCGACGCCTACGCGACGCCTACGTAAATTCTCAGAGACCCTGTCTATTTCCGCTCTGCCGGAAATAAGGTCAAACAACCATCCATTCCTTTCAACGGCCGGAAAACGCCCACGCTTCATCGGCCTTCTTCGGTGCGGCCAGATTATTAAATCAGTTACAGATCATATCAAAGATCAGTTTTGAAGGTAGTAAATTATAAATTCTGATTCTGCAAAATGCTAAACAATATTTTGATAATTCTATGGTTCAGCCAACTAGAATATAGGTTTTAATTACTGCAAACATTTTGATGAAATTTGGCAACACCTCTTGGTCTTTTGAACATGAGTAGATGTTCATCTCTTCATCCTGTTTAGGATTAGGGTTCTGATTCCTTTGAAAGTGGTGGTTCTTAACCTTTTTTGTCCATGCCCCACCTAAGCACATCAAAAGTTCTGATTCCCCCCCACATACTCTGTGAATTATAATTCTTATTATTCAAAATGTGAACATCTACTCAGATGGAGAAAGCCTAAAAATCCATTAATTTGGTTTAAACAAGCTTTCAATGAACATGGAATCCGTGAAAGAGAAAAATAAGAGAACAAAATGACAGTCGCAGTACTGAGGAAAAAATTACTAAGAAATTGTTTATATATATATATTATTCTATGTCTAAAGCATAACTTAGAGTTTCATGCACAACACAATCATCAGGTGCATATGTATACACATACACACACACACACATATATATATATATATATATACGTGTGTGTGTAAAATGTGTATGAATATATATATATATATGTGTGTGCAATTTGTTATATATATATATGCAATTTGTTATATATATTACATTATTTATATATTATATATCCGCAGTATTTATTTGAAAGTGCTCAATATCAGTGATAGACCAATAGACCTAACATATTCAGTTAGATAGGTGTGAGTTTGTGACCTTAGATTCTACGCTTTTGCGATTGTCAGGCAAACATCACAAAAGTGTGAAAACCAGGGTCACAAACTCACACCGATATATATATATATATATATATATATATATATATATATATATATATATTACATATAATAATTATATGTGCACATACATACATACACACACACGGATATTCTTATGTATCCATACTGTATATGCAGTGTATGCATTAACTCACACATACTCATACACAGACTCACTAGATAAAAATTCATTTTTTATAACTCATTCTTGAATTGGCCATCTTAAAAATCTAAAGTATTCCCATTCTATTTCAGTAGTTCCTTGCATTTTAGTGGCCTTTTTGTGTTGTTTGGGATGAAGCTTTTTTTTTTATAACCATTTAATACCAAGTAAGGCAGGAACACCATTAGTGTGCAGCGGGGTTACAGTAAGAGAAAAAACAAAGTACAAGGGATGTTGAAAAAAGAATAAGAGATACATGGGAATCAAGTAGATAGAAGAGGGCAATTGCTGTTGCATTTAAACTTTTGGAGATTGTAGCTATCAGGGAAGCATGCAAACAGAAGGGTGTTTCACAAACAGGAAGTGTGAGAAAAGAACATTAGAGTAGAAGACACGGTTACATTTGATTATTTTGATGATAAAAGGATGGGACCTTAATGTCAATCTAGTCAGTCAGTCAAGTGTGATACATACTTGGGCAATCATGTCTCGAAAGAAACATGACTGACTGGGCAGATGATTATCCCTCAGTATGTTGTCATTACTTTCTGTGGTAGATTGGTTGTCAGCTAAGGCTATAGAACCCAATCTGTCCTGTTATTTAACCCATAACTGGAGGGAAGAGACAGAGTAATACTTTTCCCAAGGGTATTTGTGCATAAGTAAATGCAAGAAATTAAACTGGAATTCGAAATTGGCTGCCCGATTTTTCGTTCCGAGTTGATATCCACTGCACCACAACATGCCAGTCTAGTAGCACGAGTAAATACATGCGATTGGGAAACCAGAGAAAAAAGCTCCTCAGAGCAGTTGTCATGAAAATACTTTTATGTATTAAAAAAAAAGTAAAGAACTTTTAGGAATCCAGTAGCTAAATAAAATTGGTGACCTTTTTTAATCTAATATTGTTAAAAAAAACAATGTCATCATCCACAAAGAGACCTCTAACTACCTCATCATTTATCCATCACACCCAAATGGTGCATAGGGCAGCAACGTTTTTTTTTGTTGCTGCTTCTGTAACAAACTGTTTTTTTTATGGGGTAGAGTTGTTAGCCCTGCACCCAACCCCCAAACCTGGAAGACCGGTGGACCATTCTTGGTCCTTACGTTTACAGCACCTGGTATTCCCAAATGGTCACTCCTCATTTAAGTACTGATCAGGCTCGTTGTTGCTTAACTTTGGTGTTTGGACAGGAACCGGTGTATTCAACACGATATAGCTGTAGACCTCCAACTACCTGCATTAGGATAATAATAATAATAATGGTAAATTTTCAACTTTTAAAATTTAAATCCCAGGAACACAAGGTTTTAGTTAACTTCCCATATTCTTTGTCAGTAAATCATAAAACCTTTCATGACAATAAACAGATATATATATATATATATACACTACCGACCATAAGTTTGGGACTACTCAAATCTTTAGCAGAATCAAATTCACAGAGTTTGTATATTTTGTTATTCTTATGCAAATGTCAAGTAAAAAAAAAAGTATTCTTTTCAACTTTAAAGTAAACATTTACTCAGTTTGCTACTTGATGCCTCTTATTGTGATCAAGTTTTTGCCAAAAATTCAGATTTATTCAAATATTATAATTATGGTATAATTTAGTTTTGTAAACCATATTACTATGGTACAAATAGCAAGGAAGGAACTGATTAGCATTGAAAAAAGAGCTCAGGTTGAACTTCTTTCGAAAGAAGGATATTCTGAATGTGTTATCAGTAAAAAATTAATCCTATCAAAAAATGGCATGCATTATTGCCTTCAACGACTTCATGAAACTGAGTTAAATATTGACAGAATAAGATCTGATAGGCCCAGAGTAATATCTATTGTAGAGAATAGGCATTTGGTCACATCTAGCAAGAGGAATAGAAGAAAAACTGCTCTGGAATTAACAATTGAAATGAATTCGACTCGGCAACATCCAGTATCTGTTACTACTGTTAAGAGACGACTTCTTTCTTTCTGTATAGCAGTTAAGAAACTGCTATTAAAGAAGGAGAATAAGGGGTGAAATGAATTTCCTAAAAATGAACAAATGTTGTTTAAATGCTTGTAAATCACTTTTACCAACTTAGTTTTATAAGTTATTAGAAAGAATGCCAATATTTGCTCTGCAGCAATAAAGGCCCGTGGTGATTTCTTTGATGAAAAGAAAAATATAAATTAACTTTAATTAAATTTGAAGTTACTCTATGTTAATTTTAGTTTAATTATTGTACAATTGTGAGCAACAATGAAATATATCTATATTTATTCTTCTAAGACATAAAATTTGTTATTTCTTTCTTTTAGAGAATAAATCTAAGTGGTCCCAAACTTATGGTCGGTAGTGTATATATATATACTTTCACAGCTTCTACTCCGATGAACTTGGCTCACTGGTACCTCCTATATATGAATTTCCTCGAGCCACAAGATTAGCAACTAGGTCCCACCCTTTTACTGTGAAACCAATAAATTGTAGACGCAAATTCTACTCCATCAGCTTCTTTTCTTGCACTTCCTGCCTGTGGAATTCTCTTCCGCATACTTGCTTTCCTGACAGTTACAATCTCCAAGAATGTAAATGTAAAGTCAATAGTCATCTCCTGTCTCACTAACTTACATCCTCTCTCTCATGCTTTTCTACATCCACCCCACTCCCATCTCTTCCCTCTCCTACTCTCTTCCTGACAACCCCTGCAACCTCTCACTCCTCAACATTTCTCCTATGCAAGCCCCTGCACAACAGTGGCAGTAAAATGCCTTGCTTGGGGTGACACGATTATAAAAAAAAAAAGTGTATATATATAATTATAAATATCAATATATATATGCAATTCGTTATATACCTTATATTATTTATATATTATATATCCACAGTACTTATTTGAAAGCGCTCAATATCAGTGATAGAGCTGACATTATATATATATACAAAAATACACCAATATACGCAACCCTACATATAGCCAATTTTTTAAAAAATTAATCAGTTTGTCTAACAATCACAAGAGCGTGAAACCCAGAGTTACAAACTCACACCTAATCTATATGAATATATATATAGTCATCTGCAGACAGATCTGTTTCACTGTATCACAGCTCATCAGTAAGGTTAGACATCCAATTGCTTTTACCCAGGATTGAAACCTGACCAAATTGGCATCAGTCAGCGATTCTACCTCTGAGCTATGGGCGCTTGGTAGAAGGAGGCAGACTTTTAGCATGTGATGTATCATACGCCAGTATTTTATAATAGTTTCTGAAGCTATAAATACTATGTCATGAAGGACTTGAAAGTGATGTGGGCCAATGTAAATAAGTGAGAACAGATGAGTCCAGGTCAATGTGCATGGCGTGGAACACTTCTTGCTAGAGTAGCAACAATTGAAGCATCAAGGATGGCCAGTTACCAGGAAGCATCAGCCTGGAGACATGTCTGTCATGCAATTCAAACTATCAGACCTGAATGAATCACTTTCTAACATCTTCATCAAATATGACAGCCAGTCGATGTATGAAGTTATATGGAATATTGTTTTTAAGATTATCAACTTTTTATTTTCCAAAGCACCAAACATTCCCTAAATCTCTTAGCTGTATATAATCATTGTCTCAGATCAATTGTTAAAACTGTCTTTGAGTGAATGAAAAAATGTAGGTCTTAGCAAGGATCATCCTTCTTCAAACATCATTGACATTTCCTACAGAATCACAAAGATTGATTGATTGATTTGATTTTTAATGTTTGTGGGTTATTTAAAGCCAAAATGTATTTTTAGATTGTAAGAATAATTTGTTGTTTTTTTTGCAAGTGACTATTGTATTAACTGATTTTTTTTCTAAAGGCAAGCCCTACTATGTGACCCATAGCTGGAGGGCATAAACAAAGCACTATACCAAATATTATAAACCACGTCACTTGAGGACTTTTAACAGCAGCAACAACTAAAATGGATATCACATATTTTGAAGAGAAATTAATGGCATAATGTTGAAGTTCCACACTATTTCAAACAAAATGTTAGGAAGGAAACTCCCATCAATACTGGAAAGACCTATAACAGTTACCAGACTTTAGAAATTTACTTTTTGAAAAATTGTTTTAATAAAAAGATTTGATAAATTTCAACTGATTGTAATGCTGGTTGCTTGTCAATAAATTCCAAATGTTTCCTTATACAGCTAATATTATTATTACCATAAAATGCCTGTTTTTTATTTCTTTTAACCAATATACTATAATTGATGCAACTAATTCAACTGTGGACAGTAGGTGAGATAACTCCAGCTTCTTCTCCCATTATCTCTCAGTAGGGCACTTTATTGCCTCACTGGACCCACCCTTTAACCAAATTCTATTTTAGTGCCACACCTCTCACACACTGACACACGCACACACACACACACACACACACACACACACATACACACAGAAATGAAGGCACTCATGTTGTTTGTGGTGGAGATTAGAAGTAGACAAAGAAAGAGAAGTAAGGAAAAGAAAAAAGAGGACATTAGGGACATGTTCAGGGTGTTGGGGACAGGCAGCAGATATCGAGGGGTGGGGAAGGGAAGGCGAAAGAATTTGCTGAAAATGAAGCAGAGCTTAATGTGCTTCCTTTCAGATGTACCTCATTTAGCAGATGGATGAAGGTGGGTCATGAACCCAGCTTTTCAACTGGACATGCAACATGGAAATAATCAAGAAGTAGCAGATGAGGGTGACAAACAATAAAATAAATGAACATAAAAATAGATAATAAAAAATGGAAATAATAATAATAATAATAATAGAAAAAATAATTTTTGTTGTTGTTGAAAAAGATAAGGGAATTATAAGTTATAGGTTTGGGGTAAGGTCAGAGTTAGAAATAAGGATAGAAAGAGATTGTTACAAAAACCTGACCCACACAGATTCCATCAGCTGTTGATGAAGTGGTGCAGTTTCAAGTGTGGGTAGGCGCCTGTGTGGAGATGGGAGAGAGATATCAAATAAACCAGCTTAGTGAACTCCTCCATCAATGACCAACTACCTCACTCACTGTCCTCCTCCTTTAAAACAGTCTCCATAAAATGCATTATTTTTTTAGGATTCAATTAGAGTTTTATTAAAAAAATTTGTTCTGTTAAATAGTGGAAAAACACACGCATGCACACATATAAAAAAAATCACTATTGCAACACTAACACACAAATAATAATAGATGCTTGTTTCTGAGTTGATGCTAGACTAGCTAATTCCTGTTGCAGACACCTGCTCAGGCACATTTGTGTTTATTCAGCACTTACATAACCAACCTGTGGTTTATACAGCAACTATCAGCAAGTCACTTAAGTGCCATACATGATACACACTTAGTCAATCATGTCTTGAAAGATACATGACTAACTGGGCAGAAAATTTTCCTGCAGTAGGTTGTCATTACTTTCTGTGGTAGACTGGTTGCAAAACCAAGGCAATAGAACTCAATCTTTTTCTGCTATTTAACCTATAGCTGGAGGGAGAAGCAATGGATTAATACCTTTCCCAACCCAAGGGTATTTGCATATAAGTGAATGCAACAATAAAAGTAATACAATGATTTACACTATTCACATTGTTCAGACTGTTACCTCATCTTTGTTGCCATATTCACAATGTTTCAGCTGTTGTACACTCTGATCTTCTTCAGGTGATTGGAATTTCAAATTCAATCCTTCATTTCATTCACCAGGATAGATTGTTGTATTTCCATGAGTCAATGGCCAAAATGTCATGAATATGTGGACAACAGTCTGAACAATGTAAATAGTTACAATTCTTTATCTCAGAAAGTCTTTTTACTAAAGTCTTCTCATTATTCTCCACTCCATGTAAATGCCTACATCTTAGTGGCATTGATGCTTTGTTTAAGGTGAAATGGTTAAAAAACGATCTGTATAACATGCTTTACTCAAAATGATATTGTCTGTGTGGCTTGCATTGTTGGGAATGAGACAAGTTGGTTGGTATATTAGCCACTGTTCCTTTACTGTTTGCTACCTATTTTTGTAGCAGATGTGCATTGTGGTGCATGCATGGTGCATTGGATATCGGTTCGGAATGAGAAATCGGGGAGCCGAGTTCGAAATCCAGCTGAATTCATTGCATTCACTTACACGCAAATACCCTTGGGAAAGGTATTAATCCGTCTCTTCCTTCCAGTTATGGGCTAAATAACAGGACAGATTGGGTTATATAGCCTTGGTCGGCAACCAGTCTACCGCAGAAAGCAATGGTAACCTACTGCGGGATAATCTTTTGCCCAATCAGTAATGTCTCTTTCGAGACATGATCGCCCAAGCGTGTATCACGTATGGCACTTAACTGACTGACCTATTTTTGTAGGAAAGAATGTTTCTTTTGTTAAAGATTGTATATCAGAAGAAGGTTGAAGAATGAACTGGCTGAAATGTTATAATAACAAAAGTAACTGAAAGAATGAGTTCAATAATCTGAAAAACACTTAGAATGATAATGACTTCTCTTAAAATTATAGACAATGCCAAAACAATTTTCCTTAATCTTTGTTGTGTTTTTTATTCTCTAAATGTTCGTAGTTCTTGTTTTATAAAAATTTTTATGTCATTTCTTTGTCCTGTCTGGTCTGGTGTGTACTTTTTAAGTAGCATAAAGAGACATTTTGCATAATGCAAATAATTTTTTTTCTTGTCTAATTTCTATTCTAAATTTATAACCTTCATTACTATCATGCAATTTTTCCTTCAAATAAATAGAATGGAAAAGGGTGGAGTTATATAAAATAAATTAATAAACAAAATGAATTGAGAGAAATTTCACAGTAATTTAAAGGAAAAAAAATTCCTCTTTACTGTCTTTATACCACTTCGGTCCAAAATTCACAGGGGAAATGTGGAAGTTGTGTAAAGAACTGATTTTTTTTTTGTTTTATTTTTTGTCTTTGCTTATTTTTTGTCTTTGCTTATTTTTTGTTCCAATCTTTCCATTATATTTGTTTTATTTTTTTCATCCAAATTTTTCCTTCATTCTTTTTGTTCATTTACACCCTCCCACTTTTTTCTTTTAAATTATTTTTTATTTCTTTTCAAGTTCATTTTTTTAAAATTCTTTAGCTTTTCTCTTACTTGCGTTATTCCTTTAAAAAAAAATTTTTACTAGTATCTTGTATCTCCTTATACCTTTCTTTCCTTTTTAATCAACCCACTCTTCTTCTTTTCTACATCTCCCCATCTTTTCATTATCTCTATTTTCTTCCCCCACCATACAAAATCCTTCTTTTTTTTTTTTCCTGCTTTCTTGACTTCTCTTCCACTGTGGTACTTCTGATATTTTTTCTTGATCTAACCTGCCTCTTCACTCATGATGTCATAATTTCTCAGACATTTATTCCTTCTCTTTTTCTGCTCTCTTTTTTTTGATGTTCAACAATTTTAATAAGTCTCACCACCAGTTTGTTTTAAAATGTCTCTCCACCATTTTGTTTTAATGATATTCTCTTTCCTTTTTTTAAAAATATTTCTTTTATTTCGTTTACTTTTATACCAGTCTACACATTCTCTCCCTTATCGTCAATCCTGCCTTTCCTTTGTTCTTTCAATTTTATTTATTTTAAATGAGGGAAAGAGCAGAGTGGTTAATGCACAATTTTACTTTCACTTACTAAAATTTTTTTTATTTAGTCCATCCTCTCATTTCCTTCATGCCGCATAAAAATCCACACGAAAATGTTCGACAATTTTCTGAAGTTTCCAAGATTAGACGAATCAATTAACACAGATTTCTTTTTGCTGGCTTACTGAATCAACCAAGTAGAAATGAATTTTCTCATTATCTGATACAGACCTCATGGGTTTAACTGATAAGTTCATTTTTATACCACGTGGGTATTGTAAGTTTTACAAGTACTGCCTGGAGCATAAAGGAAATGGGTCTTTTAAATTAATTAGCCTTTAGTACTGGATTGCTACGTGCTGCCTGTCCTTCAATATGGCAGTGAATGCTGGACAATATCATCAAAGATGAAGGAAAAACTTGAAGCAGCTGAAATGTGGTTCCACAGAAGGATGCTGCAAATATCATGGATCGAGCATGTCAGCAATGATGAGGTCTTGGGAATGATGGAAGCAAAAAGAAAATTAATGCTGAGCATCAGGAAGAGATAGCTGAAGTTCCTGGGACACGCAATGAGGAAGGAGGGCTTGGAGAATCTGATACTAACAGGCCAGATAGAGGGAAAAAGAGACAGGGGAAAGCAACGGATAACATTTGAAGGACCTAATCAGGTGGATGACAGAACGAGGATTGCATGGTGTAACAGGAGAAGGCATGCTAAGAGCCACCAGGGATAGTGAAAAGTGGAAGGCCATGATCACCTATGTCCTGAACGGACAAGGCACATAGAAGAAGAAGAAGCCTCTCCACTCAGTGAAAACATATGAATGAGTCTCATCAGGGGAAAAATGTTTGATATCCTGGCTTCAAATACATTTTCTGCTTTTTTTTAAAAAATGCCCTGTGCCTATAAAATGTGCTCATGGAAGCCTAATGAAAGCAGGGAACATTTATTTAAAAGTAATTTCTATTACTTTGCAAAGTTATTAACTACTCTGTTTATCAATTTCATGGTTTTGACCCTTTAAATTATTTTCTAACCCTTATTTTTTATTACTTATCCATGTATATTGCATATTGAGAAAAAATTCAACTCCATTATTAAAACTGTCTTGTATTTTGCACTTTAGAGCAGATGATCATTGCTCTCTACAGATTCTGTTTTCTATTATCTGCAAACTGCCAAGAATTCTTGAGAATGTTAACATAGTTTCCACTACAGATTTCAATTTGAATTTATCCCTGGTTGCTTCCTAAATCTAGAGAGCTCAGTTTATCATGTTATTTGAGAGATAGGTGTGAATTATTCATGCTTTTGACAAGGGCATTCGTGCAGAAGCAAAAACAACAGATTAGGTATGAATTTGAACCCAACTTGTCAATTCTACTTTTTGTGCTGGTACCTCTTATGCTACTCCATGAATCAAACCCATTCAGTCAGTTAGTTATGTTCCATACATGATACACGCTTGGGCGATCATGTTTCAAAAGAGACATGACTGACTGGGCAGAAGATTATCCCACAGTAGGTTGCCATTGCTTTCTGTGGTAGACTGGTTGCTGACCAAGGCTATAGAACCCAATCTGTCCTGTTATTTGACTCATAGCTAGAGAAAAAAGAGATGTATTATATTATTAAGTAGTAATTAGTGGGGGATCAGTTTATTACTTCATAACAATAGAAAACCGATCCCCCACTTTATGACCAGTCGAAGCCTTAATCATTATTTCAATTATTATATTCAGTCAGTCAGTTAAGTGCCATGCGCGATACAAGCTTGGGTGATCATGTCTAGAAAGAGACATGACTGATTGGGCAGAAGATTATCCCACAGTAGGTTGCCATTGCTTTCTGCAGTAGACTGGTTGCCAGCCAAGGCTATAGAACCCAATCTGTCCTATTATTTAACCCATAACTGGAAGGAAGAGACGGATTAATACCTTTCCCAAGGGTATTTGCGCATAAGTGAATGCAATGGATTCAACTGGAATTTGAACTTGGCCCCCCGATTTCTTGTTCTGAGCCGATATCCACTGCACCACAACACACATCCTCTATATATATATATATATATATTGTCATCCGCAGACAGATCAGTTTCGCTGTATCACAGCTCATCACTATGGTTAGACTTTGATTGCTACCTAACCCAGGCTCGAAACCTGACCGAATTGGCATCAGTCGGCGACTCTTCCACTAAACCAAAGTTATATGCTTAGGAATAACTGGGTAATTAATCTTAAGAAGATTGAAATCTCAATTTTACACACCCAGATTACATGTGAATTTGAATATAATGTGATGGGTCTATGATCCTGTTGTAATAGAATCAGACATACCATATGCTAAAAAATAATTTGATGAATTTGAACACTTCATTTGAATATTGATTTCCTGGAACCTCAATTTAATGTGACATCAATTTTTTTTGTGATGGCATTTTTTGAATGTAAATGATCACATTATAATAGGGTCATGCTCTAAGTTATAAAGCATGTTAAGTTTATTTCATTATTATAGAAAGAGTACGGATGTGCGTTGTGGTGCATTGGATATCGGCTCAGAATGAGAAATCGGTGGAGTCGAGTTCGAATTCCAGCCAAATTCATTGCATTCACTTACGCACAAATACCCTTGGGAAAGGTATTAATCCATCTATTCCTTCCAGTTATGGGTTAAATAACAGGACAGATTGGGTTCTATAGCCTTGGTCGGCAACCAGTCTACCGCAGAAAGCAATGACAACCTACTGTGGGATAATCTTCTACCCAGTCAGTCATGTCTCTTTCGAGACATGATCACCCAAGCTTGTATCATGTATGGCACTTAACTGACTGACTTTAATAGCATAAAATGAATATGAGTTACTTTCAAAGATAAAAAATTGAAGTTAGCCAGATTAATCAATATTAAATATTTTAGAGACACCAAAGATTTAATATCCTGTTTGCTCCTGAGATGCTATACAAGTTTCTCTATAAGCATCATTGAATAATGTTACCAAAGAAAATTTGCACTTTATTTTTAATTGGGCTATCGATGCTGTCAACTACAAAGTAAAAATAAATTAAAGTAAAATCTATTATTACAAGATATATTAAATAACTTTCCTATTAAAATATATTTTGATACTCATCTTTTTATCATATTTATGATGTCATAAAAAAGAACATTTCTGAAAATGAACATTTTGCATTAGTAAACTGGTTTTTTTTCTATAAAGGAGTGGGAATCCATGGCTCTCCACAATTTCCTGTCCTTTGCAGCTCTTAGTAATTTGTTTTTTACTCTCTCAATCCATGTTCTGCCAATCATTTACATAAGATCATTTGGTAGTTTATGTGCTGTTTTCTTCTGAACCCTCTTACTTTCAACATATCCTGTGAGTGTCAAATTTTCTTAACCCTCTTTCCTTATTATATGCCCCAGAAATTTTAAATCTTTCTGATGCTAAGTATAAGTGTCCTTTTTTCTTAAAATTTTAAGTGATTTGAAAGAAACAGTGGCAGAAAGATTTGAGATAAAAAGAGCTTGCTTGACAATAAACAATCAATTTGATTTGAGTGTTATTACATGACATTCCATGACATGGTAAGCTCATTTGATATATGTGGAGGTGTAGAAAACTTCTCAGCTTGACTAAGAAGAAGAGATAAAAAAAAAATTGGGTTTGGTCAAATTTTGTTTGAGAACTTTTTATCATTCTGACTCAAGTTTTATTCTCAGTCAGTCAGTCAGTCAGTCAGTTAAGTGCCATGCGCGATACACGCTTGGGCGATCATGTCTCGAAAGAGACATGACTGACTGGGCAGAAGATTATCCCGCAGTAGGTTGCCATTGCTTTCTGCATTAGACTGGTTGCTGACCAAGGCTATAGAACCCAATCTGTCCTGTTATTTGACTCATGGCTAGAGAAAAAAGAGATGTATTATATTATTAAGTAGTAATTAATGGGGATCAATTTATTACTTCATAACAATAGAAAACCGATCCCCCACTTTATGACCAGTAGAAGCCTGAATCATTATTTCAATTATTATATTCAGTCAGCCAGTTAAGTGCCATGCGCGATACACGCTTGGGCGATCATGTCTCGAAAGAGACATGACTGATTGGGCAGAAGATTATCCCATAGTAGGTTGCCATTGCTTTCTGCAGTAGACTGGTTGCCGACCAAGGCTATAGAACCCAATCTGTCCTGTTATTTAACCCATAACTGGAGGGAAGAGACAGATTAATACCTTTCCCAAGGGTATTTGCACGTAAGTGAATGCAAGGAATTCAACTGGAATTCGAATTTGGTTCCCTGATTTCTCGTTCCGAGCCAATATCCACTGCGCCACAACGCACATCCCATTCTATTCTCATGTGAGCCTAAATATTTGTTCTGAATTGTTGATGTTCAGGGTGACAGGCAAATAATTAGATTGGCTGAGAATATTGTGATAAAAAGTAATAAAAGATAATAGCCAAATTAAAAAAAAAATTGAATTTGTAAAAATATTTAATCTCAGAAGTATAAACATGGAAGGCCATGATCACCTACACCACAAAGGGACATGACAAGAAGAGAAAAGAAAAGAAACAATAGATGAAAAAAAAAATGATTAACTTAAAATGAAAAAGAAAAAGATGAATAGATTTTGTCAAATTAAAAATAATGCTAATAAAACATAAAAGAAAATAACAGTATCAGTTATTTTATTCAGCCTAAACTCAAACAGTTTACTTTAAATTTCTTAACTATAAGAAAAAAGAAAGAGATGGTTAGATTTTTATTAGAAAAAATATATTCTCTAAAATAAAAGAATTTAACTTTGCTAAAGATTTTTGTAAAGATTAACATATCACCCACGTCTATTGAACAGGTTAAGAGGCTCATCCCTTGTTCCCTGTTTAGGATGTGGTTTCCGGCTTTCTCTTTTCCAATCTTTTCACTATTACATAGCCCCCTGCACATCAGTGGTGTTACCGCCTTGCTCGGGGTGATACGATTAAAAAAAAAAATATTGAAAACTGTTCAACAAGGTATTTATGCAAGAGACAACAATGCAAATAAAAACTCTAAATAAATGCCAGCTATATATATATATATATATATATATATATATATATATATATAACAATAATGATAATAATAACAATAATAAAAATAACAGTAATAATAATGCTAATACTAATAATTGTTATATTTCAGTTTGTCTCGAAAAACCCACCAAGAACAAACTCGGAGGGGAAAAAAGGGGGAGTAAAAAAAGAAACAAACTAAGTACTTGAACATATGTCAAATACTCGTAGGAAAGAAAAAAACCCCGAGACAAGAACCCTAACACTAAAGTACTCAATACAATAGTAGAGCAACAAATATATATATATATATATATATTATAAATTATATTTTAGAACATGTACAAATTTTTTATATATCCACTACAAATCGTACATTTGTTTTGACATTGAAACTACAATGATGTCAAAACAAATGTACAATTTGTAGTAGATATATAAAAAATTTGTACATGTTCTAAAATATAATTTATAATAAATATTCACAGCTCTATATATTATATATCGAGCACCGTTTTAAATTAATGTTTTGGACGTTGTAAAAAGAATTTTTTTCTTCGTTCCTTATTCACTCATATATATATATATATATATATATATATACGAAAAAAATCGCAAGATCGCCAAGATTTTTTTTTTTCCCCTCTTTGTCCAAAGCTTTATAGCCGAGGACAATAACGGAGTTAGATTCTGCTGGTTATTCGTGGTCTTTAAAAATTACTTGTGTAACATTTTAAGATTTGAATACGTACAGAGTCGATTTTATTATATATATATATATATATATATAATAAAAAACAAAGAAGAAGAAAGAAATTGAAAAATAAGGCAAGACATCTACATATCCAAAAGGTAATATATTATTACAAATCAATAACACCTATCAAAATACATAATGTAATACATAATTTATTGTATTTCAAGGTGAGCAGAAGTTTTGTCAAGCAAATGCTCAATAGTCAGCTTGAATGACATAATCAATAAATCAATAAAAGTTCAATTGATTTATCT
Source organism: Ascarosepion bandense (assembly GCA_037127315.1). Lineage (NCBI taxonomy): Eukaryota > Metazoa > Mollusca > Cephalopoda > Sepiida > Sepiidae > Ascarosepion > Ascarosepion bandense. The sequence continues at coordinate 94,552 of JBBBDQ010002193.1, forward strand.
TTCCATAGACTTCAAAGTTTTGCAGACACATAGCTCATCAGTGACAGAGAGCCAGATAAATCTATGGAATTATTACCTGATATAGCAAATTAATACCAGCGTATAAATATCTGGTAATAATTCTATAGATTTATCTCATCATCTCATCCTGATGAGTGGTGTGTCCATAAAACTTAGACATCAGTTGAAAGATGAGCCAATTGAACTTTTATCAATTCATTTCTTAAGTTGTCCAAAAAGTTTGTTCAATTTATTAAGTAAATTTTCTGCTATGTAAGCAAGCAAACTTTTAGCCTACTCAACACACACACACACACACATATATATATATATATATATATATATATATATATATATATTCTTTTAATCATATCACCCCAAGCAAGGCGATAATACCACTGATGCGCAGGGGGCTATGTAAGGGTAAAAAGAATGGAAAAGAGAAAGCTGGAAACCACATCCTAAACAGGGAACAAGGGATGAGCCTTTCACCTGTTCAATAGACGTGGGTGGAGTGTGAACCAGGCAATAGTTTAGTCTATCTACTCCAATTGAGTATATATATTAGTCATTCACATACAACCTTTCACTATATCACAGCTCATCAGTGTGGCTAGACATATCCACTTGCTTCTGGCTGGGATCGAAACATTTTATGTCAACACAAAATAAAATCGTCACTGATGGTGGCTGTTATTGTGTTACTGTCTTAATAACCTCTCTGAAAATGGCTCATGTGAGCCGAAAGCTTAGAACCAAATTTATATAAAATTATCCAAATGTTGGAGAATTTTTGTCTTTATTTTCAACTGAAATTAAAGCCAAAATACGACATTTAGAACAACTCATGATTAAACATAATAGACATTCATTGTCTCTTATATTTAACAATATGGCTGAAGATTTCATCCAAACAGGATACAAACTGTTACTATTCAATGTTGACCTCACTGTCCACTTTTATATTTACATACACACTATACCTGTGAGCACTTTTACATACATTAAAACTGTATTTTTTTAATTATATATATATATATGTGTGTGTGTGTGTGTGTGTGTGTGTGTGTGTAGTGTCTATTGTCTCAAGAAACCTTGGATCTTTGCCCAAAGAGTTATGCCTCAGCTGCTGATTGCAGTGCAGCATCTGTTATGGCTGTACAGGCCCACACAGGAATGACAGTCTGGATTGTAATAAATGCATGTGAAGATGCTCTCTCTGATGTTGCCTTCTTGTTTCCCTGAAGGCAAATCCTTCATTTCATTTCTCTCTTTGCTCCAGCCCTCAGTCTAAATCATGTCTCCAGCATGAGCAATCATTAACAATGTTTTCCCACCACTCAATGTCTTTATGAACATGTACATCACCCTAATTTTATATGTAGCTATTTTTACAGAGTGTACAGATATTACATTGAGCCTTGACAAAAATGCTGATACATAGATGATACATAGATAATTTTTAACAAATTTTATCTCAATTAAGTTTTTTGTTAATCATTTGACCCCAAGCAATGTAGGACCACCACTAGTATGCAAGGGGTTACAGTGAGAGAAAAAATAGAGCAGAGTGGATATTGAGGAAAGAATAAAAGATGAATGGGATTCAAAAAGATAGCAGATGGCAGTTGACATTGCATTTCAATTTTTGGAAATTGTAGCTATCAGGGAAGCAAGTAAATAGAAGGGAATTTCAGAGGCAGGAAGTGCAAAAAAAGAAACTGCACTTTCATCTAATTATTAGTCCTGGGTATGATAATAAACTATATCCAGCAGCAAGGTCTCTGATTGGGAGATTTAATGTTTTGAGAAGCATGGAACCACATCTTAATTGATATTATTCTCAGGTCCACCCTGACCTGGGGTGAAAGCAGCTGTTAGTGTCCCAGCTATGGAAAAATAGTAAACAACAAAAACAAAATACTATGAAAGTATAAAAATATATTCTTATTGTAAAAATACCAGAAATTCATACTTATATTAAAAATAAATTACTAATAATACATTTTATCTGTTGTTGAAGCCATAAAACTGTTCAAAATATTTAGATTTTGGCATTAACTAACCCACAGAGGTTGATATACTACTAAACACAATCAACCAATGAACAAATACTCAGCTAATTATGATATTGGCACATATTTTGAATTACAGTATATGCTTAATTGAAACCTATTCCCCAATATGAAGCTTTGCTGAAAAATTCAAGCTTGATCCACTTCCAAAAAATTTGAGCAAGTGATCAAACATTAGATTTTTTTCTTCTTTTGGAATTCCTCCTTGGTCAGGCTGTGAACTTCACAGCACTTCCCTTGTATAAAGGAAAATGATTTTTGTTTTTAAACAAGAATATTTTAAATTGAAAAAAATTACTGATAGTAACATTTCAATTGTACTATACAATACTATACACTTACATCAAATATGTAACAAATGTAAGTTTAGTTAAGCAACTATATTGTTGTAATGTATATAATCTGAAAGACCAAGGAAAATGACTTTTCAGGCAATTTGTACAATGTTTATGTGCTCATTAAGAAGTTAGACATTTTGTGAGAAAAATATTGTGGATTATATACTTACCATAATTTTTTTTAGTTACTTTACAATGTACAGTTAACAAAGAGTTTAAAACAAAATAAAAATGTTCAATCAAATTTTCTGTTTTTCTTGCTAAAATTCATCAATATTTTATTTTTATGCAGATTGATTTTTACATAACTGAAGAGAGCACAAACACAGTCAAAAGTTCTAAAATAATAACATAGATGGAAAAAACTATCAGTACGTGCATAAAATTCATTAGAAAGGGAAGGTTCACATACTGACTAGACATCACTAGAAAGCAAATGGAATTATAGGATAGATAATAAGCAAGATTTTGTCAAAATAGAATTGGATAAGAAATAAAGGGAAAAGGAAGAAAAAAATAAGACCATGATGAATGACATAATTGGAAAAGGAAGAATTACAATTCATGCACACAAAATGGTTGGTGCTCAAGAGTGAAATAGAGATGCATTTGTCATGCTTGTATTTATCTATATGAATGGTTAGAAAAATGTGTCATGAGATTTTGGAAATAAAGGCTAGTCATAAGTCTTGTACTTTGACTTTAAACTAAAACCAATAAAATTTAATGTCAATAAAAGTTTTTCTTCAAATGCTATCTTACTGAAATTTAAGAAATATTTCTTGCCTCCAGAAAATACTACAGTTTATTCACTCAAATATTTAGCCATGCTTTGACAGCTTTTAAAAATATAAAGCACTCAGAGTTCAGTAAAAAAATACATATGAAAATCAATTCACAGATAAATAAAATGGAAGGGAGGCAACTGCATAAATTTTGATTGTTCTGCATATTTCTGACTATTGTCTTAATATATGAAATGTCTCAATTTAAACAATATTTATGGATTTACACCAACATTTAATCAATTTTTTTCTTGGCCTCATAGTACACACTTCCACAAGATGTCATTGAACTTCATTCATGTTTTGTTTTTTTAGATATTGTGTAAACAAACAGACAGATATTGATGACTATATTTTAGAGGTAATCATCAATGGAAAGAAAATTGTGTTAGCTGTTATGATTAAACTCTGTCAGTGCAGACTCTAGAAGTCACAACCTATTTGATGTTACTGTCTGACAAGTAAAGTACAATTCTATGAAAACATCAACAGTGATGGGACATTTTGTGACATCTGGCATTGGGACAGGAGCCAAAGGGAGTTAATTCATAGATTTCTCAATTACAAAAAACAAACAAAAGCTTCATTTAAAAAATCAGTTTTGTTTTCTTTATCAATAACCATTTATTATACAACATGGCCAAGCTTTATATATGTCAGATTAAATAAATTGCAAACAATATGTTTGCTTATTTTTAATAAAATCCGTTCATACACATGGATAAGCTTTCGCATATTACAATCAAAAGATGTCAGAAATGAGCTGTAACGTTGACAGATGTTATTTTCATTCATTTCTTAAGGTACCCAAATAATTTCAACCTCTTTCAGAGGTCATCTTCAGGAATGTGAGTTAAAAAAATTATATATATATATATATATATATATATATATATATATATATATATATATAGGCAGCAATAATTAATGCAAACAAGTATTGTTAAATTTAATTGACAAATTCTGTTTGCTTTTTGTTGCACATCTGAATCAAAATAGGTGATAGACAATCCAACATTAATTTTTTGGCAACATCCTAACATTTTTGGGGATATTAACATTTCCAATTTAAATGTGCTTGGATTCTTTAAGCGCTAAAACAAAAAAAACAAGTTATCTACAATTTTCAACTGAAAATACAAGAAATCATTTGAAAATTAGAAAAAACACAATAAAAAATTAAACAAGCTGACCTTGTCAGTTGAATGAAATACAACTTATTTATCTATGTGTGTGTGTGTGTGTGTGTATGTTGGCATAAGAAAACTGCAAAATCTGATAAGAGAACAGATATTTATAAATGAATTGAGGAATAAGTTGTTTCTCTTGAATATAATAATAAATGCAAAAGCTAGTCAGGTAATGGAAGGAGTAACTGTTTTAAAAATGAAGAAGAAAACCACATCACAGATGGACAAAAAGACCTTTAGAACTTTCAGTTGTAAAGAAATCCAGATTTGATGCAACACCCTACTTTGCTCCACCCTGTAATCAATGGGGTGGGGTGGAGGGGTCAATAGAAATGGAGTCAAGTACAGAATTGATTGTAGATAAGCAACTAAATAAAAAAAAAAATCGGGTAATAATTTTTTTGTGATATAAACCAGTTCTTCATGTAAAGATAACAGAAAGAATTAGAAATAAAAATACAATTTAAAGTTCTCTGCTGAGTAGGGCTGGCATTTCACCTGTCAAAGATGACATTGGATATAGCGGCTATTTTAACTCTTTCTCATGTTGTGACTCATCAGCTTTTTTGGTCGTTATGATGCACCGGGGGGAAAATACAAAATTCATGAAGACTGGCAGTAGGACATATACACTTTTAAAGAGCCTTAATATGAAAGTGCATGGGATGTGTGTTGTGGTGCAGTCGATATTGGCACAGAATGAGAAATCTGAGGGCCGAGTTTGAATTCCAGTTGAATTCGTTGTATTTACTTCTGTGCAAATATTCTTGGGAAAGATATTAATCCATCTCTTCCCTCCAATTATGGGTTAAATAAAAGGGTAGATTGGGTTCTATAGCCTTAGTTGGCAACCAGTCTACTGCAGAAAGTAATGGCACTCTACTGCGGAAAAATCTTTGGCTCAGTCAGTTGTGTCTCTTTCAAGATATGATCGGCCAAGCATGTATCATGTATGGTACTTAACTGACAGAATATGAAAGTACCTAGAATTTAATTAAAAAATTTTGTTTTCAAAGTTACACCAAATCTCACAATATGTTTTAATGGTTTTAGTTCAATCCATGGTTTATTAGAGGAAGGATCATATTACTTGAGTTTCAATATATAGTACAAGTATGATGATAATCCATTAACAGAACAGAAAGTAAAATTATAAACTTATTAGGAGTTATTATCATTCCAAGAATTATTTGCCTACTGTACTGATTTACATTATATATATATATTGTTTAATACTTAGTTTTTGGTCCTAATAGGGTTAGACCAGTACACATTTGTACAAAACAAAACCACCAACAAAGAATGCAACTGCAGGGACAAAAATAAATGTCCACTTCAAGGTCTCTGCAACACAAAAGAAATAATTTATAAGAGAGAGGTACATGACCCAGATGGCCAAAACAAAATATATTTGGGCTCAACCAAAGACACCTTTAAGACTAGGTGGATCAACCACAGATCTACATTTAAAATAGATAAGTTCAAAACAATACAAAATTGGCTAACTACGTCTGGAAATTGAAATAAAAATATGGAAAAGACCCAGGCATAACGTGGAGCATTGTAAAAACAGCCAAGCCATACAACAGTGGACAAATATGTAGACTGTGCCAAGAAGAAAAATTAGAAATTATGATATACCCAAATAAAGACGAACTGTTAAATGAAAGAACAGAAATTATGACTAAATGCATCCACACTAAGAAATACCTCTTAGATTCATACAACCATGGATGAAAGCGTCATAATTTGTTTTAATTTAAACAATGCCCGTTCATAAGTTCCCTGCCAAGTGAACATTCTAATAAAACATGGTTAAGAGACGGTTCTTAAAAAGAAAAACGGTAAAAGGTAAAATGAGTTATTAAAAATTGTCTGAAGACACCACTCATGGTAGAAACCTGGGTGGTGAAATAACTCGTTTAAAAATGAAATATATATATATATATATATATATATATACTATAGTCATTTCATGGTAGGGGTTTGTTGTTATGGTCATTGGTTATTACTTAACTCTTTTCATCTGGTTTATACATTTGAAGATGGCGACAGAATATACTCTTATGTATAAGGAATAAACAAATCATCCACTTAAAATCAGACCCAAGGAACAGAAAAAAGCTATAACCAAAGGTGAAATAAAATTCTGGTACTGCAAAACATGTCTGGAAAGAGAAGGGTACACATTAACCACCTTTAGCATGAGGTCCAAATGAAAAAGGGGAGGAAAAGAGGTGGGGAGTGTGAAAGCTGAACAAAGTAGTATATATTGCTTTGTTGGTTAGGTGCTTATGCAATAGGCTGACGGGCAATACATAAGCGAGTAATAGTACCAGTGGCTCAATAGCTAATGGAATTAATAAACTTAATTCATATTTCAGCTGGGACATTTTAATGCTTTCTTTGCATTAATAGTCACTTTTCCAACAATTTTATTGTAGCTTCCCTGTGCTTTTTCTGTAATCTTTTTAGTGGGCATTTGTTCTGATGAGCTTTCCTCTTTGGTACCTAGACTGCATGAATTTAAACACAGTATTAGATTGGCAGCAAGGTCTTGTCACTTTACAATTAAAATGGCTAGATGTAACTGTAAGTTCTATGATATCAGTTTTCTTTTTCGATACTTCTTGCTTGTGGAACTCTTTTGACATTTTGCTTATCAGTCAATTTTGATCTTCAAAAAATTTGAAATTTAAAAATTTTAATTTTTTTTTTAATTTAAAATTAAAATTTTATTTTATATAAAATTAATATTAAAATAATTTTAAAACTTTAAAATTATTTTAATAGTCAGTTAAGTGCCATATGTGAAACACACTTGGGCGATCATGTCTCAAAAGACTAACTGGGCAGAAGATTATCCTGCAGTAGGTTGCCATTACTTTCTGCAGTAGACTGGTTGCCAGCCAAGGCTATAGAACCCAATCTGTCCTGTTATTTAACCCCTAACTGGGAGGAAGAGATGGATTAATACCTTTCCCAAGGGTATTTGCACGTAAGTGAATGTAATGAATTCAGCTGGAATTTGAACTTGGCTTCCTGATTTCTCATTCTGAGCCGATATCCACTGCACCACAATGCACATCCCACATTTTAATAGTATAAAATAATTTATTTTAATAATATATAATAATTTATATATATTAAAATTTCAGAATTTTAAATTTTAAAATTATTATATTTAATAATTTATTTCAATAATATATAAATTGTTTTATTTTTATAAAATTAAAAAATTTTTAAATTAAAAATTTTTTTGACATTTTGCTTATCAGACAATTTTTCAAAGATTTAAATACAGCATCAATTGCTATCTGCTGTTATTTTATTATTCTCTCTCCTGAATAATATTTTCTTTTTCTTATATTCTCTTGTAATCAGTAACCCCTTCTCTCTTAGTAGCTTTGTTGTCTTGTTTGGAATAAAATGATTTAAATAATCACTTAGGAAAGGCATGAATCTACTTTTTCTCCAATAATGTTAATGAATTGAAGCAATGACATTTGTTCTGAGTTTCAAATATAAGAAAAACATTCCACTCAGACAGGTTTCTCCCAAGAACTGCCACTTTATAGAACAGGCTCTAAAATGCTTGCTTCTTTGAACAATTCAATCTTGACCCCTTCAAACCTAGGGTCAATCGCCATCTTTTTTCCTTATCCTCATATAATCTTTCTTTCTTACCACTTTCTTTTTCATTCACATCACACACCTCATCCAGCATTACATTTTTGTTAAGACTTTATCTTGAGTGATTCTCAAGCCATGAATTGGGTGTAATTTAACATTACTAATCTAAGAGAAGGGCAATTCTGAATTCAAAACCATAATGAAGGCATGAAACTATATTTTCCAAAACGGTCATGGCAATGTCCAGTTTACAGATATCAAGTAAAAGAAAGCTGTTCTCGAGCCATGAATTGGGTGTAATTTAACATTACTAATCTAAAAGAAGGGCAATTCTGAATTCAAAACTATAATGAAGGCATGAAACTATATTTTCCAAAACGGTCATGGCAATGTCCAGTTTACAGATATCAAGTAAAAGAAAGCTGTTCTCGAGCCATGAATTGGGTGTAATTTAACATTACTAATCTAAGAGAAGGCCAATTCTGAATTCAAAACCATAATGAAGGCATGAAACTGTATTTTCCAAAACGGTCATGGCAATGTCCAGTTTACAGATATTAAGTAAAAGAAAGCTGTTGAGACTCATGTTCACATACATCCTGATAATAATTAGAAAAATAATTATTATAAGACCTTAGTTATTTTTTTTCATTTCTTCAGTAGAAACTTTTACAACTTGTTTTCTGTTTCTTTAAGTTGTTCAATTCTTTTTTTTTTTCGTATAATTGGCTTCTGTCTAAAAAAATCCTTTTTTCCAATGGTATTTCTTTTTTTGTCAAATAAATGAGTAGAATTATGAAAAGAATCCACCCTCTTTCTTTCTTCATATTGATTATCTATATGTTCTCTATAATATTTTCCCATCTTTTTCTTTCATTTGTTATTGTTCATTAAAACTGAATAATGGAAATATTTTTCCCCTCCAAATTGTAACACTGTTCTATGTACATCACAGCATTCACAACTCTATAAAAATAAAATCAGAGTGTAAAGCCTTAATTTCATTTTATTATTGAATACATAATAGGTCCTTACTATATAATTACTGAAAAAGTAATTATTACATTTATATAGTGACTTGGTTAAGACAAAACAAGAGAAAACTTCTGGTGCCTTTTCTTTGCCATTAATAATGGCCAAAATATTTTTAGTTTTCATATCCACCAAGAGAGGAACTCCTTGTAATTCACTCACTGATCAAATTACTCCTTGTAATTAATATCTGCCTCACTGATCAAATTACACTTGTTTTCAGGGTGAGGCTAGAAGAAATTTCACAAAAAAAATAAGTCCTCCTTTGTCCTGCAATAGTATCTAGTTGAGGCAATTTCTTCTTCTTCTATGTGCCCTGTCCTTTCAGGACGTAGGTGATCATGGCTTTCCAAGTTTCCCTATCCCTGGTGGCTCTTAGCACACCTTCTCCTGTTACACCATGCAACTCTTGTTCCATCATCCACTCGATTAGTTCCTTCAAACATGTTATCCATTGCTTTCCCCTGTCTCTTTTTCCCTCTATCTGTCCTGTATCAGGTTTTTCAAGCCTTCCTTCCTCATTGCATGTCCCAGGAACTTGAGCTGCCTCTTCCTGATGCTCAGTATTAATTTCTTTTTTGTTTCCATCATTTCTAGGACCTCATCATTGCTCACATGCTCGATCCATGATATTCGCAGCATCCTTATGTAGAACCACATTTCAGTTGCTTCAAGTCTCTCCTTTATCTCTGATGATATTGTCCAGCATTCACTGTCATATTGAAGGACAGATAGCACGTAGCAATCCAGTACTCTCTTCCTTGTTTCTAGCAAAACTGTCCTGTTTCTCAATACTTTACTCAACTTCTGGAATGCTTCCTTTGCCATGCCAATTCGCCTTTGAATCTCTGTGTTGCACTTTCAGTCTTCTGTTAGAAGACTTCCCAGGTATTTAAATTTTTGTACCTGCTTGATTCTGGTATCCCTGACCTGTATTTGGCATATTGGACTGCCCTTTTTACTGATGACCATACATTCGGTTTTCATGCAGTTTATTTGTAGTCCTTTCTTATCACTCTCTTCAGCTACCTTCTGTAGGAGGTCTTGTAGTTTCCTTTCTGTGTCTGCTATCAGCACTGTATCATCTGCATATCTTAGGTTGTTTAAATTGTGGTCTCTGATGACAAATCTAGGCTTAACTTCTAGGGTCCTCAAAATATTCTTGCTGTACAAGTTGAACAGACTGAACCGTAGTTTGTTTATTTTATATATTTTGATCTTTAATCCAATATTTATCACTCAATTCAGCTACCTTCTGTAGGAGGTCTTGTAGTTTCCTAATTGAGAATAAAAGATTTCTTCTGGGTGAATGATTATACATGTTTGTAGGTGTGTTTGCTGTTCAATATGCCAATAAACAAATGAAAAACAAATATACTAATGTAAGGCATAATATTTATACAATAACAGCTGAGTGTTTAGTTAAGTTCAGTTGGACTGGTGACCATGAAGTTCACATTTCATGATATAATTTGATTAATTATTCATCTTACTAATTAACCTATATCTGGAGTGAGAATATCTAGAGTCATACCTTCTCCAAAGGTATTTGTGTGTAAGTGAATATAAAAAACCCAACTGGAACTGAAACTCTGCTCTCCGATTGACAACTAACATTATTCTTTACACCACCTGCACATCCAGGCTTACAGCACTTGACATTCAAAGTGGTCACCCATCTAGGTACTGACCAGGTTTGACATTGCTTAACTTTGTTGATTGCACAGGAACTGGTGTTTTGACATGATGTGGCTGTAAGCCTCAATATTTGCCTAATTCTGATATTAGATAATCTATAATGTTGCTTAATGTAAATACTACTAGTCATATATGTATAAAAGTTTTCCTATAATGTGTACAACTTGTCGGCAGATACAAATAAATAGACATACAACATTCAAAATTGTATTCAACGCCTTTTTAAACTCTCTACAGCGATATTGTTGGACTGTTAACTTCAGTCCAGAATAATTCAATCTGTGTTTAAGCACCTATATCTTTTGACATGTACAAATTCTTTGGCTCAATGAACTGAGGTTCAAACATTAAACATTAAAAACAAATCTATATTTTAATGATCTGGTTTTTATAAAAAATGGTATATCGTTAAAAAAATTCTTTTAGTTCAATACTTTTTAAATTCTCTTATTTGAAGAGTGAAACAAGTTTCAGTTTAATTTACAACATTTATTTTTTTTTAATAATCATTTCACCCCAAGCAAGGCAGGACCACTACGAGTGCACAGGAGGTTACAGTGAGAGAAAAACAAAGTACAGGGGATGTCAAAAAAAATGATGAGATGGATAGGAATCAAATAGATAGAAGATGGCAGTTGATGCTGCATTTAGACTTTTGGAGATTGTAGCTATCAGGGAAGCAAGCAAATGGAAGAGAGTTCCACAAACAGGAAATACAAGAAAAGAACCTGTTAGAGTAGAAGAGGTGGTTACATTTAACTATTTTGATGGTAAAAGGGTGGGGCCTTGATGCCAATTTAGTAGCACAAGTAAATACATGTGATCAGAGAAACAGCATAAAAAGCTTGTCAGAGCAGTTCCCATAAAAATACTTGTAGAAAAGACAGAGGGAAGCCACATCACATCAGTGAGAAAGTGACTGAAGAGGATTGTAGGTCCTTTTAAAAGGCAGCAGCCAAGTTTACTTTTTCAGCCTTAGCAGATTTCTTATTGAGACAAGAGTAAATTGAGTAACTTAATAAGTGAAATTGGCACTCATCCCAGTAATAATAATTTGATATCTACATGTTTTTTTTTGCTACAAAAGCTGAAATGAAATTCATATCCATATTGAAAGAAGGGAGAAAAATTAAAAGATTACAAATTTCTATTAGGTCATCACACATTAAATGACACACTTTATAAAAAACTAATAAAATGCTTCTGAAATGTTAAATAACTAATTTATTTGGTTGAAATAGACACCATATTGATAAATAACTGTTCTCCAATGTAACTCTACATTCTTGATCCCATCTTTAAAAAAAAAAAAACATCCTTTGGTGTAATAAACAGTTCAAATGATTCAATTACCTCTCCATTATTACAGAATGTTTTATTGCATATGAAAAGCTCAAAATGTTTAACTAAGTGATAATCAGTAGAAGAGACATCAGGTGAATATGGAGGATGAGGCAAAATTTCATAATTCAGGCCATGCAGTTGATTGAGACGCGTGAGGCTGTGCAACAAAATTGGGCCATCTCTAGGATGTTTCTTTTTTAATTTTTTTGTGCATACATTCAATTTCTCCACAATACGAGTTTGCTGTTATTATTTTCCCTTGAGGCAAGAGTGAATAATGAATAACCCCTATGAAATACCACCATACAGTAACAACTGAGATTTTATGGTGCAATGGAGGTTTTGGGTTGGTGATTCACTTACATCTAACCATTGGCTTACTCTCTTACTGTTGTCAAAGAGTATCCATTTCTCATCGCACATAATGAATTGACGCAAAAATGTTTTTTCCCTATTTTGTTCTCATACAGTAAGATTACTCAACATTGTTTCATTGTAATCATTTTTCTTGGGTTTATGAGTCACAATATATTGAAACAAAAATTATTTAGAAAGAAAAAGAGTCAAAAATAAGTCTTTTTTTTTTAATATACAAAAGAGGTTACTTCGTTAGATGACTGGATCAACAACCAACTAAAAATGTGTCATTTCATTTGTGACAATCTAATCAGTCAGTTAACTGCCATACGTGATACACACTTGAGCGATCATGTCTCGAAAGAGACATGACTGACTGGGCAGAGGATTATCCCGCAGTAGGTTGCTATTGCTTTCTGCGGTAGACTGGTTGCCGACCAAGGCTATAGAACCCAATCTATCCTGCTATTTAACCCGTAACTTGAAGGAAGAAATGGATTAATACCTTTCCCAAGGGTATTTGCGCGTAAGTGAATACAATGGATTCAACTGGAATTTGAACTCGGCTCCCTGATTTCTCGTTCCAAGCTGATATCCACTGTACCACAACGCACATCCTCTAATACATATAATAATAATAAAATAATAAATTTACTTTGCAAAAGATAATATTTAATATATTTTTACATGAAAATGAAACATATTTCATATGCATCATTATTTTATACAAAAAATATTTTTGTCATTTATTTTTATTTTCCTCTTCCCTTGTAAAAATTACCTCACTATTAGAAAAGACAAAATTTTATAAATTGTAATATATATTTACTAGCAGTATAGCCCGGTGTTGCTCGGATATAATGAAAGTTTTAAAAGTAATCCATGGTCCTGGAGCTCAGACTCTTTGGACGTTGGCACGAAAGGCTAAAAAAAGCAATAGTTGTTTCCAGTTAAAGTGAAACCGTAGACTGAAAGAAAAATGAATGGATGTAAGTCAAATTTTGATTTCCTGGTGTTGATATCAAATAAGTTTTTTCGTCGTAAACTGAATTTTGAAGGCTAAATAAGTCCTCTGAGTAAATGGTATCATGGCTGAGACTAAGAACTATGATTATACCAACTTAGAGACAAACCTGATGCAAAAACTAAAATAAAAGAAAAACTGATTTTGATCAGACCCGGTATCTTGCGTTTTTTATATATATATATATATATATATATATATATTATCAATTTTCTGCACTATTGTGAGAACTGCAACCTTGAAACTTCTGATTATCGTTTCTTGTGTCTTTGTCTTTGAGTGTATCAAATTTGATTAAAATCGGACCACTCCTTTTATAACTTGATTTTTTCCTTTTATAACCTGATTTTTTCGATTCTCGACATTTATTGGGGTACCTCGACACAAAACCTAGCTAAGAACACTCACAGACGCTTATAGTACAACTGTATAAATTTTCAAGGAAATTGGTTCAGCCATTTTGGAGTCTATAGGTAATGGATACACACACACACACACACACACACAGACACGCAGACAAAGTTCCAATTATTAATAAGTTTAGATATATATTGAAAATAAAGCAGGCTGCTTTTTTCTATTTATTTTACACTTTATTCATTAAAACTGTTTTTTTTATCCAAGAAAGAAGCCACAGGATAAAAATAAGAAAGAAAAAAAATGAATTATACACCCCAGTCCATGCAGACATATTTGAAATAATTTATTTGGTCACATCTAATTATGATAAATTTAGTTGGTTAATTAATATTTTTCATTAAAGTAATTATTGACACAAAAATTAAACATTTTCTTTTTTACATATGGTAATTCAAATAGCCTTAGTGCTGAAATTTATAATTTTTTTATAACCACATGCATTGGGGTCGCTTTATTTAGGTTTTTTTTTTTTTATGTTTTTGTCTTTTTCAAGTTTTCTTTAGTTCTTACGATGGCATTTTCCTCGGAAACTCCAAGAATGGCTTTATTCAAATATTTTGCAAAGGATTCAGTTGTTGAATATGTGCAAGCAAAAAAGTTAACTGCACAGGATCAATTTACTATAAGTTGTATGAAAAACTGATAATCAAGCAATTTACAGGTGGTGGTAATGTCGTACCAGTGAATGGTTCTAAAATGGAGGATTGATTTACTTATAATGTTGTATGAAAAACTGAGCCCCCACCACTAAAATTGTTGAAATATTGAAAATTTTCCAAATTTTTTTTGTCAATCAGAAAGTTTAGGGTGCAATCAATAAGATTGCACTGAAAAAAGTAAAAAGAAAAACAACAAATTTAAAGGTGGTGGTAGTCTCGTTTAGCTCTGCCTAAATTTGTTATAACAAACTCCTACGCTGAGGTAATGGAAATGTTTAGAATTTATAAATTCCACAATTTATTTTTAAAATGAATTCAGGGTAGGTCAGTATCATTACCTTCATTCCAAATTCAGATAACAGTTTCTGTTTTAGAAGAATTATTTGAAAACATGTTTTTTTTTAAAAGATAGAATTCCCCATCTAGTATTGCCAACAACCTAGCAATGAAGTCAGTTTCCTGCCTTATTATATATGGTTTGATTGATCTCTGTCAAGATTGACTATAGGGTTAACAGATTTTTCTGCTACCCTTGGGGTATATAAGTCAGTAGAGAACGTGGTTTACACAAATGCTTATTCATCTACTCTTTTCCATTTCTAATATTGTCGCATGTCAGTGGGTTAAGGTATTTGGTAAGTGGACAGAGCACAGTGAGAGATTTATATCTTCTTTTGAGTGTCTGTTGGTTAATATGTGATACAGGCTTGGGCGATCATGTCTCGAAAGAGACATGACTGACTGGGCAGAAGATTATCCTGCAGTAGGTTGCCATTACTTTCTGGGGTAGATTGGTTTCCCACCAAGGCTATAGAACCCAATCTATCCTATTATTTAACCCATAACTAGAGGGAAGAGACGGATTAATACCTTTCCCAAGGGTATTTGCGCATAAGTGAATGCAAGGAATTTCAACTGGAATCTGAACTCACTTCCCTGATTTCTCGTTCCAAGTCGATATCCACTACACCACAACACACATCCTCTTTTGAGTGTATTATACGGTAAAATGATCAAAAACAGCTTCAATTAGATTTTGAAAATGATTTGCCAATAACCATTAGGATCCTATCTGACCAAGTATTAATGTAAAATACCTTTATGTAAATCAGGAATTCTCAAACATTTTCTCTCCATGGCCCCTTGGTCGTAAAAAGATTTTGTGTGGTCCTCCAAAATGCATATAAAATAAATTAAAATTTTAAATTTGCTTTTTTATCAATCTAAAAATTATTCATTCTAGATATATACAGGTTTATCTAAAATTATTTTCAATGAAGTAGATATTTTAGATAGTTACTTTAAAGATTACATTATCAAATTGGAAAATATTTTCTCACCTCTGTCTTGAAAATATATAACAAAAATCCCCAGATGGTGTTTATTTCAGATAACCTTTCACCTTTTAGTTAACAGGTCAACTAATTATTTGTTTAGCCTCCCACTTTTCTGCATGCAAAAAAGGTCAAATAATTTAAACATTATGACCCCTTGATGATTGTAATTTGATATATACAGATGGGTAAACATCAAAAAATAAAGAAAAAATTTGTTTAACCCTTTTAAAATATAATACTTGCTTAAAAAAAAATATTAAAAGATTTTAAACTTTTGCTGTGGCTCTAGTAAGTCTCATGCCCTCCAAACCCAAATTCATAAATTTTTACCTGTGGCCCCTTAGAAAGTCCTTGGGCTTACTATGGACCACATAGCCCTGTTGAGAATGCCCGATGTAAATAATGGCATATAATGGCTGGCCACTCATATCAAGAGTACACCTGTTTACTAGGGTGGCTAGTTGATCCCTTATTGCAGATGCCTGTTCAGGCATATTTGAGTTTCTCAAAGCTCCCCTTTGGTTTATACTGCAACTATGCTTAGCAGGCCTTAGTTACAAAATTTCATCTGGTTAGCTATTTGTTTGTAAATATTTTTAGGTGATGAAATAGAGATGTAGATAGTATAATGTTTATCAGCAAGGAAAGTCAACTTGCCATGCCAAGTTCAATTCTAACTCAGTTGTTTTAATAATACCCTTGTAAAAAGGTATGAATCCATTTTCCTCCAGCTATGGGTTAAATAGCAGGACAGTATAGGCTTTCTAGCCTTGAGGTGGTAGGCAGTTTAGAAGGAAAAAATTGAATTCAAAACAAGCCTGGTGAGTGATGGACTCCATTAGGCTATTTGGGCCAAGTGACGTCCCTGCTGCGGTACATGTGGTGCTCTTATGATTCTAATGGGTTATGGGATTCATTACAGTAAAATGATGACAATAGAAAAGAAACATTTAGGAATCTTATTCTATTTTCTCTATGATTACTCAGAAATTTGAAAAGAGAAAAATGACTGTGTCTAACTACCATTTCAAGAAGTTGGATACAATAAACATTCCCATCTAATCCTGATCGCTGGACTTGTTCAACTTTTAAATCCTACATAATAAGTAAAAAATGACCATAATAAGTGTAGAGAATGACCCCTGCTGGCTACTCAGTGCAAATGGCATTGCCTGAACTTTTAATTAGGTATAAAAATCACACATATCACAGGGGACATAAAGAGACTGACATTTAATGAAAAGTAGTCAACTGAGTTATGTGATGATCAGGAAGTTGACAGAGTTAGGGTAGTTAAAAATTCAGATTCAGGGGCTAATTGGAGAGGGAGAGAGAGAGAGAGTGGGGAGAGAGAGCAGAGAAAAACTTGACATATTGATTTGGGACTGAAATGACATTTTCATAAATATAAGCATCTGCATTAAATCCTAAAATGCATTATAGAATCTGACATGTATCAAAGGAGAGAAGTGAAACATGTGCAGATATGTCAAAGAAGGAAAACCAAAGCAATGTAATGCAGTGGACAGATGGATGTTTGCATTAAAAACAGTGGAAAATGTCCTAAAAGACCAGAGCAAACAGTACAACATTGTTACTTTACTGGTTTGAATATGACTTGTTACAATAAAATCAATCTGTGATGTCTGTACATCATTTTGACTTTACCTTGACCTGAATGCCAACTTATGCACTAAATAAGCCACCATCTTCATCAGAAAAACAACATTGTTTTATTGCTATTATTGTTGTTAGTAGTTACATCATTTATAGTAATCTTTGCTGTTATTATCATAACATTTCTGCCACTGTGCCTTTCGGCCTTCATCAGGAATTTATTTAATTCACAGAGGCAGATTGTTCTCATCCCACTAACAATGTTTAGCGATATCACATCTTGGTCTTATTTAGTACTGCACTATTATTGCTTCCCCTTTTCCACTGTATCCAAGTACACACTGCTCAGCCCAAGGATTGAACTCACAATTATTATGACATCAAATTCATCAAAAAATGGCTATTGTCCCATGGGATTAAAATACCTGTAGGTTACTCAGAGTGATAAGCACCTGATGAAGTCTGGAGGGTATAAAAGCAGAAGCATTGTGATTAAAACAACAAGTAAGATAATAGTTTGCATGTAAAATAATAACTTCTCTTCGAAGAAATTCAGAGAGAAATTGTATCATGTATTAGAAACTAAAAAAGAATTAAAAAAAAAAAAAGTGTATTTGAGATCTAAACTGACTCCAGATACATCCAAGTATTGATCACTACTCCTTGGCAAGATGTCCTTTGTTTTTTTTTTGTCTGGCACAAGGCTACTTGTCATTTTCAGTATCAGATACTCCTAAGTGGTCACCCACACTTAACTTCAATAATAACTGGTTTAATCAGTGAGACTGGACCATAAGTCCCCACCACACACACATCATTATTACTATTGATTTATTTACAGTTAGACTAATGTCCTCATCTTTGTTGTTGTTATTAGAATGTTTCAGCCATTGAGCTGTGCCCTCAAGTTTTTTAGTTGCTTGTTAATCCAGGTAACCTTCAAGGAACTTCAAACTGAAATCTTTATGTAATCTATAGACAAAAGTTGTTCTTGTTCTGCTGTCCATGTCAAGGAATAGCTCATCTTATTCTAGTTTAGTATTGCTCAGTTATTGCTACACCTGTTTCAACTGAGTCTGAATCCCAGCCCATCAATTCTTTTTTTTTCAGTAGCTTAATAATTATTTATACCTTGTTCCTTGTTTAGGATGTGGTTTCCAGCTTTCTCTTTTCCAATCTTTTCACTCTTTTCTTTTTTTTTTCAATTGGAGTAGATAGACTACACTATCGCCAGGTTCACACTCCACCCACGTCTATTGAACAGGTGAAGAGGCTCATCCCTTGTTCCTTGTTTAGGAAGTGGTTTCCAGCTTTCTCTTTTCCAATCTTTTCACTCTTTTCTTTTTTTTTCAATTGGAGTAGATAGACTACACTATCGCCAGGTTCACACTCCACCCACGTCTATTGAACAGGTGAAGAGACTCATCCCTTGTTCTGTGTTTAGGATGTGGTCTCCGGCTTTCTCTTTTCCAATCTTTTCACTCTTACGTAGCCCCCTGCGCTTCAGTAGCGTTACCGCCTTGCTCGGGGTGATATGATTAAAAAAAAAAAAATCTATTAAAGTGATGAGAGTAAGTTGTGTAAGTATTTGTTTGTTTGATAGATTTGACTTAGCATCTGCATTTTGCGGTCTAGCTCGTCGGGAGTTACACTCAGATGTAGATCAAAATTTTAGAATGCTAATGACACCTTGAATTTTTTTAGAAAGCCAAAATTAGGAGTAGAAAAATATATATTATCACCCCACAAAGTCAATGATCAGTTTATGTATTGATTATAATATAGAATCAATCACCCCACTTTATATTATCTATATATGTTGCCCCTCCCACTCCAACCCTAATCCAATGGAGACATTCTACAGTGTTATCTATAAAAGTGACAAGGGTGGACATTGTGTAAGTATTTGCTATGTAAATTCATCATTTGTTTTTATTATTATTATTATTCCTTAAACTACCCAAGTGAAACTGGGCTTAGCTGCTAGTTAGTATATAAAGTGGAATTAGGAAGCAAAGTTCAAATTCTAGACCCATCTGCTGTGTTCACTTTTACACACTTGGGAAAAGCCTGAATTCATGGGCTCTATAGCCTTGGGTCTAAGTGAAGGAAACAGGGAACCACTTCACTATTCTTCTAAAGCAACCTGACCAATTCACAGATAATAAATAGAAGGAATCTGTGCAAAGTCATGATTGCCTTCACTCTGAAACGATATGAAATATGGAGTTGAATTAGCAGTTAACAGCCTGCAAAATGGAATCACAAAACAGTTTTATTTTTACTTCACTATGAGAAAGGCATGAATCTAATTTCTTTATAGTCCAGGTAATGAAATTTCTTTCTGATGCTGGTTTCAATCCTTGCAAAAGAGATGGACACACTGAGTAACCCCTTGAAAGTCTATGAATTACTGAATATGGGATCCCAACAGTCACAAGATAAATCTAGAGGCAAATTGCATGAAAAATTATGTTTGAACAATTATATATATATATATATATATATATATATATATATATATACACACACACACACACACACACACACACACATACATATACATGGTGACTGAAAAGTAACTCCCTATTTTATGTATGAATGGCCAGTCAGAAGTCCTGACTTAACACCCTGTGATTTTTTTTTCTTTGGCATTGGTTAAAGGAGTAATTCTACTATACCAAACCAATACTTTAGAAGAATTTGAAGGATGAATATACGAAGTTGTCTTTCAAACTACAAGAGTTCATATCAGTTGATGCAAATCCTGGGCAGCTCAAGAACCTGGTAGTGAAATCTAGTGGCCATATTGAATTTTAAATAAAACCTCATGTTAAACACTTTCCCTCTCATAACAATTTCTTGTAAAAATTATAGTTAATGAATTAGTTATAAGTATTTTAAAATAGGAAGTTACTTATTCAACCACCCAACACATGCATACACACACACACACATTGGAGTCGCCGACTGACGCCATTTCGGTCAGGTTTCAATCCTGGGTAAAAAAGCAATCGGAGTCTAACCGTACTGATGAGCTGTGATACGGCGAAACAGATCTGTCTGCGGATGACAATATTTACGCTCTCACACCTTGATAAACAGTAGCTACTCTGGCGTGTACGCATTGCTCATTCAGTGAAATGAATTAGAGTGCTCTAGCTATTGGGTACATATAATGATATGCGCTAAAAAGTCTGCCTACTTCCATGGAACGCCCATAGCCTAGAGGTAGAGTCGCCAACTGACGCCATTTCGGTCGGGTTTCAATCCTGGGTAAAAAAGCAATTGGAGTCTAACCGGACTGATGAGCTGTGATACAGCGAAACAGATCTGTCTGCGGATGACAATATATATATATATATATATATATATATATATATATAGCAGAAGACTTGTGAACTTCTAAGATATGTGTATTAAGATAGATACTTTTTATCTTTATCTCTATAATTGTTTCATTTTTGATTGAGGAGGAAATACTCTCAGTTTTGAGCCTAAATGTATTTGGGACAAACTAGAAATAAATAAAAATGCCAGCATAAAATTAATCAAAAAATTAAAGTAACCAATATCCAGATTTGAAAGACTTTATAATTCATTCATTTGTTTATTTTCATTTTTAAAAAAATCTCTTTTTTTCTGTTCTAGAGAACTTAAACAGAATATTTCTTGTGAAACCAACCAGTCATTAAAAAAAAAACACAAACACAACAACCAAAAAGAGATTTGAAATTCCCATGTACTTTTTTCAAGGATACAAAGTTTAAGGAAACAAATAAAAACTAAAAAAGAAATATATGAATATAAAAGTATACTAGAAAATTGGAGGTATCTAAATATATAAGAAAGACAGAACTTGTATATATATATATATATATATATATATATATACCTTTTGTGTATGTGTCTGTATATATATATATATATATATATATATATATTACACATATATCTTTAGAACTTATATATATATATATAAGTTCTATAGATATATGTGTAATATATATATATATATATATATATATATATACATACAGACACATACACAAAAGGTATATATATATATATATATATTTTATTATAAATTATACTTTAGAACATGTACATAATTTCTCTCTATATATAGAGAGAAAAATTATGTACATATTCTAAAGTATAATTTATAATAAATATTCACAGCTCTATATAGTATATATCGAGCACTGTTTTAAATTAATGTTTTGGACGTTGAAAGAATTCTTCGTTCTGTACCCACTCGGATATATATATATATATATATATATATATATATATAAAAAAGAAAGGTATCTAATATATAAGAAAATCTTAATACATTAAATTTTGGGATGGAAAAAGAAACATGGCATGATGAATAAAGTTACTATATTCATGTATACTTATAAAAATACCTTTCCCTATAGATGCATCTCAAAGTAGAAATGCTTTCTTATACAATAAAATAAATTGGTTCTTGTATGAAAGACAGGATGTTATTAAACAAAGTAATGAAAATTATTGAATGAGATAGAATCTCAAGAGTAACTTGCCAAAATCCTTGCAGAAACTTTGCCACTTATTTTACATATTTCTTGGTTACAATTTTCTGCAAATTTTAGTGATATATATTGATGTACTACTATGCATTAAAAAGCAAATCAGTATCTTTTCTCTGTATAGATCCGGGTTAATCTTAAGCAATATCCCAAACCTAAAACCTGAGGTAAAGTTATTAAAACAACTCACCTGGTAGTAATCTATCTACCTATCGCCTCATCCTCAAATGAAAACTTCTGATTAATCTTTCTAATCATTCTTCCTTCATTGCTCTCCCTAAGTTTTCTTTTCTAATTCCCTCATTGCTTATGAGTTGATCAATGAAGGTACTTGCTAAATATATGTTTTGACATTTTCCTATAATTTGTATCCCATAGAACAAGTTGATGCTCCCTTACTTCTTCTTTTTTCATGTGCCATGTCCCTTCAGAACGTAGGCAATCATGGACTTCCACTTAGCTCTGCCTGTTGTGGCTCACAATATTTTTTCTCTTGATATCTCTAAGCCCCGCTTCACCATCTATTTGATCAGACCCAACAAGTACATCTTGCACTGCTTTATCCTGTCTCTTTTTCCCTTTATCCAACCTGTGAATATTAAATTCTCCAGTCCCTTCTTCCTCATTACATGTTCCAGGAAACTCATTTGTTTCTTCCTGATATTTAGTATGAATTTTCTCGGTCTCAAAACACACTTTCCTTTTAAAGATTATGTCCATAATCTTTGGTAGTGTCCCAGAGTTTTTTTTTTTATTGTGCATATGTTATTTCTAGCTGATATTAAGTTCTTCTGTCAGTACTTAAGTGTATGCACCATCTAGTTTTTTTCTGGTTACTGATTGAGGCTGTGAAGTAATAGCATTATTGGTGTCACTGTAGTTTTTTCTTGGCTATCCACTTTATCAGTTGGGCATTAAATATGGTATGTTTAATTTCATATTATTTATTTTCTCCCATTGTATAAACTGTATGCATGAGAAGGCATGTTTAAATTTCAAAGCCTGACAGAACTGTCTAGATGGTCTAGAAAGCTTTATCTAAAAAAAATGATCGTACTTTAATGTTTGGAATATACTTTTACCATTATGAGTAATATCATGTCATTTCTAGTCATCCATACTTCTGCTGTCCAATTATATATTTGTAAGTCTAAGCTCATTTTCATTATATTTAAGAGTCAAGGTTTATCACTTGTTTCCTGTTTAGGACTGTTTCTATTTCCTTCTTTGCACTCTCTACTCCTAATATCTTTGTCTGAACTCTGAAATTTTATTCACTAATTATTTTTTTAATTTTATTCATTTATTTGTTTTTTTCTCCTTTGCCAATAGGAGTAGATAATTGATCTGAGAATTGCAGATCATAATCCAGCTAATATTCACTACTGGATTAAGTGACGAGATGGCTTATAATATTAAAAAATACATATTTTTCATCATTTGGCTATAGTTATACTGATTTATGAATTACCAGATTATGGGATGTGGTGGTTCACCTGATAAATGTATTATTTCGTCAGCCCTTCAATTAAGAACCATTGTGTCTTATCTTTTACTTCAATTGTCATGACTTATCAAGTTCTTTATGGCACTGGACCAGATATTGCCTGCAGGTGTGTATTTGTCTTCAAACTTTATATCATTGAAATAAGTCACAGATGTACGAGGAAGCAATTCTGTTCATTAAACACATATGTGGTCAATTGTTTGACACAGTTGCTAGCTGAATTTTGATCTAAAACATTCACTGTATTGTATTCAATCCATGTAATTAATATTCACCAAGGACAATTTACAAATAAACATTTTTATATAAAATAAATGCATTTTTATCATTATGATACAGACTTAATAATGTACCTGTTCAATTGGACTGAAATCAGGCACATGGTTATTAGCTAAATTTTGGTCTAAAATTCTCACTGTTTAAAGTTCAGTCTATATGAATAATATTCTCCAGTGAATTAAGTGCATTAACAAAGGATGAGATTATGCCTAAAATATTTCTTGTATATAATAAATGTTATTTTCATCATTAGGCTAAGGACTTATTAATGCAATTATCAGTTACTTTATTGACAGTTTGCTACATATTGTCTGAGAAGGAAAACCTGCTTTTCAAAATGAATTATATACCTTACAAAAGGTTGTAACTAGATTGACCTAATGACATTTATTCTTAATTGGCTACTCATACAAAAAAAAAAAACAGATTTGTTCAGTAAATGAAGTTAAAAATAAAACCAACTTTCAGGTGTATAAACATTGTTGTTACTCAGAAATTGGTAAGCACTGGAGATTTTCTTTATTTTATAATTTTTCTAAAATTTGGCTAATTCACATCAGATGATATTTATCTTCATAATCTTCACTTCTTAAGTTCCCCTCCTCTGTTTAGACAACAAATTTATTCAATAAAATTCTACCTTGAGTGGTTATTGGACTTTGAATTAGTAGCACAAAAAAAAAAAAAAATTAAACATGCTAATTCATTTGGACTATGAAAACAACAACCACTAACAATTTTTTTTCTGAGCCGTTAAGCCATTGATTGCGACAAAAAGCACATATGCATCTTGTTACATATTGCCACTGATGCATATGTGTCTATTTCATAGATTTATTTAAAAGGATTTTTTTTCATTATAATTTTTATTATTCTTCAAAATTAATACCCTCTTAGTGCAATTTTTCCAATTTTTTTGTAGAGCTGTTTGTTAGTCACTGTTATGAAGTGGAATTTCCTTCATATTTTATCAGCCCAGTGATAGTTTTTTATCTCAACTACCATGAGCTTCTCTACCCTTACTGCTTTGAAATTTATATAGTTATATCTTAGCTATACTAATTAGGAATTCATTTACATATCACTGAAGTTTAAAAAAAAACTATGTCACACAAATAATTCGCATACAAAGAAATAAAACAAAGCCAGTGATAAAGAGGCAGATTACTAATGTTTTGTATAGTTTGATAAATTTTAATTTTCAAAAATAAAATTTAAGTAGCTTTTTACATCAATTTCTAATGGTAAGTTTAACAAAAAAACATACATGACATTTTGTAAGGATTCAAATATCCATGGTAGTGTTCAATATGTTAAAGATTTCAAATTGAAAAAAAATAAAAAAGCAGTAATTATAAAAATAATAATTTGGGAATCCTAGATTTTAGAAATACTATAATGTTTGTTATTAAAACTTATAATTCATTGTATTGTTAGCTGGAAAAACAATAGTTATGATAGTATTTTAGTAATGGTATTAGTCATAACTATAAGGAATAATATGTTATGTAAAACTATTTTTTCATTCATCTCATATTCTTCTGAAAGACTAATTTTGGAAAAAATTGTTTGACAGCATTAATAATTGTTATAAGTTTAAATAAACAAGAAAATACCCAGACAAATAGAATGAAAACAATTTTTAACATTTTTTTTAAATTATGCCCCTTCAGAACATAGGCAATCATAGCTTTCTACATATTCCTTTTGGTTATTATCTATGAACTGCAATGATTTCTTTAAAAAGATAGCAGAATTGTTTTCCAACGCCTTCTCCTTGGCTTGGTATTCAGAATACACTGGTTGCTACTCAAAACTTGAGAACCTATTCTTCTTTGCTATTTAACATATAGCTGGAGGGAGAAGAAATGGATTCATACCCTTGCCAAGGGCAGTTGTGAAAAAGTGAACAGGTCAGATCAGGATTTGAACTCATGGATTCCATTTTCTGTGCTGATAATTAATAAACATCCATCACTTGTAATAAAATACCAGTTTATAATAGACATGTGATTTACTATGAAACATAATATTTATGTTGAGGTAAAATGGAAGATCTAATCCTATTTTCAATTGAACTACTTTGAAAGTGATTTCAATCTATTTCCTTACCATGGATTAAAAATTTGTCTGTGTTGGGTTTTTCTTTCTGAAGTAAAATTAAAGGAATTAATGCTGTCAAAAGTTAAAAATAGGCATTTTATAAATGTGAGACCAATGAAAAATTTACTATCTTTATCATTTTTATATTTTAGTACACAAGAAAAAAGTGTTCAT
The DNA here is from genome assembly GCA_037127315.1 of Ascarosepion bandense. NCBI lineage: Eukaryota > Metazoa > Mollusca > Cephalopoda > Sepiida > Sepiidae > Ascarosepion > Ascarosepion bandense. The sequence continues at coordinate 120,680 of JBBBDQ010002193.1, forward strand.
TGAATAAGGATCCATGCTTGAAGCAGTGTTGCCAGATTGAGTTACAAATAGTAAAAGGGGGCTAAATTTGAAAACCCTGAGCTACTAAATTTTGAATTATCTTCCTACAAAATAGTAATTCAAATTGACTCACCTTATTCTACAAGTATCATAAAAAGTCACAAATTAAAAATTCTTCAGTTCTGCTCTTTTGTTAGTTGCAAGAAACGAAATTAAAAGTTTATTAGTGCCGAACTCTCAAAAGTAGCAATCCTGACTTGAAGACAAACCAGTTGATATTAATGATATTTATTCTTTTTAGAATGCACTGATGCCAAGTATAAAATGTCATCATAGTGTATACTTTAGCTTTGTTGAATTAGTTTCATAAGGTGCCTGTGAGTGTTAGAATTTTGTCAGTGTTAAGAAACTGGAATGCACTGTGTGCTTTTGTTAGCCAGTTTTATAGTGCAATGCAAATCAAATAAAAAAAAAATTTGGGTAGGTAGAAGGAAAGGAAAGGAAAGAAGAAAAGCAAGACAAAGATTCTGTCAGTTTCCAAGAATTAGTGAGAATTGTGGGTAGGAAGAAGATAAGGAATGCTTGGGATTAGGAAAAATCCAACTTACCAATTTTAATCTCCAAACCTATTAGAATGGTAATAGTAGATTATAGAAATATTTAAAGCAAAAGTTGGAATGAGAAAATGGCAATTGTACATTGTAGAAAAAAGATAAAGAGATTGGCAGAGAGAAAGACAGTAAAAGAAATTGTTATAAGGGTAAAGAGAATAGTAATATTACATGATAGAAATATATAGACAGAATGTTAAAAAACCATTAACACATAAAAGAAATATGTGAAATGATAGACAGAAGGAATGTATCATAAAAAGAACATTGGCACTAAAGATAGAAAAGAAATTAAAGGATTACATTAATAAGCAGAATCTAAATACTATGCAACAGAAAAATAAAGAGGAATAGAAAATGGTAAGAAAGTATAAAAGATAAATGTTACAGTTTAGAAATGGGCAGAATTATAGATACAGAATAAATTGAAAGAGTATATTATAAAATTTATCCATGGAACAGTCACGGAATATTAAAAGAAAAAGAAATAAAGAAAACGGTAGGGAAACTGAAGGAATTTAATTTATTATACAAATTATATATAAGCTCATGGCTTATATGCATATATGTAAAAATGAATATACATAAGGTTATATGAATTTAACTTTTAAGATGTTGCAAGAAAACTGCAAATGAAGTAAAGTTAATGAAAGTGTTCAATGTACAGAAAAGATCTTCATATGATTATTTAGTCAGTTCCTTGTTTTTCCCTTGTGCGACTTCAAGTTTCATGCATTTTCTGGTGGCAAGCAAGGACATTACAATATTTTTCTTCTATCATCCTTTTCAGAACATTGACAATTATGGTTCTCCAAAATTTGAGATTCTTAGTAAATTTTGTCTTTTTGCTATCACTTCTAAAACCCATTCTGCCATCCATTTCTACTATTTACTTGTTATTTACTTAATAAATAGGTTATGTGCTATTTTCCTCTGTCTCTCTTGCCTTTAATATTTCCTGGGAGTGTCAAATTTTTCAAGCCCTAGAAATTTCAACTTTTTCTGATGTTAAGTATAATTTTTTTTGAAATTCCATTTGCTCTAAAATTGTGCTGTTGCTTGCATATTCAATCCGTGATATTTGCAACACCTTCCTGTAGAACCATATTTTTGTTACTTTAATTCTCTTCTTCATCTGTGATGAGATTGTTCAGCAAAGAGATACATAAACATATTAAATGAATCCTGATTACTGCCAGCACATAGAACTTGGTCGCAAAAGGTAAGAAACAAGAAATTAATAAAAAAAATCATATATATATATATATATATATTTAGTGAAATCGTGAACTACCGTCATTTATAAATTACAATTCCTTACACAGCAGGATATAGTAGAATAAAACAAAGAAAAAAAAAAGGTTTTTCTTTGTTTTATTCTACTATATCCTACTGTGTAAGGAATTGTAATTTATAAATGACGGTAGTTTACGATTTCACTAAAAAGAAGTCGTTATCGACTTCTTTTTAGTGAAATCGTAAACTACCATCATTTATATTTTTTTTTATTGTTTCATATAATAGCCTATATCAATAAGTTCATAACCTGAAACAGTTATTGTTTTGTAGATGCGGCTAAGGGAAAATTGTTGCGGCAAGGGGTTCCACAAGAAATGAGAGTATGCTGAAAAATGAATAATTTTTGCATAAAATAAAATAAATCCTTTCTTCATAAGTAGGCTATGAACTTATTGACAATATATATATATAATTATCTAATTACTTAGTTTTTGGTCATAATTAAATTAGACCAGTACACAGTTGTATTAAAAAGTGTTCAATACAATTATATTGTAGAACTTTTGAATATTTTTCATTTGTAAATGAGTTATATTACGCAACCTAGGTTTCTTCCATCTGGTGTATTCAGGCAATTTACAATATTATTATTTAGTTATTGTAAATTGCCTGAAAACACCAGATGATAGAAATCCGAGTTGAGTAATATAACTCATTTACAAATTAAATATATACATATATATATATATATATATATATATATATATATATAGATGATACTTTTTGATGATCATTTTATGACTGTATTGAAGAAAAAGACAAATTGATAGAATAAAGTCAGTAAGTTGTAGAAATAAGGAACCTGATAACAGAAAGATGTAAAACAAAAGGAAAAAAATAATAGAGATAGCAGGATAATTGAAAGAAATCAATTCGTAGAATGTTTAAAATGCATTTTATGAATCATATATGTGATTGTGATAAATTGTAAAAAAAAAACAATGCAAACACAATGTTGATAAAACACTGTAGATAGAAGAAAAGGAAAAGCTTAAAAAGGTAAAAAATACTTCATATTAAGAAAAGAATATTATTAAAAGAACAATATATGATAGAAATGTAATAGTAGGTTGAGAATAGTTTATATAGATAAATCAGTACAGTAATTAATAGAATATGAAATTAGGAATAAATTAATTAAGAGGTTAACAATAAAGCCTTAGAATAAGAGACATTGTAGCAACTAAGAAAGGAATCGATGTGATAGAACAAGAAAATAAGAAATAGTACAAATAAATAAAAAATATTTCTAGTAAGAGACAACAGAGAGAAAAGAGTGCAATCTTTGTAAATTTTTCATACTAAGCTTTCTAAATAGTGATTTTTTTTTTTTTAACGTATCACCCCGAGCAAGGCGGTAATGCCACTGATGTGCAGGGGGCTATGTAATAGTGAGAAGATTGGAAGAGAGAAAGCCAGAAACCACATCCTAAACAGGGAACACAGGATGAGCCTCTTAACCTGTTCAATAGACATGGGTGGAGTGTGAACCGGGTGATAGATAGATCTATCTACTCCAATTGAAAAAAAAAAACAAAGTAAGAAGATTGGTAAAGAGAAAGCCGGAAACCACATCCTAAACAGGGAACACAGGATGAGCCTCTTAACCTGTTCAATAGACGTGGGTGGAGTGTGAACCGGGCGATAGATAGATCTGTCTACTCCAATTGAAAAAAAAAAAACAAGACAAAGTGAGAAGATTGGTAAAGAGAAAGCCAGAAACCACATCCTAAACAGGGAACACGGGATGAGCCTCTTAACCTGTTCAATAGACATGGGTGGAGTGTGAACCGGGTGATAGATAGATCTATCTACTCCAATTGAAAAAAAAAAAAACAAAGTGAGAAGATTGGTAAAGAGAAAGCCGGAAACCACATCCTAAACAGGGAACACGGGATGAGCCTCTTAACCTGTTCAATAGACGTGGGTGGAGTGAAGAGAGCTCTATGAGAGTAGAGTAAAAAGAGCGAAGATGATACAAGGATTGTCAGGGAAAGGATGCAAGTGAAAGATAAGAGATGGTAATTGACATTGCATTTAAATTCATGTAGATTGTAGCTGTTAGAAAGGAACTAATTAAATAAACACTAAGCAAAACACTGTCTTTTCTAAAGTAATATGAGGGTGACTCAAAAAGTAATATTTTTTTTTATTATATAAGAAATATGGAACAGATTCAAATATAGCATACACCAAGATATGGCTATACATCACAGGTTCACATCCTTACTTCTTAACACTATCACCTCGTCTTTCAATGGCAGTTTTCGCCCTATGAGGGAAGACATGTATTCCAGCTTTGTAAAACTCTGCTGGCTGCTGATGTAGCCAATTCCTTACAGCAGTTTTCTCATCTTCATCTCTACCATAAAGTTTTGCTTCTCGATGTCTGTTTCATTAGTCAGTCATTTAAGTGCCATACGTGATACACACTTGGGCGATCATGTCTTGAAAGTGATATGACTGACTGGGCATATGATTATCCCGCAGTAGGTTGCCATTGCTTTCTGCTGTAAACTGGTTGCCAGCCAAGGCTATAGAACCCAATCTGTCCTGTTATTTAACCCATAACTGGAGGGAAGAAACAGATTAGTACCTTTCCCAAAAGTATTTGCATGTAAGTGAATGCAATGAATTCAACTGGAATTCAATCTTGGCTCTCCGATTTGTCATTTCGAGCCGATATCCACTGCACCACAACGCACATCCATTAGACCTAAGAGATAAAAGTCTTCAGGATTTCAGTGTTGCACTCTTTGTCCTCTGTCAAAACACTTCCCAGATATTTAAATTGTAGTATTTGTTTGATTTTGGTCTTTTCAATTTGTAATTTGCATATTGGTCTTTTCAATTTGTAATTTGCATATTGGTCTTTTCAATTTGTAATTTGCATATTGGTCTTTTCATTTTGCTAAAAACCATGCATTCTATGTTCTTTCAATTGTTTATTTGTTTCTTTTCACTTTCTTTCATTACCTTCTGTAGGAGTTCCTGTAATTTCGTTTCTATAGCTTCTCTGTCATCTGCATATCTTATATTGTTAAAATTGTAGCAGACGATAATGAATCCTTGTAGGACTTCTGCTGCACTGTATAGGTTGAATAAGTCCAGTGAGAGCTTCTATTTGTCAGTTTTTCTATTTAGGCATTTTCTCTTCACTCCTCAAACAAAAAGGCATTCATTCTGCCAGAGGAGTAAAAGAATTGGTGTCTGTGTCAGTTATTTTCACTTCAAGTGTTTGTTCTGATACTAGTGGTTTCCTTTTGGTGAAAGTGTTACCTGCTAAATTGTCCTGTGTGTTATTTGCATTAGTCCCCACCAACCTTTTGGTGAAAATGTCACCTACCAATTACTCTTGTTTTTATTTGCATTGGGCCCTCTATCACCAATTCAACCTACAGTTCAAATATGCACAAATCTGTATATCTTTATTTTCTTAGTGTGTGTTTATATATATATATATATATATATATATGTGTGTGTGTATGCACACACACAAAAAAAAGAGATTTGTACCCACAGAAGAAATATATAGATCCGAACAAAGTTGATGTTGTAGTACACCTTACACCTTAGGAACCTTTCGGCCCAACATATTATCAAAGGCGTATTTTGATAAAATTCAAATGATAATGAAGAACACATTAATATGACGTTTGAAAAGGGAAGTTGGAACTTGATTATAAACAAATTTTAATAAAAAATAATTAAAATGTAAAGGAGATGTAAACAAATTTCAACAACAAATAAAGTGTTCCTTTTGTCTACACAGACTGGGCTGGTGGATCTTTATGTATACAACCTCAAGAACATGAAGATGGTAAGATGAACGAGCACTGTACAGAATTGTGAACCATATGTCTTTGTACCAGGAGGCAGTCATGTCTGTCAAGCAGATATTGTCCAATTGCCGAGTCATGCACGGCTTGAGTGGTTCTTATGTGTTCTTGATTATCATTTGAATTTTGCCAATGTATGCCTTTGATAATGTGTTTGCTGAAAGATTCTTAAGGTGTAAGGTGTCCTATGACGTCTACTTTGTTCATATATATATATATATATATATATATACACACATATCTATTTTTCTATGTATGTGTATACATATTTTTTATGACTATATATTTAAAACACATACACAATATATATCGTACATGTGTATGAATATATAGAAAGAAAAAAAGAAAACACATGTTTATATGCTCTTTTATTGGCATACATAGACAACGCAGATAATGTAGTTGTGTTTGTTTACACACACAAACACTTATACACTTAACTGTTTTAGTGAGAATTTGGTGCATGAATGTTTTAATGTGTAATAATAAATATAGAGAATTTTCCTATTGAATAAACATTGGCAATTAGCATGGAAGATTAAGTTAAATTAAATGAAAATCACTTTACAAAGAATACAAACAATTTCTATCTCAATACAAAATGAGCAATACTGAAATTCTTAACCAATCAGAGCTTGTCATGCAGGATTAGAAAAGAAAATAAGATGGCTCAATTGGTAAAGTATTAAGATACAGACTCAGATGCTTACAGTTCAAATCTGTTAATATATAAAATGATATGGCAAGATGTTTAGATTGGGAGATAACCAGAAACCCCTTAGCAGGGAGGTATGAGGTCTGAACACTATGCTTACTCTTCTAGGGTAAGTCACAAATAAAAATGAATTTTTAAAAAATATCTCCATAAATATATAAATGCCAAAAAAATCCTCTCTAATCATAAATTAGATCTTAAAAATGAAAAAGATATTTTATTTTTCATTTAATAAGAGTCAAATATTCTATTCTTTGTAAATGTTTTATTTATTGGTTTTGTGTGAAATTTCAGTAACTAATTTTTAAAAGCTGTTTGCTAATTCTAGGGTTTTAAAAAAATGGAGTGCTCATATAAAATCCTTTATTACACCCTTGTTTCTTATGTTCCAAATTTATTTTCATTTTTATTAATCAATATTTGAATTGAGAAAATCCTTTGATCTAGTACAAAATGTATATTACATTTCTTAAATACATAAAGTCATTGATACATGACTCACAGAAAGCTCACAAAATTTTTGCTAAGACATTGATCTTGAAACAAGATTATCTATAATACATTCCATTCCACCCCTACCTAAATGAATCATTGATTATAAATGAACTTTGTACTTTTTCTATTTTTTTGAGTAACAATGAATAAATTATTGATTTTTTTTTATGGCTTATCAACCTTTTGCAGGTTATTTAAAGCCAGAAAATGCTCTTAGATTGAAAGAATTTTTGTGATAATAATTATTTACTGATAGAAATCCTACTAATTAACCCATGGTAGGGAGAAAGGTGGATCCATAGCTTTCCTAAGGTTATTTGTATGTGAATGAATATAACAAACTTGAATGGAATTTGAATTCGTCTCTCTGGTTTTAAATTCTGAGCCATTATCCACTACCCTACCCACACATCTAACCTTACAGCAACTGGTAATCTCAAGTGGTCACTCATCTAGGTATTGACCAGGCTCAAGGTTGCTTAACTTTGGTGATCATATAAGAACTGGTGTTTCAATATGATTAATTGAGTAACTATTATAATTTTAGAAAAATAGATTGCAGGACATGTGGTTTGTGGTTCAATACTTTCAAGTGTAAGATCAATAAAAACAAATTCAAAAACCTTCTGCTTCTTTTAAGGTATCCTTTGATCTAGGTAACCTTTTGGAAATTTAAAACTATGCCCTTTATTTAATTGACAGAGACAGTGTGTTCTCATTTCACTGTCCATATTTAAGGATATCTCATCACATTCTATTTTAGTACTGCTTGGTTATTACTAGTGCTTTTTCCACTGTGACTCAGTTCAATCTCTGGGTTGGATAGTACAAATAATTAATATGCCACCAAATATATGAACCAGTATTATTTAGGCTATTGTTCTGTGGATTAAATTAGGAATTAATTTGAAATTCCCTTAACTTACTCAGATTGACACAACAGCTGAAACATTCTGATGATGATAACAAACATGAGGATATTAGTCTTATCGTAAACTAGCAGTATAGCCCGGTATACAAATTTGTATTTGTGTATCAAATTTGATTAAAATTGGACCACTCCTTCTATAACCCAATTTTTTTCAATTATTGATTTTTGATATTTATTGGGAGTACCTCAGCACAAAACCTAGCTAAGAACACTCTCAGACACTTATAGTACAACTGTGTAAATTTAAAAAAAAATTGGTTCAGCCATTTTGAAGTCTATAGGTAACGGACACACACAGACAAAGTTCCATTTATAAATAAGTTTAGATTTAGAGTAGATTAGAGAGATTTAGATTAGATTAGATTAGAGAGATTTAGATTAGATTAGATAATATAAAGAAAAGCAGATTTCCCACAAATATTTGCAAAATAATTTATGAGTAACAATGTTATACAAGTACATGGAATAAGTTTTTTTTTTATGGGGGAATAAAATTTTGGTTATATCAGAAACTTATGCTGTATTATTTTCCTTTATTGTGTATAAGTACAAATTCGTGCAAATGGCTAGGTAGCCTGGGGTGAGTGTCCAATGATGTTTGCATGTGGTTGCACATGGTTGCTTGATTATGTTTCACAAAGTTTAGAGTGACAGATCCTGTCTGTATATTTCTGTCAGTTAATCTGTTCTTAGCTGGATTCTTTTGTATGCATAAACCCAAATATGACAAAGAAAATGAAAGATGACACGTTAACAAGTGTGTCTATTTGCTATACAAATGTTATACAATCTCCATTTATGTGTCATGTCTCTTCAGATTCATGGCTCTCCACGCCTTTCTATCCTTTATAGCTGTAATCAATATTTTTTAATTACTATCCCACCTGGTCTCTTTCCTGTCATCCAAGTCGACATGCATTGTTTGAATTCAAAGCTTGTTAGTTTACTCAATGTATCCTTTTAGTACTTTTTTTTTTTTAATCATATCACCCCGAGCAAGGCGGTAATGCCACTGATGTGCAGGGGGCTACATAAGAGTAAAAAGATTAAGTAGAAGAGAGTGAAGAGGAAGACGAACCAGTTAGAAAGGAGTAAGAGAAAGATGGGAATACAGGTGTGATGACAGTTGCAAAGGTGGAGAGAAAGGAAAGGATATACGGGGTGGTGAAAGAACTAGAGTCAAGTGGTTAATAGATGAGTATTGACATTGCATTTAAATTTGTGGAGGTTGTAGCCATCAGGAAAGCAAGAATATGGAAGCGAGTTCCATAGGCGGGAAGTGCGAGAGAAGAAGCTGCAGGAGTAGAATTGTCGTCTGCATTTGGTTAATCTAACTGTGAATGGGTGGGACCCAGTTGCCAATCTGGTTGCACGAGTAAACACCTGTTGCAGAGGCACAGTTCATTGGAGCAGAAGCCATAAATATTGCCTTAAATATATCTTGTGAATGCCAAACTCTCCAAGCACTCTTTTCTCATTAAATGTCCTAAAGTTTCAGCTGTCCCTTTCTGATTCTAAGTGTTCTTTTTGGTTCCATTTTCCTTAAAACTTCCTCATTATTTACATGCTATGTCTCAGCATCCTTCTGTAGAACCACATCTCTGTTGCTTCAAGTTTCCCTTTCATTTATGAAGAAGGTGTTTATCATTCACTGCCATATAGGAGGATTGATGTTACAGATGTTCAGCATCATAAACTGATAAAAAGCAATAACTTCAACAAGAATTTACCACCTGCCTTTTTGTTTTTGCCTTTAAAATAAACCAGCAGTATAGCCCCGCATTGCTCGGGTGTAATGAAAGCTTTAAATCTAATCCATGGTCCTGGAGCTCAGACTCTTTGGACGTTGGCACAAAAGACTAAAAAGCAATAGTTGTTTCCAGTCAAAGCAAAACCGTAGACTGACACAAAAACATCTTGTCTTATATATATATATATTATCAATTTTCTGCACTATTGTAAGAACTGCAACCTTGAAACTTCTGAATATCGTTTCTTATATTTTTGTCTATGAGTGTATCAAATTTGATTAAAATCGGACCACTCCTTCTATAACCCGATTTTTTGATTATCGATTTTCGATATTTATTGGGGGTACCTCAACACAAAACCTAGATAAGAACACTCGCAGATGCTTATATTACAACTGTGTAAATTTTCAAGAAAATCAGTTCCGCCATTTCGGAGTCTATAGGTAATGGACACAGACACACACACAGACAAAGTTCCATTTATAAATAAGTTTACATATGCTCAGCAAATTATACGGTGATTTTGTTTGTTGTTTTTTGTCTTAGCGTTTCAGGTAATGAAATAGCAACCCAAAAAAGTCACTAACATATCAAATACCTAGAGGAGGCCAGAGAGCATATCAGCTGAAGTGTAACAAAAACACCAAGGGAAGGAAATTAATCTGAATTATGCAATAGATAAAAGCATTTGTTTCATAAATTCAGACTGAAATGCCAAAATCAACTTTTTGTCTTTTTAATATCCAGACTGTAACAAGATCAGGTAATTTCATTTCCTAAGAGAGCAAAACATGAAAAATCCAGCCTAAATAATATGAAGTAAACAAAGCAAAAATTCCAACTTTCCAGACAAAAGACTCTTTTTTTTCAGTCATGAGACAAGAAAAATTCTTTCTGTTAATGAAACCCACAACAGATATATTAAAGGTGATATATTTCTATTGAAATAAATCAAGTTATATTTTTGAACATGTATACACAGCGTTGAGGTGCAATGAATATTGGCTTGGAATGAGAAACCGGAGAACTGAGTTCAAATTTCAGTTAAATTCATTTTGTTCACTTTTGGGAAAGGTATTAATCCATCTCTTCTTCCTTCGGCTATGGATTGAATAGCAGAATAGATTGGGTTTTATAGCCTTGGTTGGTAATCTGCTATCTCTTTGTCTTCTGTAAATATTTTAATAGCAATTGTTCTGATGAGCTTTCCTTCTATGTGCCTCAACCACATGAGTTCAACTGTACTACTAGATTGGAAGTTAGGTCTCAATGCTTTACCTTTGAACAAGCAAGATATAACTAAGTTATATTCAGGTAGTTTTTTTTTTCTCACTTCTTGCTTGTGGAACTTTCTTCCAGCTCTTTTCTTCCCTGGCACCTACAATCCTGTTCTTTTATTGTCCTTTCTCCTCACTAAAGTCTTAATCTTGTGTCTTAGTGACATTATCATCTTCTTTGGAGCGAAATGGTTAAAAAAAATTATGGAACTAAATTAGTAATAAAAAAAGTATATTTTAATTCAATATATCTTAATAAAAGAAGAAATATTTAATTCAGAATTATAAAATAAGTTCTGAAAAACTAAAAGTTGTTAATAAAAATTACCAATATTTAATTGAAATATTATTTTATTATCATAAAATAAATATGACTTTATATAACTAAAATATATTAAATAATATGATTTTTAATATGATTTTTCCTAACATAACAAAAAGTACTTTATGAATTTACTATGATCACATTTTCCCTTAAAACTAATATGCAAATTATATAAAAAATTGCTGCACATTTTCAAGTTTATAAAGGATAACTTATACCTGATACAATTCATAATTGTAATATTTAATAAATTCAAATGTAAAATAGATGCTAAAATCATTAAAAAACACTTAGGCAATAATTTTAAAAGTAAAGATATACTAATTTGTTTTGCATACTTTCATTTCATTTGTACTTCCCTCAACTATATATATATATATATAGCCACCCACAGACAGATCTGTTTTGCTGTATCACAGCTCATCAGTACAGGTTAGATTCCGATTGCTTTTAGCCCAGGATTGAAACCCGACCGAAGTGGCATCAGTCAGCGATTCCACCTCTGGGCTATGGGCCACTTGGTAGAAGAAGGCAGACTTTATATATATATATATATATATATATATATAAAGTCTGCCTTCTTCAAAATTTCTTCCCATATATATATATATATATATATATATATATATATATGGGAAGAAATTTTGATTTTATACATATTTTATTGAATGTGATGAGCAGGAAAAACCTTACTAGATTTTACTTAATTTTACTAATGTTCTTACAGTTTTCCATTTTGGCAAACTAAAAGAGCATAGAAATTGCCTGAAGGTATTATTATCCAAAATTCAAGACAAAAGTTTTTTGTTTTTTATTTAAATTTTAAACAGTTCAGACCATTTTTCTGATTTCTAGAGAGAATTTGAACATATATATTTAATTTTGAATTTAGGAAGTCACTTTTTTCTATAAAACTTTAAATTAGATTATAGTTTGTGGTGTGTAATATATATATATATATATGCTAGAATTCTATATACATTTTTATATATCAAAGATAATTTTAGAGAAATCTATGACAAACTGGAATATATAGGAAGAACTTCAAGGAAAATAAAGATTATATGGACACAAAATAGATATTTTACAAAGCAATACACCTAACAAGTCTGACCATAATTCTGATTTAAAAATTACTGCTCTAATTAAAAGAGAAAACTATTTACTAGGACAAAAATGTATAGAAAGTGCTCTAATTGTCAGATCCTTCACAGTAAATTTACATTCAATTTCTTACATTTCACCTTTCTTGGTGGGTCTTCTCTTATCACAATATTCATTATTTAATAACAAATGCTGTAAAAACAAAGAAAAAAAAACAAATAAAATTTTCTAAACTATACTCCCAAAACACATTTGAATTCAATATTATTAGTATCCATTTTCCTTCATGTGCATATATCGTCACATCAATGTAACTATTACATTTGTATGATGAACTTCTAAAGGATCAAATGCACCACACAAAACCTTTTTACACTTTGTCATTGATTGCCTATATATATATATATATATATATATATATATATATATATATATATTGTTTAATTGTAATAATGTTTAGTGCTAAAGTTGTTTTTTTAGTGGTTTTACTGATAAAATGTATTTTGGTAAGCAGGTTTTTTATTGTAAAGTGCTTGATATTGGGGTGGCAATAGAGCATTTGTAAGTACAAAGATTTCATAATGGTGTCCTCATTAAACTTTGAAGTCTGAATAAATCTGCTCAGTTAAAGAGACAAACTCTTTGTACTTATATATATATATATATATGCATGTATATTAAATTGTAATGATGTTTAATATCAGTAGTTGTAGAAAGTCATTTTAGGAAAGCAGGTTTTTATATCAAAGTGATTGATATCAAGAGAGATAAAACATTAATAGAATTAATGTGGAGAGGTTTTTCACTAAACTGAGTAGTGGCATTTCAGTCATGCTAAATTCAAAGTTTCATAAAGCATTATTGTGACATCTACTTTTCAGGGTTTTTATTTTTTTATTGTGACCTCTTCACTCTTCAGGGTTTTTGTTTGTTCTAATATTAATTAACGTTATAATTATATTTTAGATGTTCATTTATAAGTTATGCTCTAATATTACTTAACAATTATTTTATTAAAATTAATGACTCACACAATACTTATTTGTTTTTCATAACTTCAATATACCTTAGTACCTTAGTGTACCATATGTAATTCAAATTTTAATCTAAACAATTTAGCCCCATCAACAAATACAGTGGTATAAAAATGAAATTTCTCTAAAAACCTAAAATTTGACCTGCTTTCAAAAACAAATATCTACACATTTGAATATTATATGTCCTAGTAAGTTTCTTCCATAGACAGATAAAAAGTGTCATCTTATGACATAATTCAACAATTCACCTTCATACAACCTAAATGTTCAACTTTATAGTTCAACCTAATTCTCACTTTTGATTGAGTAATACTAACACACCCATAATCATACTGTTTAACTTCCTCCAAACACTTTCCCTTAACTTTCTAAATAACCATGAGTTCATTTTATATTTTCTAAAATAAATCATTTTCACCATTCGTTTTAAAATATCACCTGAAGAAGAACAATAATGTTCTGAAACATTAATTTTTTTGTGTAATGATATGCTTTTATAAACCCTTGTAATAACAAAATTACAATATTAAGCTCTACTCTGTATTAAGCAGTTTTTATAAAAAGAAATACAATGAACAGTAGGCTTTTTTTTAACCTATCTGTTCTTTTACTTCTTTATATATATATATATATATATATATTTACTACCGGCCATAATAATTAGGCCACCCCAGTGTTTTAAAAAAATGATGTATTTCATACTATTTTTTAGTATTTATTGCCAAGTGAATAATTGTAAATGAAAATAGAATGGTTCTTTTGTTAATACTGCACAATAAAATGTGCATCAAATGAATTTTTAGATATTTAATAATTACCTATAATGCAGTTTCATCAATGAAAAAATGATGAACATTTAGGACGATTCGGATGAGTTCATCTTTGCTTCTTTGCCTTGTAAAATTTTGCAAAGTAATAATTAAAAAAGAATGATTCTATTTTCATTTAGAATTATCCACTTGGCAATAAATACTAAAAAAATAGTATGAAATACATTATTTCTCTTAAAAAACTGGGGTAGCCTAACAATTATGGCCAGTAGTATGTGTGTGTGTGTGTGTATATATATATATATATATATATATATATATATACAAGTGAATAAGAAACGAAGAAAAAATTGACAACGTTCAAAACATTAATTTAAAACAGTGCTCAATATATAGAGCTGTGAATATTTATTATAAATTATAGTTTAGAACATCTAAAAATTATCATCTACTACAAATTGTACATTTTGTTTCAACATTGAAAGGACAATGTCTCATCATATATATATATATATATATATATATGATTCTAAAAAATTCATGGCCTGATTCTCAGTGAATTTAAGTGAAAACACTTAAAATTTTAACAAAAAGCTTAATATCCAGAGCATTAGCATTATTTTCACAGTCACTTCAATGGAGATAATTGCAACTAGGCTTTGTAGTAAATAATCTTTGTATAATCATTTACTCTCTACTCTAATACAGCACAAAAAAAACACATCAGTAGGTTCATGGAATTATAAAAATTTACACAACACATTTTTTCATTCTTTACCTGATGTTTCTATATAGATTATAATTTACACAGTGTAAATTTCAAATCAGAATTCTCTTTATGTGGCAGTCTATGAACTTATTGACACAACAAATATTAAATTTTAGTTCTAGGCTTTAGTTTAGAGGAATCATTCTGGGTTTTATTTTATAGGACCTATTCAGAATAAATGTTTCTTTAGGAAATTAAATTTGTTTTTATATAATTTAATTTTTTCTCATTTACCACCCACAATCAATTAAACCCAAACACTCATCCTTGACTCTTCCCTACTTAATTTTTCCAATTTTAATCTTGCTTTGCACCACCCACCTGTACAAACACACATATGTAAATATGCTCCTTGTTTTGTAGTCAGTGGTGTGTCATAGTAGAGAACACACTTTGTGTCACAACTTTTGTCAAAATCCATAGAATTAAAAGTTGGTTAAATGAGATAAGGAAGTGAAGAAGACAGAATAACAGAATAATAGAATGACTATAAAAGAATAAAGGAAGGAATGTGCTTCGGATTGTTTTGCAGTTAGATAACAGAGAAAAATTGTAAGAGATTTGTCTCTCATACACAAGTTTTTTGAAGAAGCTAAGCAAAAACAAAAATTTAAGCTTTGAATTCAAACAAAGCATGATAATCTTGGATGCATAATTAAACTGTGACTGTTAATTACGTTGTTTTTTTTATCTGCATTTAAAAAAAATTGTTTTGCTAAAAAAAATTTTCTAATTCAAATAAAAAAACAATTATTTTTCTATACATTACCATATATATTTCTATATTTTTCTAATTCAAATAAAAAAACAATTATTTTTCTATACATTACCATATATATTTATATATTTTTCTAATTCAAATAAAAAAACAATTATTTTTCTATACATTACCATATATATTTCTATATTTTTCTAATTCAAATAAAAAAACAATTGTTTTTCTATACATTACCATATATATTTCTATATTTTTCTAATTCAAATAAAAAAACAATTATTTTTCTATACATTACCATATATATTTCTATATTTTTTGTCTATAAGTATATAGCTTGTGCATGGCATATATTTATAATGATCTTCCTTGCACTAACGGTGCCTTGTGGCAGTGTTTTCATTTTGACAATGCCATAGTGAACTATTTAAATGAATAGCAGAGATTACCCCACTTGTCTGTCAAAGAACTTTTTCTAATAATCATTCAGTCAGTTAGTTAAGTGCCATACGTGAAACACGCTTGGGCGATCATGTCTCGAAAGAGATATGACTGACTGGGCAGAAGATTATCCCGCAGTTAGGTTGCCATTGCTTTCTGCGGTAGACTGGTTGCCGACCAAGGCTATAGAACCCAATCTGTCCTGTTATTTAACCCATAACTGGAGGGAAGAGACGGATTAATACCTTTCCCAAGAGTATTTGCGCGTAAGTGAATGCAATGAATTCAACTGGAATTCGAACTCGGCTCCCCGATTTCTCGTTCCGAGCCCATATCCACTGGACCACAATGCACATTAATAATCATTAATGGTGTTATAAAATAACTATATAAGAATGACATGGACCATACATGTAAACAATGATGAAATTTTAGAAATATATGGAAAGAAAAAGGACACATACTTAATATCAGAAAGAGACAGTTGAAATTTCTAGGGAACATAATGAGGAAAGAGAGCTTGGAAAATTTGATACTCACAAGATAAACTGAAGGCAGAGAAATGCAATGTATAACCTACCTAGTAAATTGAGTAAATGGATAATGGAACAAGGTTGAGGAGAGATAAGAAGAAGACAAAATGTATCAAAATCTACAAAAGATAAGAAACTGTGGAGAGCCATCATCATCTACATCCTAAGGAGATATGGCAGATAGAAGAAGAATATAATAAAAAAAAAAAAAGAACAACACTCTCACACTCTTTTTTTTTTTTTTACAAGTTGCTTTACAAAGAAAATGTATCTCCAGCAAACACATGTCACCTTGAACACAGCACAGAATATTACAAATGCTATAAGCTTACTTGATTACATACAGGCATATTTAATAATTCTACCAAACCAACAGATAAAAGAATCTTCTCAGATATCAATCACTCTCAATCTTTTATAGGAACTTAACTTACATATATGTATAAAAAAAGAACTATTCTTCATATATATATTCATTCATTCTTTTTGTATTTTTCTATTTAGTCTGTTACAGCAATAAAATATATTGTTGTTAATTGTATGTAATTGTTTGTATATTCATTTCTTGCTTTTTTGTTTGAGATAACCCCAAGGTGTCCACTAATTCTATCATACAGACAAATATACCTTCACAAATGCAAAGAAAGGATCTATGAAATCTAGAAAAGACAAAAAAGACGATCCAAAACAAAAAATAAAGGCATGAATTGGAGGATTCTGCCATATAGACAAATAAATGGGTGGGCTAGAATAACTGGAAAAAATCTACTTAAGATTCACATATCTTCTTCTTCTTCTATGCCTTGCCCTTTCAGAACATAGGTGATCATGGCCTTCCATGTCTCCCTATTTCTGGTGGCTCTTAGCACGCTTTCTCCTGTGACGTCTCCCAGCCCCCATTCAGTCATCCACCTGCTCAGGCCCTGTAAATATGTTATCCGCTGTTTTCCTCTGTCTCTTTTTCCTTCTATCTGGCCTGTTAATATCTGATTCTCTAAGCTCTCCTTCCTCATTGCATGTCCCAGGAACTTCAGTTGTCTCTTCCTGATGCTCAGTATTAATTTCCTTTTCATTTCCATTCTTTCCAACACTTTGTCATTGCTCACTTTCTCGGTCCACGATATCCGCAGCATCCTTCTGTAGAACCACATTTCAGCTGCTTCGAGTTTTTTCTTCATCTTTGTTGATATAGTCCAACATTCACTGCCATATTGAAGAACTGACATCACATAGCAATCCAGTAATCTCTTCTTTGTTTCTAGTGAAAGTTTCCTGTGTCTTAATACTTTACTCAGCTTCTGGAACGCATCCTTCGCCATGCCAATTCACCTTTGAATCTCTGTGTTGCACTTTCCATCTTCAGTTAGAACACTTCCCAGATATTTAAATTTTTGTACCTGTTTGATTTTAACATCCCCCCCCCCCAGCTGTATTTGGCACTTTGGGCTGCTCTTTTTGCTGATGATCATGCATAAACTTACAAAATAGGTCATTTTTGATAGAATTAGCAAATGAGTAAAATAATAAATATTTCTCTTTTCTAATCTTTTCACTTTTCCTTATTTTTTTTTTTCAATTGGAGTAGATTGACTGAACTATCGCCCGGTTCACACTCCACCCATGTCTATTGAACAGGTGTAGACGCTCATCCCTTGTTCCCTGTTTAGGATGTGGTTTCCGGCTTTCACTTTTCAATCTTTTCACTCTTACGTAGACCCCTGCACACCAGTGGCCTTACCGGCTTGCCCGGGGTGATATGATTAAAAAAAAAGGGGGAAGATAACAGTTAACTCAAGTCAAAATGTTAGTGACCGAGCAAACATCCTCTTGAGAGTTTGATCAATAGATCCATGGTTCATGTGAAGGAGCTGTTTGAGTGGAACTCACTTCTTGCTAGTGGGTAGTTTGCTATTATATTAGTAGTATGGCGGATCTTAGTCATGAAGGTCACACCTGATGGAAACCAGGTGATTCAGTTTGTCCAAGCACTTTCCATGGTAGTAATAACAGAGTAGTGAGAGATTTGCTACATCCCACCTGTGGGAGAGGAGGTAAAAATGTACAAAATAGTTTGGAGTGTGGAAAATAATTTTTCTCCAGCAAGACCTTGGAGATGCTTTTGAACTCTATTAAGACTGGAAAGTGAAATCTGGAGAGTTCTTACCCAGGTATGTCAACTACTCCATTTTTGGCTTGATCTGGCTCTTATAAAGGTAGAGGATAGCATGAGGGGGTAAGGTACTTACTGGCATGATATAGGAAGCTGATCATTTCACCTGCACCTTTAATGTGCATCTGCCCATGCATTGAATACTGCTGTTATATCTGGTCGGATGCTCCTGCTATCCACCTAGGTGTCCTTGACAAAATCCAATGGAGAATCTGTAATGTGATAGATCCCAACTTGGCAGCTCAGATACAGTCACTTTCTCACCGGCGCAATGTGGCTTCCCTGTGTCACTTCTACAAATACTTTCACAGCTTCTGCTCCGATGAACTTAGCTCACTGGTCAGTTAGTTAAGTGCCATACGTAATACATGTTTGGGCAATCATGTCTCGAAAGAGACATGACTGACTGGGCAGAAGATTATCCCACAGTAGGTTGCCATTGCTTTCTGCAGTAGACTGGCTGCTAGCCAAGGCTATAGAACCCAATCTGTCCTGTTATTTAACCCATAACTGGAAGGAAGAGATGGATTAATACCTTTCCCAAGGGTATTTGCGTGTAAGTGAATGCAATGAATTCAGCTGGAATTCGAACTCGGCTCCCCGATTTCTCGTTCTGAGCCGATATCCAATGCACCACAACGCACATTCTGGTACTCCCCATAAATAAATTTACTCAAGCCGCAAGATTAGCAACTAGGTCCCACCCTTTTCCTGTGAAACCAATAAATTGTAAGCACAAATTCTACTCCAGCAGCTTCTTTTCTTGCACTTTCCCACCTGTGGAATTCACTTCCATTTACTTGTTTCCTTGACAGTTACAATCTCCAAGAATTTAAATATAAAGGTCAATCGTCATCTCCTATCTCACTAACCTGCATCCTGTCTCTCATGCTACTTTCTTCGTCCACGCCACTCTCATCAGTATTCTCATCCTTCTCTTACCCACTTCCTGACACCCCCTATAACCTGTCACTCTTTCTCATAACTTTCCTCTTATGTAACCCCCTGCAAAACTGGCAATAAAATGCCTTGCTTGGGGTGATATGATTATAAAAAAAAAATTCTATACTATTATAATGTGGATATAAAGTGGGGCACCAATTCTACATTACATTCAACATATAAACTGACCCCTCACTTTATGGTCATATTTACCTTTCTCTTTCTTCCTGACACCACCTATAATTTATTACTCTTTCTTATAACTTTCCTCCTATGTAACCCCCTCTGCAAAACAGTGGCAGTAAAATGCCTTGCTTGGGGTGATATGATTAAAAAAAATTAAAAAAAATAAGGAATTCCACTTGAGATCGGGTCTTAATTTGAGGCCCAATATCCCCTCAAGTTATGGAATTTCCTTGAGTGGACATCCATTCATTGTGACTGGTGGTAGTTTGGAGTTTGATCAGTGGTGATGGGAATATAACCAGTTTACTTTTGGAGGAATTGAATGTAACCAGTTCGGAAGTTAGTGTTAGATCAGAAAGAGATCAGCTGTCAATTTCTGATCACTAAGACTTTTAGAGGTGAGCCTATATATTATATCATCAGCATAGATGTTTACAAATGATCAAAGTATATTCTTAGGTAGATCATTATGTAAATCAGAAAAGGATTGGTCAGAGAATTGAGATGCCTGTGTTGACTGCCAGGGCCCCAGAAGATTAATAACTGCCTTGAGGTACCTGTTAAGGAAAGATTTTTTTAATAGAGAAAACTCTTCCAGTGATTTCATAGCCAGAGAGCTTGTGTAGTAAACCTTTGTGCCACATCTTGTCAAAAGACTTCAAGATGTCTAATGCATTTCACCTTCTAATAATGAAAAAACCATTAATCAATGTTATTGTTTTGGAGTCATTTTGTACACAATCAGACTTGCCAATTGTGGGTAAAATTTTTGTTGGGCATTTGTCAAGGCAGGATGTTAGAAAAAGATCAAGGAAGGTTTGCCTGTTGTCTTGTCGCATCTGGGACTTGGGTAGGTTTTTGAATGATTTTGGTTAGATCATAAGCAATGGAGAAATCTCTGCAATATCTGCCTTCCTCATTGATTCTTTTTAAAATGGACTAAACACTCTTTGTGGTGAACATATTCGATTGAAGATTATCGACCCTTCATCCTTAGAACAATAGATGGTCAGCTTTCATTGCTTATTTGTAAAGATACAGTCTTAGTCAGTTAGACTCTTGAAAATATTTATCATTTTCATTCCATCTTTGCTTAAAAGTCATAAAATTTTTATAAAAATGACTCAAGTATTTAATTAAAAAAAATCCAGCAAAATTAGGATTAAAAGAAACTCAATGAAAAAATTAATGTTTTATTCCAAACTGCTTAAGGCAGTTATAGTAAAAAATATGATTTAAAAATTATAAAACTGAATATTTAAATAATAAAAAAATGGAAAGAAAAAAAGGAAAATAAATTATAAGATTTTTAATAATTTTGATCTCTATATTTCTTGCCACATAATCTGTATTGCCATATTAAACTTTGTAATATTTTAGCATCATTTTAATTTGTTATAAAAATTTAATAATTTATGATTATATATAATTCTGAGACCATCAGAGGATTTTATGTTTCAGACAGGGGTATATAGATCTCAGTTTAGTAGTAGTAATCTAACCATCAGGGTATAGAGGGTTATTTTTTAAGAAGACTTTTTTTTTTAGTGAGGGTTATATGGTGGTAAATAAAGGTATTTCAATTTTGCAAGTAAATGGGGTGTCCTAGAAAACTCAGTGTGTTCATTAAGAAGAAAGATATCCCCCTCCAAAAAAAAAAAACCAAAAAAAAAAAACCAAAAAAAAAAAAACCCAATAATTTAATATAAAATATTGAAGGTTAAAAATATCTTTAACATTATTGATTTTTTTATTATCCAAGAAGCAATGTTCAAATTAAAGTTCAGAAGATTTTTCTTTTTATTCTATTTGGTTATTACACATGATCATGAACAAGATACATTGGCTTGATTTCTATATCCATTATAAAGGCAAAATCCATTTTGGCCTGTTAAGCTGATCACAGAAATTATCCTCACTGGAGGTTTGATGCCAAAAGATGAAAGAGAATAACAGAACAGATAAGAGGAAAAATTTTTTAACTGAAACTAATTTCTATTAAATTTGAATATTACATGAAATAATCATTTTAAATGAAACTGTACATGTATGAACTTTTTATTTTTTATTTATTTATGGATAAGTTTGCCTATTTCCCAGTTCACACTTCTCCTCGGTCTTTTAAACAGGGAAAGAGGTTTATCTCTTGGTTCCATTTTAGGATAGGGTTTCAGGATGTTTCTAAAGCATTTTCATTCTCTTTCATGCTCAATAGCTCCTTGTATCTTAGTGGCATTGTCATCTTGCTAGGGACAAATTGATTAAAAAAATAAAAAATTCACCCTAAGCAAGGCAATAAAAGCCAAAAAGATGTAAGACGTTATTGAGAGTGAAAGAAACAAAGATCACAATAAAAGCACAAAATTCAAGGAGACATGATGAGAGGATTTAAATTTTTGAAGATTGTAGTTGACAGGAAAGCAAGAAGCCAAAAGAGAATTTCACAAGTGAGGAATGCCAGAGAAGAAACTATTAGCATAGAACTTACAACTAGCAATTTTAACAGTGACATTATGAGACTTAGCTGACAGTCTAGTATTGAGCTTAAATTTGTGAGATTGAGATACCAAAGAGGAAAGCTCATCAGGACAATTACTGTGAAAATGTTTATTCAAAAGGCTCAGGGAAGATATATTATGGTAAAGGAACCATTATTATGGTAAAGGAACCATTATTATGGTAAAGGAACCATTATTAAAGGTGAGATACCAAGTAAGGAGCAACAACATTGCAGATTCTTCTTTGGATATTGTCAAGAATTGGAAGATATATAACACAAAGACCAGAACAGCGTTGGCAGCAATATTGTCTTGTTTATATTCTGAGATAGCAGTTACCAGTAAGGTGTATACATTCCCTATGTGACATGTTCCTTCAGGACAGGAGTGATAATAGTTTTCCACATCTTCTGGTCTCATCAACACATGTTACTTTATGACTTCTATTTGTTCCAACACTTATTTGCCCACACTTATCGCTAAGTTACTGCTTTTATATACTGTGTAAGTATATTTGGGTGTGAAGTGTCTATAGCTCTTTTTTTGTTTGGTGTAAAAAGTTGATGGTACACACTTTGAAAGGATAAACAACAGGAAAAGAGAGAGTTGCCTAAAGGTTTGCCTGTTTTCATACAACCTGGGCTGCTTTTGATAATGTTTATTATGACACTGCCTTAGTATAATCTTATTATTTGATACTGCATTAGTATAAATATTATATATAGTGGGTATACATGTTGTAGTAGACATTTCTGTATTTTTTGTACACTGTGTCATCAGCATCTACAGGTCTGGACAGTTGAAAGTTTAAGAAAATGCATCTCTTCTCAGGGACTGAGCCTGCCTAGTTTAAATAAGAACACAGGTTCAATTCCAGCTGATAAGCACATTCTTTTTAATAACTTAGACTGAAAGACAATTATACTCTCAAAAGATTAACAGTATCTACTCAAACATGTGCTTCCACTGAATATAATGTTAATATAAATATGACGTTAATAGGAATAAAAAATGATATAGTAAATATAAACGTTTTAATGATATTGTAAAATCAAAAATAGTCATTAGATGTGTATAAAAAATTATCTTTGGACTTTATGTATATAAGAAAACAAAAGTGCTTTGGATATACATTAATATACAATAATAACATAGTTGTGCTGCCATAGTCTTTAGATATGTACACAAAATAAGCTGTTAAGTAAAAGGTCTGTACATATGAAAGTATTTATGTGTATAAAATATTCCAATGACATTCAGCAGCAATGTGAACTGAACTTGTCCTCTCACTTGCAACATGCATAGGCAGCATTAAATCATTTTGAAGGCCAAAACAGTTACTTCAAAGCTTGAATCTCAGCTATTATTAAGAGCCAGCATAATTACTAGATGAAACTGTCTTCTGATTATGAGAGAAATTTGGTTATTATAAATTGCTTGTGTTTATGAATAGAGTAACAAGTGCATAAAGTAGTGGGGGAGGGGTGAAACATTATCCACAGATTCAGTGCTGCTAAACTATATTGAACTTGAAGCAGTTATGCTTAATTAATCAAATATGATTTGTCTAATAACCAACTTCATTACCAGATAAGCTATAATATTCTTCCTTAGAATGTCATAAAAATAGCTATTCTTTCTCAAATCTCTTGATAGTGTACAAGACTATGAAGCATTATTGCTTCCTCTCTTGATAGTGTACAAGACTATGAAGCATTATTGCTTCCTCTCTTGATAGTGTACAAGACTATGAAGCATTATTGCTTCCTCTCTTGATAGTGTACAAGACTATGAAGCATTATTGCTTCCTCTCTTGATAGTGTACAAGACTATGAAGCATTATTGCTTCCTCTCTTGATAGTGTACAAGACTATGAAGCATTATTACTTCTTCCCTTGATAGTGTACAAAGATTATGAAGCATAATAGTTTTACCCCCTTTGATAGTGTACAAAACTGTAAAGCTTTATTATTTACCTCCTTGATAGTATACAAGACTATAAAACATTATTCTTTTAACAGCCATTAATTAGACTTAATCGAACTATTTTACTGGAAAACTGTTTTAATATTTTATGAATTTTAACTGACAACAGTATTGACTGCTTAGTCAATGAATGCAAAATGCCTCCTCATAAGAAAACAGCTAATATTACAATTAACATTTGATAGTGTACAAGACTAAAGCACTATTGTTTCCACCCCCTACTCTTGATAGTATACAAAATTGTGAAGCATTATTGTTTCCTTAATAGTGTATGTCTGCAAAGCATTATTGTTTTTACTGCTTTTGATAACATAAAAGATATGAAGTGATACTGTTTCCTTGATAGTGTACAAGTCAGCAAAGCATTATTGTTTTCACCCCCCTTGAAGCATACAAAATTGTGTAGCGTTATTTTTTCCTTGATAGTGTACAAGTCGGCAAAGCATTGTTTCCCCCACCTTGATAATTTACCTTACTGAAACTTCCTACAAGTAGCTGCATGTTTTGTTTTTATTGTTGAGAGATCAGTTCCAAACAATGTGTTTTTCTTTCAAGATTCTTTTTATTGATAATTTTTCATTCTCCTGCACCTCAGTAGAAATCTTCCACCCACTGTGAAGAAGAGTATAGACCACCCACAAGTTATCACATAATGCTTTTGTTATGCAAATGACCTCTTATCTAATCTTTTATTTGAAATTTTTCAATTTTACTACAAACAGTATTTGTATTGCGTGCAAGAAAGGAAGAGCAAAAGTAAAGACTTGTTCTTAGTAGAGTGGTTAGCATGTTCATCATACAAACCAATGACACCAAGTTCAAGCTTCAAAGAAACCTTTGTAAATGTAACCATGTACTAGATTTGCATTTGTCAAAATTAGTTTACATTTTATATATAGTTGGGAGAAATAAGTGAAAAGTTGTTTTTTTGTGGTTCTTTAAAATTCAAATTTAAAACTTTAGTTGTTACATTTTGTTTAAAACTTTTCAATTTCACAAAATCTTACATGTTCAGAACCCTAAATAACTTGTAATAAGGTTTGATTCTAAAGTTCATGGTAAGCATTCTTCAATTTTTTAATGCCATCTTCCTTCAGGACATAGCTGATTATGGTTCTCCTTGACTTCTTTTTTCTTTATTACTTGTGAAAGATAATGGAGTGGTTTCTTGTTGCATTCTCCATGATTTGGAATTCAAATTTTCCCTTCTCCTAGAAGGATGGCTATCAAAGGTTAGAGAAACCAGTTTACCCTGCTATTTAACCTATAGCTGGGAAGGAAAAGAGATTAGTTGATTAATTTTTATGGCTTATCAACGTTTTGCAAGTTAAAGCCAGCAAATATTTTTGCGATGTAAGAATTTTTGGAGATAAAAATTTCTTGATACAAGACCTAATCTTTAACTCATAGCTGCAGAGAGAAGTGGTGGATTTATACCTTTACCATATCGTTCCTGGGTATGACGGTAAACTGCATCCGGCAGCAAGGCCTCCGATTGGGAGGTTGTGAAGAGCATGGAACCACCTCTTAATTGCTGTTGTTCCCAGGTCCACCCTGACCCTCTTAGGGTCCCAGCTATGGGTAAATAGCTAACCCCTCAAACTGGGGTCAAAACACTATGAAAGTATAAAAATACACTTTTATAGAAATATAATATATATAAAAATAGACTTTTATAAAAAAATATACACTTTTGAATGAAAAATATTACCAACAATACTTTTTTTTTTAAGAAAAAAGTTATTACCATTACACATTTTTGAAGAAAAAAAAATTGCCATAGTAGATTTTTGAGGGAAAAAAATTACCAGCAATACATTTTTGAATATGAAACTAGAAGACATCTTCAGTTTTATAAAATAAAATAAAAATAAATATTTTTCGTCAAAATCTGACTAAATCAACTTTCTTACTATAACCGAACATTAAAAAAAAATATCTTTAAACTCTGTCTTTTCAGCATTAAATAACCCACATAGGTTGATATGCTGTTAAACAAAACTCAAATCCAAAATCTTTACCATATCAAGGGCATTTGCATGTAAGTGAATATAATGAATTTAACTGGAATTGTAAATGATTTCTCATTTCAAGCAATTATTTATTACACTGCCTGCACATCTATGCTTACAGCAACTTGTATTCTTAAGCAGTCACCCATCTAAATACTAGTCAGTCTCAATATTGTTTAACTTTTGTAATCAGGTGAGAACTAATACTTTAGCATAATGTAGACATAAACCATGATAACAGATGAATTCATTTTTTTTTCTCAAGGACATTAGTGTGAAAGTGAATGGAGCAGACTAAGCCAGGATTTGAACTCTGCTTGCTGATTCCATTTTCTATACTGATAATCATTTCACTACTTGTAGAAAATGATTACACATTGCTATGCTTACCATGAAACATAGAGCTCTGATTTCAATTGTAGTTCAATGATGATGATCTGAGGTTTGTAGTCTGAAACATGATCTTGACTCATATCCTTCAGTTGTTAGTTTAGATAGACACCTATTCCCTCTCTATTGTGACAGTTCTGCTTGAAGTTTGTATTTTCTTGATTTCAAATGAAAATTTTCCTATGTATTTCAGTGATGTTTTCTCTTTACAAAATAACTATAGTAAACTATAGAGATATATTAAAAGAAAATCTGTCTGTTTAAACCATCCAAAAAGACAGTGGCTGTTAAAATTTCCTGTATTACTAGACATTGCCACTTCACTTTTGGTTATAGCATTTTTTTATATTTCTCAAGCTTGACTTAAAAAAAAATAAAAACAGCAGCTGGTTTTCTCATATACTTTGCAATATATACACAAGATGTTATAATTAGGAGGATATAGATTAAGTTTTGATCTTAGATTTTCACAGTATAATGCTCAGTATATATGATTAACAATGACATGATAAGTGCATTAACAAGGAAGATGATTATATTGAAAAATAAATATTTTTTTGTATAGAATAAATGCTTGTTTTTATTATTAAACCAGATTTACTGATATACCTATATATTAATCTCTTTATGGTATTATTAAATATTACCTGAAAAACAAAGATGCAATATTTCTATATGGAGGATTTTATACCTGACAATGATTGTAAATGGATTGGCTAAAATGTTACAGTAACAGTATAAAAGAATTGAGTAGATAGACTAAACTATCGCCCGGTTCACACTCCACCCACATCTATTGAACAGGTGAAGAGGTTCATCCCTTGTTTCCTGTTTAGGGTGCGGTTTCCGGTTTTCTCTTTTCCAATCTTTTCACTCTTATGTAGCCCCCTGCACATCAGTGGCGTTACCGCCTTGCTTGGGGTGATATGATTAAAAAAAAAAAAAGATCAATAGTCTGAGCAACTCTTGGAATGATGACTCATCCTAAAATTCTAGAATGTATCCTTGTAAACTTTTATCATGTCCAAGTATAAATATAAAGTCGATTTATTTTTACATCAAGGAATGTAATTACAAAATTTCCCACATGATGCTACCTGCAGGATCAGGATGGAAAATAAATTACAAAAGAGGAAAAAGAAAAAGACAAAAAAAAAAGCAGTTTTTGTTTTCTTTTTTCTTTATTAGCTTCAATGAGGACAAGGCATTGTGCAGAACCTCCAAGACAATAAATTAGAAGCTAAGTCCAGTTCAATCACTGAATTGTGATTGACAAATGAAGACAACATAACAAAAATGAAAGTCAGAAAGAAACAGTTCTTACATGAAATAGTAACACACCATTATTTTTTATTATTGAAAAAAAGAAGAAAAATAGTCAAATTTTTATTATCACTTTTCAAGATTTAAAAAAAAAAAAAAAAAAATTCACTTTTCTTGTAACTCAATTTTATTCTGTAGTTGCCCCAACTTTATTAAAAAGAAGCTTCAATCAGTAAAAAAAAAATAAATAAATAAATAAAAGTTAAAAAAAATCCAACAATTTGTTTTTGTGGTTAAAAAATTATATCATCATTTTCTACTGTACAGTAAAAAGCCAATGATTCCTCATAACACTTGCAGGCTTTTAAAGCAGACTAATATAAAATGACAACAGAAGCCAAGCGCTAAGGTTTTAAGAATTCTACAGAAGCTAATGATAAGTAGTAAATGATATATCAATTTTGAGCCATGTAGATGGGTATAGATTATTGTGTGTCATTTACTCATTAGGCACATCAAATGCAAAACTGACACATCAAAGACAAACAAATCATAGCCCAGTTATTGCTAGTCACGTCTTAGTATAAATAGGACAAGATAAAAAGTTAATATATGATTTTTTTTTTTTGTTTCAATTTTAAACACAACCAAATACTATGTATACAAACATCCAAGGCAACCGGGAATATTAGCAGACTTTTGTTGTATTTTAATTTAACTGTTTGTACAAAGACTGACAAATCAGACATTTAATTAGGTGCAGTAGGGTACGTAACCCAAGTCCTTAGAGAATGAAACATCTTTGGTAAATTTCTCAGCTCTAGATGAAAAAATTAAAATGTTAAGCAAGGTGAACATTAACAAGTTATCTAGCATTTACTATTCAGAATGTTTTTTGCAATTAAATCAGTGACATTATTTAAAACAAAGTTATTTATACAGGACTGCTATCATATTTGTGTACATGAAATCAAGAAAACGTGAATTTTCATAGGAAATGTTACACTGCATGAAAAGCATTTTCATATTTTTTTTTAACCTCACTTTATACCAAAGTTTATTCTATGTACACACCTGAAGACTATAAATGAGTCCATTATATATATATATTATCAATACAGCAGTACTTTTATCAATTGTTATAATGGTAGATACAATTTGGAGTTCAAAAGATGCTAATCTGCTCACAGAATTCAGGAAGTGGAAGAAAATAAAACATTATTTTGCTGTACTGCTTGCAATTGTCTACACATTTTAAGAGTTGTCACTGGTCCACTTAAATAATGCTCAAAACTGGCAATCAGTTAATTTACAATGTATTACTAGGTGAAGGAAATAATGATTATAAGATATTAATGACATTATAGTAGAGTCATAGTTAAGTCTTGGAATCAAGGCTTGTAAAAATGAAAACATTTTTGATATGTGCCAATACAAACAAAGGAATATAAACTTGATTATCACTATTCATGAAACTGATCTTGATTAGGGCATTTTATGGTATAGATTTTGTATGAAGTTATATATCTGTTAATTTCATTTTGAAATATTTTGAAATAATCTTGTTTGTTAGCATACACAGTATAATTTATTCTTCAGTTTTTTTTCAAGCCAATAATGCATATGCAGCTTCAACAAAATAGAAATGCCAGTTACACAAATAAGATTAATTAAAATAGAAATAAATCTTTGGTTTTTATGAAAAAGAAGATGGTTTTATTTTAGATAACTCTTTAAAATTTGTGTAGTAAAAAACAAAAAGGCTACTTTTTTTTACAATGTGATCCTGATAGGGTTAGAGATTTTCATTCTATTCATAATGGAGATTTATTCTATCTCATTCGTTATCGAGTGCATGCTATTTCATTCATTATAGAGTACAAGCTATTTCATTCATTATAGAGTACAAGCTATTTCATTCATTATAGAGTACAAGCTATTTCATTCATTATAGAGTACAAGCTATTTCATTCATTATCAAATACATTCTATTTTCATTCATTATCAAATACAATTCTATTTCATCCATTATCAAATACAATTCTATTTCATTCATTATCCAATGCAACCTTATTTCATTCATCTTGGAATAGAACCTTTTAATTTCATTCACCATGGAATACATATAACTTTACATTTATTAATCTCTATCACTGCATAAAAATATTTAGAAACTCAAAATTCATAACTCCTAGTCTAATAGTATTAATTCTTTTTCCTCCTACCAATACTATATTTATTTTCTTAGTCATGTAGATTTTAATTTGGCAATTGCAATGAACCAATATTTCATTAATAACAATGAGTAATTAGGCAAATAAACAAAAACACGTTTTCTTTCTAACTTATCAAGCATTACCATTTTATCCTTATCTTTAATAATAATAACTACACAAAACCTTATTTCTAAACTAGATTTCTTTAATGATTTCTTTAATGCCAATATCAGTCAGATGGAATTTGATTAATGACTTAAAATTTGCAGGGAATTAAATGAATGAATTTGGTTGTGCAAAACTGAACATTTTTTTTTCATTTTTTTTCCATCATAATACTGCATATAATAGCAATATAACCTGCAAATATTGGTTATATATATATATATATGTAAAGGGCAATAAGGCTGGGCAGTGAAAGCAAAAAAAAAAAGAAAAAAAAAAAAAGAAAAAGAAACAAATGCAGGCACAATTAGACTCATTCTTGTAATGTTTTTTTTTCTCTTTCCTTCTCATGAGAGAAAGATGATAGGGAGATGGAAAGAGAATAAATGGAAGCAAAAATGTCATGAAAGAGCATAAGCAGTAAAAAAAAAAAAGAAAGAAAATAGGCAAAGAAAGAAAAAAATGAAGATAAAACATTGTTAGGAGAAATGATCGAAATTGACACAAAGAATTAAAAAGCAAAGAAAGAAAGGCATATATAGAGAGAATACTAAAAGCATGATTTTATATAAATGTCACTTGTAAGTAGCCAAAACAATACATTACAGCTAAAAGTATGAAACTTAATGCCCACCGGTCCAAAAATGGTGGGCATTAATATGTTACAGGTAGAAATCTACAATTAATATTGAACTTTTTATAAATCTATAATTAATGCCATATTTTACAGTGGGTGTTGATGGATTAAAGAATGCCAAAGGCTTTGGGTGATCGGTAACTGAATGTAGGATTGGTATTTATGCTTAACTGAAAGAAAGAATTTCAAGGTAGTTAACTATTAAATACTATCATTTATTTATTTAGTAATCTAAGATATCACAGGTTTGTTTAGTGTTATCTAAGAATTTGAGGAAAAATTAAACTTAACTTGAAAAAATAAGTGCACATCTCTCTAGAGATCACTTTCTATAAAAAGAGAAAACGAAATCTAATCGAGACATTACTTGAAAATATTCTCATCTGTTTAACTTATTATTATATGCTTTGTTATTCAAATCAGCATGCTGATCTCGGTTGTCTTACTAATAACGTTTCAGCTATTGTACCCTCAAGTCTTCTTCAGATGTCTCTTTATATTCGGTGACCTTCTTGGAATTTTAAACCCAACTCTTTATTCAATTCATAGAGGTAGATTGTTTTCATTCTGCTTTCCATGGTTTAGGGAGATTTTGTATTTTATACTCACTAGTCTCATTCAACTTTGTACCAATTTTACATTTATTCTACTGAAATGGAGTATGTGACTTTTCAATACTATCAAACCCAGAAATTGAACTCAACTATCAATAGTATTAGTTAAAACTAACAGTTGCCTGGCAGTTGGGAGATCAAGCCCTTGATGTAATACATGCATAACAGGAAAAACCTGCCAGTTCAAAGAGCAAAGCATATAATAATATTCTTAAAATTCCAACATAAGTCATAGTTAGAATTGTCCTTTTTACATAATGGATTTTGCAAGCATATAAAGTTACAGTAGTAATATTTCTTATATTAATATCATTAATTAAGGTGCTATCAGGAAGTTCTCAGACTGTATAGGTTTTGATTGCATCATTCAACTGAAATGATGGCACAGCCTATTGAGTCAGTCTACTAATAGACTTTATGTTGTCTGCATTTAGTTATTACATGAGATCTTATAACATGTTGTTGGTACATTTTTGCTGGTTTTATGATAGCGGAAAAATACAAGCAATGTGACTGAATCAAATTTTATGTGAAGCCTGGAAAATCAGCTACCAAGACCCTTAAAATGCTTTGACAAGCTTTTGGTGAATATTCTTTCAGTTGAACAGTTTTTTTAAATTTTATTTCTTGCTGACATTTCAATACCAGTTGAGTATTGTCCAAGGTGATACACATTAAAGGTAAATCAATAACCAGCAAAATGGCAGAACAATTTTAAAAAAATTGGATTCATTCATAAGGACAGCTGCCAAACAATCCATATTATTTACTCACATATTGGTGTATATTTTTTAGGCTTAGTCTCAGAACTTTCTGACACCAATTTGTATATTTCTTAGTATTATTAGCATTAATAATATAAGTATTTAAATAGAAATGCTGACATATTAAACAATCAGGGAAGGTAAGAAACAAAACTTATTTTAAAGAAAGTTGTAAACAGATTTGAATGACTGCAGTCAAAGGGCTCTGTGGCCTAAATGGTAAGGCATCTGCCACATCGATAAGCTTTTCAAGGAAAAAGGGATGCGAGTTCATCTCGCTGGAGGCTTATTGTTTTATTTTTTATCTGCGTTGCGTACTAACAACCATAGAATAATGGTGTGAGAGTTGCAATAAAAAGCAATTGAAATTATAGATGGAATACCAATTGAAAAATTAATAAGAAAGTTACTTTTTAATATGTACAGAACAAGGCAAAACTCTGCAAGTGGCCATTTAGAAAGAAATTAATTTTTAAGCACATGCACAAAGAAAAAAGAAAATGCATAAATAATTTTGTACATTTTTCAACAAACAAAACAATTTTGCTAGATTTATGACTGCTGAATTTTGTAACAGCTTGCAAATAATTAAGGCCTTAGAATTATTTCTAGTGTTTATAAGGAACTAATTAAATAGACTGGTCCGCTTATAAAAATAATGGGGAAAATGTTTGGAAATAATTTTATAGATTAGCATTCTTTAGACATTTCTTAGGCATTTGTCAGAATAAAAAAAATATCGATTTCTTTTTTAATTTTAGAAGTTGGATCCTATTTATAATAGCGGCATAGTATAAAATAGATCCCTGACTTTTGCAGAGTTATTGAACTTAGCTGCTATTTACAAATGTCAAGTTAACATCATTGATATATGCATATTTTTTTTGTTATCTAAAAGGAATCTTTTTGTACTCCCGCCTCAATATAAAAATGTTTTCATATACAAAACGCCTATAGCCAATAAGTCAGGGATTGATTTAACACTATATTGATATTATAAATCTACTTTTGGTAACAAATCAGTATTTTTCTATCCTGAAAAGTGTTGTGGTCTGAAAAAGGTGTAAAGAATACAAATTTATAAGAATAATTTCTCCTCAAAATTTCCATATTTTTCTATGAGTGGGCCAATCTCTTTAAGTCGTGACATTTATAAAATGCCAAAACAAGTTTACAAAATGCTCACAATATGATACAACGCAAAAAATGTCAGAAATTGAAATTCAGTCAATTTTTCTTTTTAGAGTACAGAAAATAAAGTTTTAAAAGTAATGAATAATATCTAACATATATTAAGTATAGTAATTTTGCAACAGTTTTTTTTCGTTTTCATTTCCAATGATTTGCTGCAAAAATTTTCAAATTACAGAAAAGCAAAGATATACAAACTGTTTTATTTTCTTTTTTTAACATGATCAATTAGTTTCTAGTTGTAGTCAAACATATTAAAGTGTTGAACTTGTTTTGCATCTTCAGAATATTTGCTGAGGATTTTAAGATCAGATGGTAGTGAAGGAAATTCTTCATTAGACATATCAGAATGTTCTTCAGTCTTGTATTAATTCTCTTGTATTTTTAGAACATTTCAGTTTAAGATAGAATATTACATAGGGCAATTTCTTAAAAGAGAGCAATTTTTTGTATTTGT
This sequence comes from Ascarosepion bandense, assembly GCA_037127315.1. Lineage (NCBI taxonomy): Eukaryota > Metazoa > Mollusca > Cephalopoda > Sepiida > Sepiidae > Ascarosepion > Ascarosepion bandense. Next base: position 154,783 of record JBBBDQ010002193.1, read on the forward strand.
TTGTTTTTTTTTTAGAAAAAAAAGAATGCAAAACTAATGAAAAACATCACATATACTTTTAACCAATATCGGGTTAAATATATTGGGTTGAGAATAAAGTTTCCACACAAGTTTTATTAACAACTATATAAAAGTTGTGTGGGAACTTTTTCCAACCCAATATTTTAAATAGGAATCTAAGAAAATAAACACATTCAAATGTATTTATCTTATTTTCATTTTTCTTGTTTTTAATAAGTAAGGATTTCAAGGTCGGGTAAAGAGACAAATAAAAGGGTTGTTATTAATTCTTGTATTTATTGTTGTTGTCTGAATTGTCACAAATTGTTTAAATTTCTTAAATGAGGCATTATCATTATTATATATAAATTTCTTCTTCATATTTTTGTTGCTTTTTTTTATTGCAACACTAATTTTATTTATTTATTTTTTGTTTTTTTTATATATACCAAGATAATTATATAGAATTGTGAGTAGCATAAAGTTTAGAAGGCGGAATCAATGAACCCAGTTCGAATTCAGGTCAAGTGAATTTGATTCACTTTTGCACAAATAGGTTTGGGAAAGATATGAATCCATTTTTTTCTTCTCTTAGCTATGGGTTAAACTGCATGACAAACTGGGCTGTCTAACCTTGGTTAGCAAGCAGTCTTGGAAAAGCACAACTCAGAATCAAAACAGGTTTGGCATGGGGCTAGCCATCCCATAAAATCTTACTTGCTATAGAGACCCCAGCAGAAACAATTAGTGTAGTGATTCTGTGGCCCTAGTATATTCAGGGCGTGGTTTTACACTTCACAGGGGGGAGTTTATGAATGTCAGAGATAATTGAGTGAAGATTGAAAATATGGAATTCATGCTTAACTCTTGTTCGAATCTATTTATTGGCAATCAACACTGCTTGCTTAATGGACATAGTATATAAAAATGTCCTAAGTATTTAAAGAAAAAAAAAACAAACAATAAAATAAGATGAAAGAAAAACTGTTAAAAATAAATCCTAATGCAAGCTTCATTTAAGAAATTCTGAGGCCTTAAGAAAAAAAGAACATTGTTATAAAATATTGAATATTCAGTCATTTTTCTTTCAGTGCATTGAATTTAATTTCTTATAATTTGTTCCAGAAGCACTAACAATAATAGTCATTACATGACAACTGAGAATTGTGAAAGTGAAGAAATATATTTTTTTTTATTGTATCACCCCGAGCAAGGTGGTAATGCCACTGATATGCAGGGGGCTATGTAATAGTGAAAAGATTGGAAAAGAGAAAGCCGGAAACCACATCCTAAACAGGGAACAAGGGATGAGCCTCTTAACCTGTTCAATAGACATGGGTGGAGTGTGAACCGAGCAATAGATAGATCTATCTACTCCAATTGAAAAAAAAAACAAAGTGAGAAGATTGGAAAAGAGAAAGCCGGAAACCACATCCTAAACAGGGAACAAGGGATGAGCCTCTTAACCTATGACAAAAGAGTTAATTTTGACAGGGATCTCAAAAACAAGTTCACAAATAGATTAAAATCATAAGAATCATGATACATACAAGACAAATATTGAATAATTCAAAAAGGAGATATTTATATAATTTTCTGAATGATTAGATAATATCTTTAATGTCTTCTTCATGGGTTTATGTTGACAGATATTGGAGATTAGCTAGATACTTTTTCACACATACTAATTTTAGTCAAACATTAAATAAAATTCTTGCTTTTTGACTAGCTTGCAGAAGGGGCTATAGTTTAGTGAACAGTGTTAGGACCACCAGCAATCGTCGGATGCAAATATTTAACTGATGTCCAAGTAAAACACCTGAAGATTCTGGTAAATTAGAAAAGTTTCTTTTAATGTTATCTGTTTCTGTGTCAATTCAAACCCTACCATTTGGTATTCGAATGTCCTGAGGTGTATAATTGAAACTTCCGAGATATGAATATCGCAATATCAGTTGAAAAAAAAAAAAAAAAAAATTAAAATATTAAAAAAAAAATAAAAAAGGCATGAATTTCTACATTTATGTATGCTTACATTTTTTTTTTTTGAAAAAATTCAAAAATTTTAGTGAATTGGTATTACCAATTTTAAAAGTTATAACAGGCACAATGTGAAGCAGAACTAACAGTGTCAATGACAACCAAAGGCAATTTAGAGATTTCTACGCTGTATAAGCTGTGATTCCCAACCCAGTGTTTAGGAAGTTAATTTAAAGAAAGAAACATAACAAATGACCCAATGGTTGGGAAATGAATTATGACATCTCAAGTAAGTTTGGTATAGCTAGTTATGTTTTGACTTTTTGTATACTAATTACTAGACTTTTAGATCTGATTGTACAAAAAGGTTGTGAGGTGCAATGTGACCTGTAAAGACTGTGAGGAGAAATAGATATGCAATAGAATTCAAGGTATGGTTGTAAAGTTAGTGCTCAGGTAAAGTCTTTCGTTGTTGAACTAATGCAATCAAGCAAATAACAAAGTTTGCAAATAGTTTTCATTTATGTTGTATCACAGTATTTACAGTTTGGGGAGCTAAGATTCAAAATGATGAAAAAAATCGAGCAATAAAAATGTTATAAGGATGTCATGATAAATAAATGATAGAGTGCTAAGAATAAATTTATGAAGTTATTTTGGCTATATAAGAAAACATTACTATCTAAACTTATTTATAAATGGAACTTTGTCTGTGTGTGTGTGTGTGTGTGTGTGTGTGTGTGTGTATCTGTTACCTATAGACTCGGAAATGGCTGAACCAATTTTTTTGAAAGTTTACACAGTTGTACTATAAGCGTCTGCGAATGTTTTTAGCTAGGTTTTGTGTCAAGGTACTCCCGATAACTATTGAAAATCGATAATCGAAAAAATCGGGTTATAGAAGGAGTGGTCTGATTTTAATCAAATTTGATACACTCATAGACAAAGACATAAGAAATGATATTCAGAAGTTTCAAGGTTGCAGTTCTTACACTAGTGCAGAAAATTGATAATATATATATAAAAGGCAAGATGTTTGTGTGTGTGTGTCTGTTCATCTACCTGTATGTCTGTATTTTTTTCAGCCCTTTTATTTTAGTTTTTGCTTTGGTTTGGCTGTAAGTAGGTATAATTGTAGTTCTTAGTCTCAGCCATGATACCATTTACTCAGATGACTTATTTAGCCTTCAAAATTCAGTTTACAATGAAAAACTTATTTGATATCGATATTAGGACATCAAAATTTGACTTACATCCATTCATTTTTCTTTCAGTCTATGGTTTTGCTTTAACTGGAAACAACTATTGCTTTTTAGCCTTTCATGCCAATGTCCAAAGAGTCTGAGCTCCAGAACCATGGATTAGTTTTAAAGCTTTCATTACACCCGAGCAACGCCGGGCTATACTGTTAGTAATAACATAAATCACTGTATAAGATTGTGTTATTTGTGTTTTAATATGGTTCTTAAACAAGAAACTTTTTAATTAAGATGTCTTTTTGTATGAGTAATGGAATCAAGTTTCTTTTTTTAAATAGGTTGTACTGCTTTTCTCTTTGCAAAATAAATCTTCAATTTGTTTTTATCATAGTCTTGTGTTACTTCGTTAGAACCTCATAATAGGGAACTTTGAGGAAAATCCAAGATATTTTGCACCAATTCAAAACAGCATAAAGATAGAAACTTTTAATGAAATTTTCAACATAAAAGGATCTTTTTATTATCTTAGTTTAAATGGTGAAATTTGTTTAAAAAAACAATTCAAGCTCATTATGAATATTCCCAATATCACAAGCATTATGTAAAACTGAAAAACTTCTGCAAGTATTACAAAAGAGTAAACACACACTCTTATGTCCATAATAGACAAACCTCACCAACTATTTAAATTTGGATCTTTTTTCCAGCCTACCCATTCTTATGCTAAACCTTCCTATTTATTTTAACTTCTACTTTCTTCCAATTTGTCCATTTATTTCAACCTCCTCTGCCTCCATTTTTGTTCTGAAAACAAATTAATTTCGAATTAATTTTCCAGCCTACCCTTCTATTCTGGACTTAAGGGAAATTCCATTTTAATACATTTGTTTTGGTGCTATTTGAATTGGAAAAAATTCTCTATACCTGAAGTCTTTTTTAGACAACATCAAAATTAATACCCATTATCCTTTCTATGCTAATAGATAAATAAAAATAATAACATCCAAAATATTTTTATGCATGCAAAGAAAGAGATCTCTCCTAAATTTCTCTGAATAAATGATACTCTTAGGAATTCCACAATTGTTATTAATATACCATATATTATTCAAACAACTGAACCGGATGTTGGGAAAATCTCCCTGGGCATAATTTAGGGTCACATTTCTATCTGGTGTACTTAGAAATGAATTAGTATATAAATTGTAATTTTTTGCTATTTTATTTCTTCTCTGAAATACACTTGACAAGGGCTGAAATGTAGATTAGCTAGAAGATGTTAATTGCAAGTACATGGGGGAAAAAGAAAAAAACATTATCAAGAGCCTGAACAATATTTGGCATAAGATTTATATAATTGCTGCAGTAATTTTGTTGATTTATTATCTGTGGAATGTATTTGTTTTATGGATAACTTAATACTTTTGGCCCAACAATATTATTTTCAAGGTAAAGGTGATGATAAACATAATTAACTGGAAATGTGAATCAAATTTTCTCCACATTTGAATGCAAGAAAGGATATCATTTTATTATATTCAATTTCGGTAATAAATATATTAAATTCTCAATCTAAATTTGCTTTTACAAACAATGATTTAACTATAAAAAAGCTCCCCGTTATGGTACATACACAAAGATTATATATGTTTTGATATTTAGAAATTTACAGAGACTGCTTGTTGGAATTGAACCTTGAACTCTGTATGGAACTTAGTGCAAAGCCATATTCATTTATTTCATATAATAAGTGCAATCAATGAAGGTATCATGTACAAATACAAGAACAAGTAAAGAAAGAAACAAGAAGAATATTAATTATACTCTCATGTGCTTAAATTCCGTTTTAAGATGGATTAAAAAAAACAACAACAAAAAAAAATCACAGTGATTGCATAGCTGAATGATTAAGGAATTATGGCTGAATAATCGGGATGTGTTGAATGGTTAAGGGATGGCTGAATAGGTGAATGTGTGTTGTGGTGCAGTAGATATCGACTCAGAACAACAAATCGAGGAGCCCAGTTCGAATTCCAGTTGAATTTGTGGAATTTGTTTATGCAAAAATACCCTTGGGAAAGGTATTAATCTGTCTCTTCCCTCCAGTTATGGGTTAAATAACAGGACAGATTGAGTTCTATAGACTTGGCTGTCAACCAGTCTACTGCAAAAAGCAATGGCAACCTACTGCAGGATAATCTTTTGCCCAGTCAGTCATGTCTCTTTCAAGAAATGATTGCCAAAAGCATGTATCATGTATGGCACTTAACTGACTGAGTTGGGATGTGCGTTGTGATGCAGTGGATATCAGCTCAGAACAAGAAATCAGGGAGCCGAATTCAACTTCCAGTTGAATTCCTTGCATTCACTTACACGCAAATATCCTTGGGAAATGTTTTAATCCATTTCTTCTCTCCAGTTATGGGTTAAATAACAGGACAGATTGGGTTCTATAGACTTGGCTGGCAATCAGTCTACTGCAGAAAGCAATGGTAACCTACTGCAGGATAATCTTCTGCCCAGTCAGTCATGTCTTGAAAGAGACATGGTCGCCCAAGCGTGTATCCCGTATCGCACTTAACTGACTGAGTCAAGGATTATTATCCTTGAGGAGACAATATCAGTGTGTGCCTGAAAACTGTACTATGGATTGACCAAAGCCTTTGTAAGTGAAAATGGGCAGATAAAACAGTTTGAAAACCTGACATTAATAAAAGAAGGGCTAGGTATTATTCATCCCACTGTCAATAAGTGACTCATCTATACAATTAACAACACTGAAATATGAAATCATATAAAAATTGTCACTACTTTGTCCAAAACAATAAAAGACTAAACAAAACTATAGGCTAAAACTTGAAGTTTACTACACTGCATTTAATAATTGTCAGGAAAAATACATAGGAGAAACCTCAAGGAATCTAAATAAATGATTATATGAACATAAAAGGGAGACATTTTACAAAATAATATATCAAATGCATTGGTTGCTCACCATCATGAAACTGACCAAAATTTTGACATAAAAAATGTTACTTTGATAAAAGGAGAGAGTAATTCACTACAACATAAATGTCTAGAGAGTGTCTTATTTACCAAGTCATCTACAGTAAATTTGTTCTCTGGCTTTTACAACATTTCATAATTTCTGATAGATCTAATATTGTAGTATGAAATACCTACTTACAAAAGTAATGGAAAGAAAAAGATACTGATTCTAAATGAATTCACTGAGATAAAAAAAAAAGAAATTCTAAAATTACCAGCATTCCTCTGTCACACGCATATGTAGCCATACCACCATAACAAATTTAGTCTAATGAAGTTATGAAGGACGAAACATGGCACAAGTAAAACTCTACTTTGTCATACCATTTCTCCAATATATATATATATATATATATATATATGAAAGGATTTGTTTGAACATTATTTTTGATTGATACTCATATTTAAATTATTATTTACAATAAATTTTTGTTACGAAAAAGTGTGTCATTCGGCAGGATTCGAACCTGCAACCCCTATCCACATAGGGGAAGCCACCAATTGATCTGGTGCGTCTTAGACCTGTTGACCACGAATGATCAAAAATAATGTTCAAACAAATCATTTCAAATTGTCAGTTGTTTATAACCAGTTTTGTTAATCTTCATTATTTTCCGTAATATAAGCTAACATTATATATTCCTTGCATTCACTTATGCACAAATACCCTTGGGAAAAGTATTAATCCATCTCTTCCCTCCAGTTATGGGTTAAATAATAGGACAGATTGGGTTCTAGAGCCTTGGCTGGTAACCAGTTTATTACAGAAAGCAATGGCAACCTACTGTGGGATAATTTTATGCCCAGTCAGTCATGTCTCGAAAGAGACATGATCGCCCAAAGCATGTATCACGTATGGCACTTAACTGACCGACCCAAGATTTATTATCCCTTTCATGTCGTTTTTTAAAGGAATGTGTCAACCTGCTAAGTATTTGAAATAATTCAATTTCTTTTGTTTATCAAATTATTCATGTTTTTAAATTCAGTAATCTGCAGTTCCTCCTCCATACACTTAAGACAAAATTTATAAATGAAAAACTTTGTTTTCAAAGCCTATATGAGATATAAAAATAAGACAAAGCATATTAGTAGAAAAGAATATGATATCTGAAGAAATTGCAGTCTATGCACAGAGGAGAAAATATAAATGATAAAAAAAAAATGCAGATTGGTAAATAAAACAAAAATATTATTCATTATGTGTATTAAAATGCTCTTTTAAAAGAATTTAGAATAGCACACTCTTATATATGTAAGAAAACGAATATATATATATATAAGAATAAATTAAGAGATACATACAAAATTGAATACTTAGTAACCTTAAAGAATATTACTATTTTTGTTTACCAAAACAATTCTTTAGTATGTAAACTAACATTTAGGAAGCACAACCTTTATAAAAATCACATTACATATCAAAATCCTTATCAAGTTAAAAATCCTACATAAAGATACCTTTCAACAGCACAAAATAGTAATTACTAATTTTGTATATAAGGAAAGAACCAAATAATTTTATTCCTAACAAAAGTTTATTTAAAATCCCTTATCCCCTTTCAGATTACAATTACGTATAATTTAGCAAAGAATATTCTGGAAAAAAAAACTAATTATATTGCAATAAAAATTCAGAAATATATATATATATTTTAGGATATTTGAATATTATCTTGCTTTTTAATGATTATTTATATGCAGGTAGTATGCCACAAAAAGTGGCATCTGAGATGATTTCAAATTCCAGGCTGTTGTATGTTCTATTTGTACACAAATTCCTTTGGAAAAGGCATTAATCCATTTCTTTTTCTTCTCTCAGCAATAGGTTTAATAATAAGGTAGACTAGGCTTACTAGCCTTGGATGGCAGCTAGTTTTAGAGAAAGATAACTGAATTTCAAACTGTGGTGAAGGCAACAAGTAAACTCCTGCATTGTCTTTCCCAAGATGTAGGAACATGGATTTTTAAAAAAATGCTTTTAGTCTCTAATTATACTTATTTTATTCTGGGGTCATCAGGAGATTACAGTGTAAAAAAAGGGAATTTAGACTACTAGTACTGGTAAACCAATTGGATACAGAAAAATTTTTGGGGGATTATTTTTTCAGGCAAAGTAGGAAAAGTATAACAAGAATTGTGGTAACCTTTCCCTAGACTTAATTTTGCATTCATATGCTCGCTAAAATTCTTATCATAAAAATTGCTGCTTCTGGTTTCATATTTCCACAAGCAATATCATCAATTTATCTGCATGTTATGTACAAGAAACAACAATATACACTGAAACAAAACCTTCATTTGCTGATAGCTATCTTTGTGTCCCCAGACAATTCTTTAACCAAAATTATCATGCAGTAATATATAAAGTAAAGAGCACAAATTGACCTGCTCATAAACCAAAAAAATGTTTCACAGACGTAGTTGAATGTAACCAAAAGACACTTGGTGTTAATGTTGAAGACTAGGAAACTATTGCTGGAGATAAGATCTGGCTGGTGAAGGTCAATGTGGTAATGCTGCAACAATTTTCAGCAGAAAAGAATTGAGCATTTCAATAGAAAGTATGCCATTAGGAAGGGAGAAATAGAATCTGCCCTGGAGCTATCAGGATACTAATGCACTTGCAGTATTCTGTGGGGACGTCACCCTTTCAGTGGTTGGTTTAGCCAGTCACATGAGATTGCACCGGAGAGGTCAGGTGAAAATTCCTGTGAATGCAACCCTACAAGAAGGACCAGCACATTATTTGTGTGAGTTTTGTGACAAGGGTTGTAAGTCAGTTATAGGACTCAAACATTACATGATTGTACACAGGGACAAACAAGTTTCTAATACAGGTAACACAGATAAATGTTATATTTGCCACATGAGTAAGAGAAGTTGTTAAGATGAAGCTGACCTTAAGAATCACTTATGGGTCTATAGCAGATGTAAATAATAAAATTTTGAATGAAAAACACGAAAAAAGCTACCATGTGAAGAGATGTTCTTCTGAAAAGGGATGACAATCATCAAATAACATTACAATAAAAATTAAAGAAATATAGCTTTATAGTATTTTTAAGAATACACAAATTATGGCACTACTTAAGTTAACTGGTCCCCGTATTAAAAACAGGAAAGAAATTTTGTAGAATAATTTTTGTAGATTAGCATTCATTCAAACGTTCTCGAGTCACAACATTTATCAGAATTGAAAAATATTGATTTTTTTTATCCTTTTAGAAAGTGGAGGTCTTGCTCATAATATAAATACAGTGTCAAATCAATACCCAACTTCTTAAAAAGGTATCATGCTTTATTTTTATTTACAAATTTTAAAGTGTGCTTATATCATTGATATGCATACTACTGATGATGTCCTCGTTCGCAATTATCAATGATGTAATCCCAGTTTCAAACTTGATATTTATAAATCAATATAAAGTACAGATAACTGTTGATTTGACACTATACTATGAGCAGAGACTAAAATGGTAAAAAACAACAAAAAAAAAAATTATTTTTTGATTCTGCCAAATGTCATGGCTTGAGGAATGACTAATAAATGTTAATCTACAAAAATCATCCCTGCCAAATTTCTCTCTTTTTTTTAACATGCAGACCAGTAGTGTCAAATTTATTTATTCAAATAAATATACCCAGATTTCATTCTCCAGTATCAGAAAGATTTCATAACAAATTCTCAAATAAAGCTTCAAAGCAAACTTTATTCAAAGTAAGAATAAAGCCTTCAAAATATAAACAAATGAATTCAGTTATCAATGTTTTGTTAATGACGAAAAACAAACACAGTAATGGAAATAATGTAAGAAAATCTGTATAATTGTTTAAAAGAAAAAATGAAAGTAAATTTCTAAATATTAATAAAGTCTCTAAGAAAAATTAATGGTGAACTATAGTAGCTATGTATATTTCATAAGCATTTCAAGCGACATAAAGAACAAAAGTTTAATTTCCTAACTGACTAATAATGAACCTGATATCTCACTTTTTGGTGAAGGAAATTAACAAATAAGCTAGTTAATAACAAAGTGACATTTTCTTTGAAATGCCAGAGTTTATCATCAGAAAAATGTTACCCACATTTTATCTTTTAGTTAATTTTCAATGGTCACTTTTTCAGAAGCCTTAAAGCAATTTTAATGAATGTGATAAAAATTGTTTAACCCTCTAGGGCCATTCGTATCATATTTGATACAGTATGAAAACAAGCCTTGAAAGAAATATTTTCCTGAAAAATTTTTTAAGAGAAATATTTTATAAATTTCAAATGAAAGCAGTACTGACTGCTCAGTCAATGAATACCAAATGTTTCCTTATAGGGAAGTACTGTATCAAATATGATATGAATGGCCCTAGAGGGTTAATTAAAAAAAATCCTTTTGATATTTTATTTCTAACCTTGTTTCTACATTGTTTAAGCTGATATACATTAAGGCCACATTTCCCATAGTTTTCTTTTAATCATATCACCCTATGCAAGGCAATAAAGCCACTAAGACACAAAATGTTACTAAATGTGGAAGAACAAGAAAAAAAAAAAAGAAACATTAGAAAATAGAAGACAAATTAAGACAGTAGATAACAATTGACATTGCATTTAAATTTTTTAAGATCAAATTTTGCTGGAAAGCAAGAAGTTGGAAGAGAGTTCCATAAACAAGAAGTACGAGAAAAGAAACTGTTAGCATAGAACTTACAGTTACATCTAGCTAGCTCAACTGTAAATTCATGAGACCTCACAGCCAATCTAGTACTGCACTTAAATTCATAAAGTCTAGGTACCATAGTGAAGAGTTCATTCAAACAATTACAATGAAAGTATTCATAGAAAAAGGCACAGGGAAGCTAAGTTACGGTGGTGAGAAAGTGACTTAAGCCAAGACACCAGGTCAGAACCAATAATATTGCTGATTCTTCTTTGGATTTTATCAAGAATCTCTAAATTATAGATTTTCATTGAATCACATGAATAAAGATTTAAACTTTATAATCAACCTGTCTTCCAGCTCAGAATTTGATTAAATGATCTTTGAACAATTAAGAATGGAAAGGGACAGGTGTATATAAACTGATCAGTATCCTCCTTTAAAAAAAATAATATTCATCAATTATTTTAATTTAGAAAAAAAACACTCTTTGTCATTTCATTATTAAATTGTAGCAACTCTAACCACAATCAGCCAATAAACAATTAAAAAAAATCATTTTTATTCAACTGTTATAACATAACTCATCATATTAACATCATAAAATACCAATTAGATGAAAAAAAAAAGAAAAAAATCAAAATTAAATATAGAAATATCTTGAAACCATAGTAATTTTCAGAAGAAAGTATTTTTCATCTTAACATTTTTATAATAAACAGTAAGCACTGAAGTTATGAGATTTTAATATACTATAAACTGCAATTATAAGTAGTGTACTAGTAGTGTGGTTACTAGATTTTAATATATTGATTAATTCAAGCATTAGACTCTGAACGACTTGTTCAAAATTTAAATGTTTACTTTTACATTAAACCTGAGCCAAATATACTTGAATCAACATGGCTGGTTAAAGAACTACTACTTTTACCAAATGAGTAATAACTGATATTTTGCACCTACAAATGTGTCATTTTGATATGCTTTTAAAATAAGACATTATTACATAAATGAGCTGTGATATAATTCAAATGAAACAATAATTATACAAAAAATATAGTCATGCATTACATAAATAATTAACACATATATGCAAATTATTTGATATAATAATAAAATATTAAAATATAAACTCAAAGGTAAAATTTTGGATTTTCAGCCAAAAAGGCTTTCTTACAAGTTTCTATATTATAACACTGGATAGTGTTACCCACAACTCACAAAAAAGAAATAAAACAGAATTCAAATATGGTAGAAAGGAAAAAAATTTAAAAAAAAACACACACACACACGCAATTAAGTGTGTAGATAAAAACTCTTGGAGCAAATAAAACCATGACTGCTAGAATGGCTTAAAAAGTGTTGCACTTATTAGCAAAAACCACAATAGAAAATATTAAGTGAAGTAATGATTAGAAGTTAGAGTGTTATTTTTAAAAAGTACACCACAACAGAAAATGTGTAATACAGTAAAATTATATTGATGATGAAATATTAAATAATTATTGATTCTTAACAAAATAACCGAAACACTGAACATTCACAAAATATACAAAAATATTTGCACCATATAAACTGAAAACTCCAATGAGGATCTTTGGATTAGACACTCTTATTGAAGTTAGAAATACAAAAGCAACGTTTTCTTGAAAAAGAAAGCCTTTTTTGAGACAATTTCATGACAAAACCCATTAACAAATTCATTGGTTGTGTTTCACAATGAGTAAAATTTAAATGACATTGTAATTTTTATTACTTTTAAAATCTGATGGCATTTATACTGTTTAGGCAATGCTACAATCTGCATTTTTTTTACAGTAAAATATTTTTACTCTTTATGAAGTTTAAAAAGATTTACATTTTTCATATTCTTTGATCTGATAATTTATTTGGATTTGAAATGAATATTAAAATTTGAAAAAAAAAATGTTATTAAAAAGAATAAAAACAAAAATACAACATTAATATCTTGACACAAAAATAAAATTTCTTTTTAAAGTTTTGGATTCAATTTAGCAATACTAGTACTTGTTCTCTCTCTCTCTCTATTATTTCATATATTTTATATCTAAAAATCTCATTCTATTGTAAAATAGTTCTTTAATTTTTTTCTATTAAATTATCAATTAATATTATAAAAAAAAAGGCATACTTAAAAAAAGGCAGTTTAATATCAAAAATTACTTTTTTATTATTTTTCTTTTTTTATGGACAGAAGATAATTTTGGACAGAGCAATGAAGCAAATATTTTAGCCTTTATTTAAGATGCTAGAACTATCTGTAGCATAATGAAAAATAATCCCAAGGAAATGAATCATACAAATAAGATAAAAAAAATCCATATTGATTATTCAAATTTGCTTTAAGTTAGCTACAAGCTAAAAGTGCACACACAAAAAAAAAAACTTTCAGATTATTTTCAAGTTTTATGATATTCATAGTGAAATCTGAGTTAACATGATGATCAAAACAGAAGTCAGATATGCAGAATTAAAAATGATAAAGAATTGAAAAAAAAAAAAAAAATCAAACAAAAAATAAGAACTGACACACAAAAAAAACAAAGTATATTTATATATCTACCAACATTTACTTTGTGTTTCACATTTTTTTTTTTTTGACAACATGAAAAATAATGCTGCTCAATACAGAACTCAAATCCTTAACTGCAGTGATGGAAATTTCCGTCATAGTAGTTTTGGGGTTCAACTGCGATCGACAGAAAATTCTGCTGTAGTTAATGGGTTAATAACAATGTGGAATGTAAGCTGCCACCCCCACTTTTATTTATTTTTTTTTTACTTGATTTTTTTCTTGTCGATTTAAAAAAGAAAAAAAAAGAAAAATTGCATCAATATTTTACATTTATGATAATTACTGACCATTTAATAAAGAATTCACAGCTCTATGACAAGTTTCTTTCTTTTTCAAGAATGGCGTAATGCATTCTAAAAGATTAACCTTGCAACAGAAAAAAATTTAAGACAAATTTATGCCAACCAGTCTCAGATTTAAAAATTGTCAATGTGTGTCAATACAGCTTGTGTACGTGGTGTAAGGGTTAGTTAAAAAAAAAAAAAAAAAAAAATTTTGGTTTGGGTAGTGCATTTTAGATGGTGCATTTCTGAATGAAAAGTTTATGGATCAGGCCTTGATAAATAAGTGCAAAATAAATAAATAAAAACTATTTTATTCCATGGATCCAAAATAGCAGAAATGATTTCATTTTTCTTTTATTTCAGAAAATATACTAAAATTCTGCTTATATCTTGCAATTTGGAGTTGTATTTTGTTAGTGCATAAGATACATTAATAATTATATTATAATTTGTCATTCTTACAGGTAACTGAGAATTACTTTTAAATCAATCAATTAAATTATGAAATATCTTTCATTTTTTTTAATGTGTTTTTTTGTGATTTAATGTATTAATGTTTTGTGATGTAATGTATTAATGTTTTCTGATGTAATGCATTAATGTTTTGTGATTTAATGCATTAATGTTTTGTGATTTAATGCATTAATGTTTTGTGATTTAATGCATTAATGTTTTGTGATTTAATGCATTAATGTTTTGTGATTTAATGTATTAATGTTTTGTGATGTAATGCATTAATGTTTTGTGATGTAATGTATTAATGTTTTGTGATTTAATGTATTAATGTTTTGTGATGTAATGTATTAATGTTTTTTTGAAATTTTCTGTTTAAACAATGAAACTAATTGTAGTACTAATAGAGCTGATCCAAAGGTATTGAGCCTAAATGCAGATTCATTTTTACAATAATTCCAAATGATTGTTTTATTTAATTGCATTATTATAATGCATTTCCTAAATCGTGTTCACTAAATTTGAACATTTTCTTTGCTTTTGACATTTTTGTGATTCATATTTCAGAAGCAATAAAGAAAAAAATGATTCAATTGATGATAACCAATAAAAATCAGAATCAAAAATTGAAGTAGAATGTTTTCATTGAATTTTTAACTCTGGAATAAAATTCCATGATCACAAGAAAATATCTACCATAAAGATGGCTCTTTGTATGGGCTGCTGAGTGTCATCAGGGTGGGGAGATAACCTTCAAAGACTAACTGGGATGAAGATGGCATTTGGAAGTAATCCTTGTTGAAAAATAATACAAAAATGAATTGAAAGTATTATTTTCCTGTTCTCATATCATTTGGAATGTTGTGCTCAAATATTCTGGAATATTGCTTGTATGTTTTCTTTCTATGAGAAATATATATTTGGTGCATTTAAATGCTGATTTTACTGTCCCTTGTTATCTTCTGCAATTATTATAACTTATTTTTTTAAATTTTATACATAAAAACTTGAATAAAACAATTGATCGTCCATTCAATAAAGAATTTAAATAAAAGCAAACATGTTTTGTTCTATATTAAGTAGAAAAGTCAACATATAAGAATAATTAAACAAAACAATTGTCCAGATGAATAGTTCTTTTGATTTAATTTCCTTTTGAATCAAAGATCAAGAACTACACATTGATCTTAGGCAGTTACAGTTAAATTAAACTAAAATAGTTTTCACCATTAAATCTACCATATCATTTTACATGCTGAATAATAACAAAGTTAAGTGTCAAATTAGGAAATAATTTTTTTTAAAACCTCAGAAGCAATTTGAAATTGCTAACAGTTGACAAACCTGTTATCACTGTCATAGAAAGCTTTATACTGGTCTCTTCATACTTTAATATCCTCACTGATATTAATTTAAAAATAAATATGGTTAAGTTGGTTGTATTCTTGAAAAAAACTGAAAGAATATTAATTACATATTTTTATTCAGAAACTTTTAATAAAGTAGAATTTGCTTCTCAAACAGAAGTTTTTATAATTTAAAGAAAAAGAACTAAAAATCAGAAAGAAATATTTTAGATCTTGATACAACCTTTAACTTTTGAATGTTAGCTCTCTGTACAAATTGGAATGTTGCAGGGAATCAAAGATATTCAGTAAAGTGCATACTGGTTATACAAAGACATAAGTAAAATCCGATACAGTGCAAAAAGAAAAACATATATTCTTTCTGTCCATAGTAAACACGGCTTCAATTAGAAAGATGATTAAGTCATATTTAGTGCGCGCAACAGTAAACATTTAATAATCATGATCAAATAACAACTACCAAGGCATTACAAAAAAGGGTAAGTTTTTCTTGCAGTTACAAGGCAGAAGCACTTACATTAATTTAAAAGACATCCTGCTGAATATATATTACATTCACTGAACATCACATCCATGTAATATAGATCAGTAACAATGAAAATATGAAAGCTTAATAAAAGTAAGACATAAATACTGTAATATTTAAGATTCTAAAGAGGTAGAAATATTTTATAATAATTGTTTTTTATTTGACTTTAAAGTTATATCTAAGGCAGGCATTACTAAATTTAACAATGGACTAATTATAAAAGGTAGAAAGTTTGTGATGTACCAGTCTGTATAGGAAGGGTTTGGTTTGGAAATTAGTACTCAAATCCAGGTTTTAGTCTTGGTATGAACTCTGGACTGGTACAAAATGCACAAATATCCACTAAGCTGAATGATGAAATATATTCAAGACATGTCATATTTACTTGATTTTAGTAGTATCCATTGTATAATACAAATATAGGAAGATGAAAGTAATCTGATATACTAAACAGAATGGCCTGACCTCAAAAGCACATCAGTTTTCAACATGGTGAAATGAAAGCAAAGCACATGATCAGTTTATGTATGATTACATAACTTTAACTGTGAAAAAAATTATTACAAAAAAACTAAGTTACTAGTCACAGTAGGCAGAGAGATTAGCAAGTAGAAATCGAAAGAGACAGATTTCATTTAGACCCTGTTGCCATTCTGAATGAAAAAACTTCTTCATTCAATTTTTTATTTACTTTCCAACCAACATTTAAATAAAGCTAAAACTTAATACGAAAACTAAAAGATATTGTCTTGTTTGTTCTACTACTAAACAATGATCACCGACCTATGAAGAATAAAGCATTTTAGTGTTTTTTGCTTTATTTTTTTAACAGTGTTTATTACAATTAACATAATGACTGAAGATTTTATTTTATTTTATTACAATACCTTTTTGAAATATCATACAATGATCTTTCTTTATTGTAAAAAATTCAGTCTCTTAAGATTAATAACTTCTTTTATGGGACATGTCTCAGCAGGACATTGGCAATCATGGTTCTTGACGTCTTCCTGTCTTCTTTACTATTTCTCTTTATCCTTTTGCAACTATACTTTCATACTAAATTATATAGGTTTCTTGCTGTTTCCACCTGCTTCTCTTGCTTTTGATATATCCTGTGAGTATTAGATTTTCTAGACATTCTTTCCTTATTATATCTGAAAAAAGATCAACTTCCTATAGTTAATGAATAGGTATACTATAAATATATAGTAAATTTAATATTTGATGAGATGAAGGCAAAAAGAAGTATATCTACTACAATATTCTTAAGAAATTATAATTACTTTTGTTTTTTAGCTTTTATATGATCAACTTTAATTTTAGTGAAGAAAAATAATTTTTTATAGTAAGAAGGTGCTACTTAAAATTTCGTATATTTTTGGTCAATCTGTACAGCTGTCAAATTACCCAGCATTTCAAACATCTCCCAATAAAGAACCTTTATATATATATATATATATATATATATATATATATATATATGCAGGTTTAATTACAAATGACAGACAAAGTATTACGGTTAAGTAATTTTATATCTGTTTTTATGATTGTTTTTCTTTTCAGGACATAAATTACATAAGAATTCTTCAAATGTTTTTTTTTTCAAGTGCTTTTAGCTATACTTTTAGCCATTATCGAGGATGAATTTTATTTATTTTATGTGTGACTGAATATGTGTAATGTTTATATACGTGTTTGTTTTATTTTCCGAACATGGTAAGCATATTGTTACCATGTTCATAGTTGATACTATTAAGTATTGGAGTTTTCTGTTTTTATTTTTAGTCTTTTTTTTGCATTTGGATGATGCTATGATATTTGTATTATCAACAAGTATGTTGCAAATAGAGTGTGGTAGGTCTCCATGTGTGTTTAAATGAGATTTAATTGAACTCTGGTCAGAAAGGTGCAAAATTAGGAAAATTAATCACATGATCACATTAATCATATAAAAAAAAAAATAATCATAATACCTTGTATGTCATTTTTAATGAAACTTGCATAAAAAACGAGATTGCTGCCCAAATACATTACATATATATGGTTGCTTTGATGAAGACATTTTTCATTTTAAGTTTCAAAAACATTTCAGCAGCACTTTGGCTATTTATTACAAAGAAAAATATATGCTATGCATGATTTCCAAGTGATTTTGCCTAAAAACAGATTAAAATACAATTCGTTTTTTAATTTTTTAAAGATTTATTTTGGTTGCTCAGATTGTGACCTAGTAAGTGTTAAGTCTATGAAATCTTAACTTTTAATTCACAGGGTAAATTGATCAAGAAATATTAACTGAAATAGTTTTAGAATGCTGGCCACAGACAGTCTCGCAATTAAAATAGCATAAACATAAACCATATCCAGTAGATCCATTGTTTGCGGGGTATGTTAGGAGTCTTTCTAAAATGATTTGAAAAATGTTTTATCACTAAGGAATAGCTATGTTGTTGATCTTTCCTTTCAACTTGTAAATATAATCCATCCCAATGGAAATAATGCTGACATGCCTTTTGCAAAACAATTTCTAGAATATTTTTTTAGAATAATTATTCAGCCATGATCATGTCATATAAATGATTGAGGCAAATCAGTAGATTTAAAAGATAATCTAAATGAACAGGTTTACATTAATCTTACATATTTATCTAATCTTAAGTGCAATTAATTTATTCATTATCTAACTATAGTGAATATTATTGTTAGAAATTCAAGTCTTTCTGGTGAAAACACCTTAAATAATTGTTAATTAGCCTTGAATTTAAAGCTCAGGTGACTTTTCTTTTTTTCTTTTATTGATTCATACTTGAAATCCTTATCTAAATTTGTCAAATTAAATTGAGGATTTTTCAAATGATTAACGCAGTTATTTTTCTTTTGGTCTAATCAATTCAAAAACTATATTTACAACATTTATATGCCTTTTGCCATTTTCTTTGACATAAGAATGTTACAGAAATATGAATAATATAATAAATAATATATGAATAATATAAAAAATCCTTGTAAATCTAAGAATGAGAACAATATAAAAAAACTGAAATACTTTTTTTCAATTTTTTACAAATGCATATATAAGAGGACAATATATATCTCTTTATATCAAGAACAGTATTGGGAAAATTGCATGACAAAATGGAAAAAGTTTACTTGTGATGTGTTTCATCTTTAATGACAGCATTAGACTAAATTTTTTTATGTTGGTATGACTACACATGTGTCCAACAGAGGGGTGCTGAAAATTTGAGATTTTTTTAATGTTTAGCCAAATTCATTTAGAGTCTTTATCTTTTATCACTGTTGTTACTAGGTATTATACACTGTGATATTAGAAGATATGCAAGGAATAGTGAAATGTTGTAAGAGTCAGGGTTCAAATTTACTGTGGATGACCATGTGATTAAAGCATTCTAGACCTTTATGATGAAGTGAAATATTTTCTTTGATCAAAGTAGCAGCTTTTATCAGAGTAGCGTGGCCAGTCTCATTACAGTAAATACTTTTATTTAGATTGCTTGAGGTTTCTCCCGTGTAATTTTGTGACAATTATTACAGGTTTTATTGTTTTGTTCAGTGCTAAGTCTTTTATTGTTTTGAATATAGTAATAACAATTATTTTGTTGTTTAGATTATTTTACATTCAATAAAAGGCCTCCTAAAATATTTCTAAACAAAAGAACAGCCCCCCTCCTGATTAACACAATGAATCAAAAAAGTATATTAACTTGCCCACTAACTACTACATTTACAATTGAAAAGAATCTACCTAACGCTACTCTGATCAAAGGAAAAAATAATTCACTAGGATATAAATGTCTGGAGAGTGCCTTCATCACCAGATCGTTCACCTTGGCTCTTACAACATTTCAGCAATTCTGGCAAATCTTTTAATATCACAACGTGGAATACCTACTAACAACAGTGATAGAAAGTAAAAGAAAAAAGACTAAATGAATTTGACTATGTGTAGCCGTACCAACATAACAAATTTAATCTGATGAAGACCTGAAGGACGAAACACATTACAAGTAAACTTTTTCCACTTTGTCATACAATTTCCCCATATATATATATATATATATATACACACACACACACACACACACACACACAGTGTGACAGAAATACCTACCACATAATGGTAAGTTATTAGCTAGATGATGAAGATACCATTGCCACTAATATTTTACCATTATGTGGGCGGTATTTGTGGCTGCATACGGTATAATATATATATATATATATATAAGCATTTTCATATTTAAACCCATACTGTTATCCCTATTTACTTTTCTTTATAGTCATTCAATTGAACATGTTATGTGTTCAAACAAATAATGAACACATTTTATGTGTTCAATTAAACATGGTATATGTATCTATAATCTAAGCAGCAAAATGTCTAGCTAGCTAGCTATATAGCTTGGTCAGCATTAGCGGAAAGAAAAACATAAAATAACAGAATTTAAATTTTACTTTAAGACTATCAAAGACATTTAGAAGATTCTAGAATGAACTACCATTGCTAAAAATTATTATCAGTTTATACTATTAGCACATCCAATCTTATCTTATTAGCCCATAATATTTTAACTACCTGTTTTCTCATTTACAGGTAACAAGATACCATGCCTCTTATATCCTTTGAACCTGGGGAAAGTGTACAGTCTCTAACCATCTTCAGATAGCATGATACTGATTTTGTTGTTTTTTGTTTTTGTTTATTTCATAAACCATATGACCTTATAATAGTAAGAGAATTGAATGATCAAACAGTATTTCTGATCATCATTAGCTTATGGATTTTGAGTTTTACATCACTAGTCACATTGACAAATAAAAAAAAAAAAAGAGAAATATTGCATAAAGGATAAAAATCAAGAAAAATGTCTTTATATTTTAAAGTTCATCCCTTGAAAATGATCAAAAAAAAAAAAACATAAAAAATCTATGAATTTAAAAAAATGTAATTATCAAGTATAGATATTTTACAAAGCTTTAAAAATGATTTTCTATATGAACAGTTACAAGACATTATATTCTAGACTATCGACAACTGACTCTTTTGGATAATGAAAGAAATGTTAGAAGAGAAATGTAGAGAATATTTTTTCTGATAATCAGTCAGTCAGTTAAGTGCCATATGTGATACACGCTTGGGCGATCATGTCTCGAAAGAGACATGACTGACTGGGCAGAAGATTATCCCACAGTAGTTTGCCATTGCTTTCTGCGGTAGACTGGTTGCCGACCAAGGCTATAGAACCCAATCTGTCCTGCTATTTAACCCATAACTGGAAGGAAGAGACAGATTAATACCTTTCCCAAGGGTATTTGCGCGTAAGTGAATACAATGGATTCAACTGGATTTCGAACTCGGCTCGCCGGTTTCTCGTTCCGAGCCGATATCCACTGTACCACAACGCACATTTCTGATAATACATATCTAAATAAAATATGCACTATGATATTTTTTAAAAAGGTAATTTTCAAAAGAAACAAAAATAAGAAAACATTGAAAAATCAGAAACCTGCTTGAATTTTTAAATGAATTATTTAAAGTAAAATTTTTTCTCTTTCTCTCTCCCTGTCTATGTATATATATATATATATATATATATATATATATATATATATAAACAGGATTAATATAAATAAAAATTGTCACTTAGCTGATTGATATTATATTTGGCACTTTTACTCCAGAGTTTCATAGGTGAATGTTCATCTTTGCAATTGTTTAGTTCAGAGTTTTTCAAACTTTTTGACTTACGGACCCCTTTATATTTCCACTATAAATGCTTATGAAATTTATACATAAATTTTTACTAAAAATACCTTATAGTTTTGCATTAACATAGTAAAAACTGGTTTTAAGTTTACTTTAGACATAAGTGTTCAAATAAAATAAATTAATACTGCATGCTGATGTAAAATGTAACAAAATAAATTTAAATTACTTTGAATTTCACGTGATGAGTTAATCCACAGATCCCCTATCTTATCCTTGCGGACCACAGTTTGAAAACCCCTGGTTTAGTCCACTCATCAGAAGCCTTCAGTAATTGACTGCTGTTTTTCTCATTTTTTGTTATCTTTATACTAAGTTTGATTCTATATAAATTCAAATATAAAACAGTTATCATCTAGAAGAGTAAAGAAACTTGAAATATAAAAGCTAACAGAGAAATTAACAAATTGTATATCTTGAATATGTTAATGAACCATTGATTGATAACAAAGAAACATTTTTTTTAAAGAGGATTGCATAGTAATAAATGAAATCAAGTGGTCATTTATCTTGTCCTTACTCTGAGCTTCACAGATATAAACATGCATTTGTCGGGAGAATTGGTTCTAAGATTAAACTCATAAATTCAATGTTGCAATCAAATCTTCCAATGAGTGTCAGTAGTCTTTTTGAAACTCAGAGTAAGGACAAGATAAATGAGCATCTAATTTCAATTTATTACTATAATGCTCTCTATCTCTTGATATCAAATACTACAATACTTATACTGCCTTGTCTTGAAAATATTATCTTCCAGAAATACCCTGGTCAATCATTTTTTAATGAAACCCAATCTTTTATTAAGATGATTATATATATATATATATATAGCTGTCCATCTGTGAATATAGAATGAATAGCAGTATTTTAAAAAGCTTCAGAGTTCTATTATCTGGTCATCTTCAAGACATCGTAATCAAGCACACATCTATTGTGAACACAAGAGGATAACTAAAATAAATTTCCAAAGCAAAATCTATCATCACTTGCTATGCATAGATACTAAAAGTAGATATGGTTAGCATATTCTCACACTGTTTATTATTTTTATTCTTCAAGTTTTAACAAGCTAAGTCCTACAGAGACAATTTCTATTTTAAACTTCATGATGAAAGGAGAAAATATCCAGTGAAAATTGGGGACTGTAAATTCACAGACAACATATTTTCTGACCATCTTTAGGTAACATGATGTGTCATGGAACAGATTTTGACAAAGAAAAAAAATATGTATATATATAATTAATGTGGAGAAGTTTTCCACTTAGCTGAGCAATGTAATTTCATGCCTACTTTGAAGTTTCATGAAGGCATTATTGCAATTTTTGTCACTTTTTAGAGTCATTTGCTTCTGATGCTTTCCTTTTTTTTCATATTTGTATGAAGTTTGGTGTAATTTGATATCAGTCACACATAGAGATATCAAATTACACTAAACTGCTTATAAATACAAAAAAGGGAAACAACAGTAAAAATAGCAAATGATACTGAAGAGTGAAAACATTACAATTATGCCCTCACAAAATTTTAAGGTCAGCATGATTGAAATAACACTGCTCAGCTAAGTGAAAAACTCATCCACATTAATTCTATTAACTATCCTTACCTTTTATATTGAGCACTTTATGACAAAAAATCTGCTTGCCTAAAATGCCTTTCTACCAGCAAACTACTGAAAAAACAGCAATTTTGACACTAAGCAACATTACAATTTAACACACGCACACACATATATATATATAATATTAATTTTTAATGCTCTATCTCTATCTTGATATTGAGCACTTTATGACAAAAAAATTGCCTAAAATGCCTTTCTACCACCAGTAAACTACTGAAAAAACAGCAATTTTGGCACTAAACATCATTAAAATTTAACTCTCTCTCTCTCTCTCTCTATATATATATATATATACACATACACCTACTGTAACAGTTTAAAGCTAGATGATGCAAAAGTGTATAATCTGAGTGTGCAAAATTTTAACAATAAATTAGTTTCCAGACCAAAAAGCACAAATCCCTTGTTTTGCTACCTAATAAAAGTTGAAAGCTTCAAGCCAAGTATGAACAAACAAAAGAAATAAAGTAAATTTTATAAGGTAGGTCTTATATAATGTAATTGGAATAAGGGTTAACATAAACACAGAAACAATAACTGATACACTAGATGTAGTGCATTGTAACGATTCTATAAGGAAGTAACAGTGGTATTAACAATGCAACTGTATCTTGAAGTATTTAAGGTTATTATAATGTAACAAAAATGAGACACAGTTTGACTTTTTTTTTCCTTTTTTTTTTTTTTTTTTAAAGGTGTAAGGTTGAAATAATAAATGTCACTTATCAAGGGGTAAGTAGTAGAAGGTGCAAAAAAAAAAAAAAAAATCCCAAAAAAACTCAAACAATGAAAGTTTGATTTAGGGTGTTAACAAACAGGATACAAAATTGTGTAAAAAATATGAGAAAAAAATATCAACCAAAACATTTTAAAGTTATCAGGTGAAAGGCAATGATTTCAAACAAGGTGCTGTTATTACACACACACACACACACAATATTTCTGCATAGATAAACAAATTGGTTCCTTAAATCTAACAAAGAAAACAAAAAAATCTTCTTTCAATAGATTTGTTTTTTCAGATATTACACATACAGAAACAGATTTGTAGGTCTTGGCCATAAGGTTCAGTCTCCAGAGAATGAGGCATTTTAAAGCTTTAGGCTTTACTTGCAAGATATCACTCATCCAACAGTAGGCTAACAAACCTCTGTTGTAATAAGACAAAAAAATTGTAAAAGGCTTGTAGAAAATTTAAATGTTAAAATGGTGCAAGTTACAGAGACATATCATGATGAACAGCCATTACAATTGACAGTACATCAAAATTGACTTAAATTACCTACTGGATTAATGAACCTTCTTACATATCTCAAGTCTGCAAGAGGTAAGAAAGTTGCTCACTGCAGTAAATATATATATATATATATATATATATATATATATATATACATACATACACACATGGCATATGTACAAATACAGATTTTGATATATATATATATATACACGCACACAAGGCATATGTACAAATAAAGATTTTGAAATATATATATATATATATATATATATATATACACACACACACATTAATATAAACAAGGTGTAGACATCTGTACATGATTATATGTGTGTGTGTATGTGAAAACACCATTTTAAATAGAAAAAAATGAGATATATAAGTATACAAACATACAATGAAAAGTGTATTCCAAGTGACAATGAGCATGTTTTTCTCTCTCTATATATATATTTATATATATGAATGAATGAAAGAAACTGTGTATATATATATATATATATATATATATACATACACACACCATTTAATGACTTAAACCCCCACAAAATCAACTCAACTGTAATACAAACACGCACACATACAAAGAAATAACAATGCTACACAAAGTGCTATTAAAACACTAATACATACACAAAAATGTATCTTATGTATGTGTGTGTGTATGTATGTATATATGTATGTATGTGTGTGTGTGTACATGTATGTATAATATCAAGCATGCATTTGTGTGTTGTGTGGTTGTATGTAAAAAATATAAAAGTAATTTTTTGTTGCCTTGTTCTTGGTTTAAATAACAGAATTTGAATGTTTTTTTTCTTTTTATATATTTTGTGTTCTTTCATAGATATCTTTTTCTTCAGCTTTTTTTCCTCAATTTTTTTCTTTCTCCAACAATAAAATCAGTCCATCACTGGCCAAAGTTTTTTGTGTGTGTTTCTCTTTTTTTCATTTTTTGTTCATTTGTTTAAAAATCATTTTTTTTTTTAATCTTTTTTTTTCTTTTCTTTCCAAGACACAATCAAGTAATTCATGGCTGGGTTGGTTTGTGTCATAATGTGGTGTAACATTCACCAACCATTTACCGAAATGTTCGGAATCTACAGCCAAACACCATCATTACGGTAGAATGTGGGAAGTCGGGGAATCCGGTTAAAGACTAGGGTAGACTAGGCCTGCGACTTGAGCAACCAAATTTATCAAGTGGTTGTTGGGGTGAACGGTACTGCATTAGCTGGCTTCCAAGAGATGATATATCCCTGAAATCAAAATAACGGGAACATTTGATAATTCTGGATTTTATTTTAAAGGCCAGTTTTATTTATCATTATCATTATTATTATTATTATTACTATTTCCTATAGTATATATTTTTTGAAGTAGAAAGAAATGGGTGTATCACTGATCAGCATAGATATTCATTAATAAGGATTTATATATATATATTTAATTTATTATCTTTATAAGTTTGTGTCTGTTTGAATGCCAATTAGAAAACAAGCTCAAATTTTACTAAAACCAAAAATAACAATGATAAAGGTAATAATCTGAAGAAAAAATGTAACTCCATGAAATGCTAAAATAATCACTTCATTACATTAATGTCATCCCCACCAAATCCAAGTATATATTTTTATTAAAAATGTTAAGCTTAAAAAAATAGGGAGAAGAAAAAAAAATGAAATTAATTTTAATTATTTGCAAATAAATAAGTGAAAATAAAAAGAATGAATCTACTTTTATAAAAAAAAAATTAATTAAAAATAAGAATAATAAGAAAATGTTTGTTGAATGTATGTTAAGTTTGACTTTTGATTAATCTTAAATATTAAAAGATAAACTGCATATAACATGAAATATTCTCATAGCATCTTGTTCAGGGTTTTAAAGCTCTTCTTTGAACCCTCAACAGAAAACAAATATTCCGAACATTTTAGATGGCTATAAAAACTCAAATAACATTTTTGGATATATTACAGCACACCTAGATCCACTTTCTCACACATACACACTGTGTGTGTGCATGTGTATGTGTGTGTGTGTGTATATATATATATATATATATATATATATGCATACATACAAACATTCAAAATGTAGATATTAGAATATTTGTTTTTGTCTTTTTTAAAATAAATCAATGAAGATTATATGGATTTTTAGATTGTTGAAATATTTTGTTGAGAATATAATTATAAGAATAAGAAAATGATGGCAATCTTTAACTCTCCTGCCCACAAAAAACATTGTCAAAAGTTTTTTCCTTGACACCCCTATTATTTTCACCTCAGTAATGTTTATTGTTTTAAAAAGCAATGATTAGAACTGTAATAAAACCGAAACATATGAAAGTGAATTTTTACATTTTTTGTTCTTGGGAAATGACAAATATTAAACACTGTTTAAAATTGTTTATTTACAAGAATAATTTTGGATTTTCAACATTCTAAAAAACTAATACAATTGTACTAAAACTAATTCAATGCAAAATTTATCATCTATCAATTTTTAAAGAAATAAATATAAAAATTTTTTATTCATAAATTTATAAACATTCACTAAATTATTAAAATATGAGAACCAGCAATATGAAAATCTTTATTATTTATCATTTTATAAAGTTTCAATCAATTGGCAGTCAGTTGATGTTTTGCCATTCCAATAAATAATACAATAGTATAAATAAACAATCTTGGTATTAGTGTTTAGTATTTTTGTTGTAACTTTGCAAAAACAAAAATGTATAAATTCACTTTCATCATAAGCTTTATTACATTTCTAATCATGATTTTTTTAAAACAATAAACACTGCTGAGGAGAAAAGGTAGTTAAAAAATAATAGTGGCATTAATGGAATAAAAATAACAGCCTTTTGACAAACTGTTTTTTTTTTTATATGAAGTTTTGCCAGTTTTATTGAGGCATTTTGGTAGTCACAAAAAATGTACTGGAAATATTTAGCAACAACAACATGACTACCAAGGAAAAAAAAAAAAGAAAGAAAAAAAAAGACAAATTCCTAATTGGATCAAAAGGATTTTTTAATCTGATAAAAATGGAATTGCTAAATCAGTGACTACTTTTGAAGAAATTTACATATTTATTCTAGCAGACATTTAAATTACTTGAAGAAAAAATGTAAAGAAAAACTTTTAAAAACATAAATACAAAATACATACAGAGGGACAGGAAAATAGTAAGAATTTAGGTACAAATGGTTCATATAAAATTAATAGTTAATATATATGTTTTGACTATCATATAGAATATGTGGGTACTTTTTCACATGGCAAGTGGAATCAGCTAGAAAGTTCAAATTCCTGCCTCATCAGTTGCATTTACTTTTACACTAAAGCTCTTGGAAAAGGCAAGAATTCGTCTTTTCTTAACTCCTGCTGTGGATTAAATAGCAAAGAAGACTAAGTTCACAAGTTCAAGGCTAAGAAAAGAAAAACACTAAATTCCAGGCTGTGGAGATACCAATGGGAAACCACTCCACTTTCTTTCTCAAGTCATATTAATTAACAGATAAGAAAAAGAAGCTGTTGAAATTCATCATTGCCTATGTTCTGAAAGAACAAGGAATTAATTAAAAAAAACAAACTATTCTATAAAAGGCTACTTGCAATTGAATGTACTACTTATTAGTAATATCTCTAGTTTTTTACAGCTTTCGTGAATATATTTACTAATGAAGTTAAAGTTATCATGGATAAATGAGAAATACAAATACACAAACAAAATGATTTGAAGTTCTAACAAAGTATATATATATATATAATTATTATTACTTTAAACATTAATAATGTTTAACATCTGTCAGATTAATAAATGAAAATTCATTACATCTCTAGAATATATATATATATATATATATATATATATATATATATATATACATTACTTTAAACATTATTAATAATGTAAACATCTGTCATATTAATAGATAAATTTTCATTACATCTTTAGAATACATATATAATGATGCCAAGATCATTAACACAGAGGATAATCCAAAAAGATCTCTTTAATATATAATATTAAAGAGATAGATCTATATAGAGAGCTCAACAAATATTAACCAGAGCAATATAATACAATATACATCAAAGAAAACTTAACATATGATCTAAAGCAGCTATAAGCTAAAATTTATTTTGATGAATCAGTTTTTATTTCCCATCTTTTCAGACTGCAGAATTATAAATATATATTAGAACCTTGAATAATATCTTGCTGTTTTCCAACAAATGGTGTTTCCAGAACTGTGTACATGTAGTTTCACATGGTAACACATCTATAAAAAACTAATATAAGCAAATTTGAAATTTAGTGTATATCATTTCACTGAA
This sequence comes from Ascarosepion bandense, assembly GCA_037127315.1. Lineage (NCBI taxonomy): Eukaryota > Metazoa > Mollusca > Cephalopoda > Sepiida > Sepiidae > Ascarosepion > Ascarosepion bandense. The sequence continues at coordinate 183,900 of JBBBDQ010002193.1, forward strand.
GTGTAAACAACTTTGTTTTTCATAGAGTTAAACATGCCAGATTTTTTGCCAAAAAATTATTTGCGGGGAATTTTTCTGCACCACTTTATTCAAAAGAAATCTGCAGCTGAAGCACACAGAATTCTTGTTGAGACTTATGGCAACCATGCTCTGTCAGAAACAACTTGCAGATTAGTTTAGATGTTACAAAAATAAAGAATGCTTTGGCACACCAAAAAAGGTTTGAAGACAAAGATTTGGAGGCATTACATTATGAAGATTCATTTGAGGTACAAGCTAAACTAGCAGAACCATTAGGAGTTGATCACACAACAGTTTTAAAACATTTGAAAGTAGTAGGAATGATTCAAAAGCAAGTACATTGGGTGCCGAACAAGTTGAATCTGAGAGATGTCGAACGGCGTCTTGTCACATGTGAACAGCTGCTTCAACGAGAGAAAAGCAAAGGTTTTTTTTTTCCGTTATATCATGATTGGTAACAAAAGGTGAATACACTATGATAACCCTAAGCATAGGAAATCGTGGGTAAGCCTGGTCAAGCATCAACATCAACAACAAAGCCGAATATCCATGTTTCAAAGCTTTGGTCAGATCAGCTGGGTGTAGTTTATTATGAGCAGATCAAACTGAATGAAACTTTCACGGGAGATTGTTATCATCAACAATTGATGTATTTAAGCCAAGCATTGAAGAAAATAGGACCGCTATATGAGCAGAGACACAACAAAGTGATTTTGTAACATGACAATGCTAGGCCACATGTTGCAAAATGGGTGAAAACCTACTTAGAAACGCTTAAAAGAGAAGTCCTACCCCACCCTCTGTATTTACCAGATATTGCCCTGTCTGATTATCACTTGTTTTGATTGATGGCACATGGCCTGGCTGAGCAGCACTTTTGTTCTTATGAAGATGCCAAATAATGAGTCAGCTTGTAGTTAGCCTAAAAAGACGTGAATTCAAATTATGCCAGAAAGATAAGAAAAATAGTGGCTAATGATGAACAATACTTTCAGTGACATGATTCTTAATAATGTTTGTAAATAAAACGTTACTTTTCATGAAAAATCAGCAAGACCTTGCTTGAGGTCTTAATATGTTAGATCTATTTGTTTAAACATTATTTTTTTGATGGATATTCATATTTGAGTAGATGCTCTGTTTTTATTATTAAACAGTATGTTTATTTATTCACATCTAGCAATAGGAATATATTATTTGCATATAGACTGTATCTATGAAGAAACAAAATGAATCAAAAGATGAAAGAAAAACTATTTTTAGCCAATGTGTCTGTTTAAATTGTGATCATCCCAAATCGCCACCATCTGATAACAGTTTAATCAATATTCATTTATTAATAAAAATCAATATTTCTTGAATATTACTTACCTACATTTATATTACCAAAACTTTAAATTATGCCATTTTGTGTCCTGTTTTGACTGATCTTTCAACCACCTGCTGAACATTCATGAACAGTTCTCAAATTTAAAAGCCTTGATAAACCAATGACATCTTTGCTGTTGTATATAAACATGTGCAAGAAAATAAATCCTTGCAAGCCTTGACAAAGTCTCTTAGAGGATGAAATGTGTCAGCTAAGAATAGTTTTTACTCTTATATATATATATATATATATATATATATATATACACACACACACACACACATATATATGTCTGCAGATGACTATATATATATATATATATATATAGAGTCATCCGCAGACAGATCTGTTTCACTGTATCACAGATCATCAGTATGATAGTCAGCCGATTGCTTTTTACCCAGGATTGAAACCCAACTGAATTGGCATCTGCTGGCGATTCTACCTTTGAGCTACAGGCACTCGGTAGAAGGAGGCAGACTTTTTAGTGCGTATATTATCATTATACATGCCCAATAGCTGAGAGTATTCTAATTCATTGCTGAATGAACAATGCGTAGATATATATTTTTTTTTTAAATTTTACATTAATAGTCATTGTCTGTTTTTGATTTTCTTGACTGCACAGTATAGTAAGGTCAGTTGGGCACCATCTGTGAGAAAAAGAGCAATATGAAGCAATTCATTCACTCCACCAGAAGTTTGGAAATAGGTTGCTGTTCTGCTTGGCATTCATGCTAGAATCTTAATTTCAAACATTTCAGAGTGTGTGGGTGTCAATCTGAGGGTAGTGCAGGGAATTTGATATCATGATGTTCAGAGTAAACACTAGTGATGGCAACATTATTCCTCAATTTATGTTCCCATGGGGACTCAGACTCAACACAGAGGCCTACATCAAGTGTCTTGAGGAGGTAGTGCTGCCCTAGATCAAGAGGGCGACAGCCAAAGACACTATGTCTAGTAACAGGACTCTGCACCATGCCATACAAGCAGGAGAACCCAGTCATGGCTGTCAGACAATTTCTGCAACCACATCACCCCTTACAGATGGGCCACCTAATTGCCCAGACTGCAACCCCCTTGATTATTATGTGTGGGGCACAGTTGAGTAAGAGAACAACAAAACTCCTTGTAATACCAAAGATAAACTGAAAGCAAGGATTATGGCGGCATTCACCAACTTAAACACAGACTGCACCTTTTAAACAGGAGTAGGGGTTTATTTCTTGTTTAAGATTTTTTTTTTTCTTGGTTCCTTCTAGAAGAAAGAAATTACTGGAAAGTAACTGAAACTCACCTGAAGTGAGCTGAATATCTAATGTTCCTCATGCCAATGACATTTCCACTAAGCTTCTCTACAGCATATGGCATCATTGAATTTCTTGTGTGTTCCTTTCAAATTTATATTTAAATTGAGGTCATCAGGAGAGAATGTGCACAGTTTTGGAGCCTTCCTCTAAATGGTTTTACTTGCACACTGGCCCCACTCACTGATGTGAGGCCCCATTATAATGAGATACAAGTGTGGTGTAGTTATACTAGTTCAAATGTCTAACAACAAAATTAAACTTACAAAAAATTTCAAAAAACCACAAACATCGAGTTCTGAGAATGCAATGTTTAAAGTTTACATCAACTCTGTATTTCTAACATCTTCACTTGAATTCTGAAATTTTATTTACTATATATATTTTGGCGCAATAGGAGTAGATAGGTTTGTCCATTGCATGGTTCACACTCCTCCCTGATCTTTTGAACAAAAGTTGGGGTTTATCCCTTGTTTAGGAATGTGTTTCTGGTTCCTTCTTCTAAATTCATCTCATTCTCTTTCGCACCCTAAGTAGAATTATCACTTTGCTTGCAGTGAATTAAAACAAGCAAAAAAAAAAAAAAAAAAAAAAAAAAAAAAAAAAAAAAAAAAAAAAAAACAAAAAAAAAAGACAAAAAGAGAGGTTTGAATAAAGGAGGGTCCAGTGCTTTAGTGAGATATTCTTGTTTTGATGTGTCAGGAACACATCTTTTTTTGCTTAGCAACTGCATGTGTTTTACATTTTAATTATTTGAATTTCCCTTTATATACGGTTAGAACTTTCTACTTATGGTTATAATATCATGTCCCAACTGACTTCAACAGTATTCTAATGATAACTCACTCGGAACTCTGTTGCTGAACTCTTTGATTTCTTTATTTAAGGCATCATTCATTTGTGTTACTAGGTGTGTCTTATTTACTTCACAACATATCCAGTTTTATATTTCTACACCATAGCTTTAAAGGACTGCTTTTCTTCAAAAGAATTTTGAAGATAAGTGCCAACTCCAAATATTCTTTTCTTTTACTTTTAAAATAACAAAGATAGACAGCATGTTACAATGACTAAAATAATATTTTTAATTGTTATGATTGCATTACAAGAAATTTAGAATGTTCAGGAATGATCCTTTTTATGCAAGGCAGGAATTTACAATATAGCCTGTAAAAAATCTCAGAAAAATACATAAATAAAACATCTAGAAATTTAATTAAAAGAATATTTTTTTTTTAATCATATCACCCCAAGCAAGGTGGTGATGCCACTGATGCACATGGGGCTACTTAAGAGTAGAATGATTGGAAAGAGAAAGCCGGGAACGACATCCTAAACAGGAAACAAGGAATGAGCCTATTCACCTGTTCAAAAGACATGGGTGGAGTGTGAACCGGGCGATAGTTAAGTCTATCTACTCCAATTGAGAACAAAAAAAAAAAAAAGAAAGCCGGGAACCACATCCTAAACAGGAAACAAGGAATTAGCCTCTTCACCTGTTCAAAAGACATGGGTGGAGTGTGAACCGGGCTATAGTTAAGACTATCTACTCCAATTGAGAACAAAAAAAAAAAAAAAAAAAAAAGAAAGAAAGCCGGGAACCACACCCTAAACAGGAAACAAAAGTCAATATGAACAGAAGGGATTTTTATTAAAAAAAAAAAAATTTAATGCATTGGTCATATATCACAAGTGTGACCATAATTTTGACTTAAAGTATGCAGTTTTAATTAAAAGGGGAAGTAAAGTGAAAATATATATAGAGTGCACTAATTTCTGAGTCATCCATTGTAAATTTACATGCAAGATCATACAGCATGTCAAATTTCATAGCTACTGCAATTACAATGTGAGGTATTTTAAAACAACACTGATAAAAACAAAACTGTTGGAAAACTGAATGAAGTTATTTAGAAACATTAGAAATTTATAACTGAAAGTTAAGCAACCCCTGGATATTCAGCATTTCTTCCGATACATGAAGCATTGTCAGTTATTAATTTTTTATTTGAATTTCTTTTAACTTAATCTTAGTTGCCATTTCAACATAGTAGTAGTAAATGTAATATTTGCACGTCTAAGATATAGACATATTATTTATTAATTTTTGACAAATAATACTTTGTACTTTATTTCTATTGCTTTTCATCACGTTTTTTTAGAAAGTTATTCTGTGATCATTAAGTAAACAGGACCAAAATAGATATTTTTGAAATTTATTATTTCCAAATCATGCTGCATATTACATGATTGCAGAATGATGATATCTAAATAACAATTTAAAGATATTTACTAATTAAAATTATATATGTGTATATATATATATATAAACTGATTTGTTTTAACATTATTTTTGATTGATATTCCTATTTAAGTAGATATTCTGTTTATAATCAAACAGTATTATGTATTTATTTTTACCGGCTTGATTATTTACGATAAATTTTTGTTACGAAATTTCAGAGCAGATATGGTTATTACAATGAATTCGAAAATTGTGTTATAAGCTTAACTTGACTTCGTTTAGACTGATCATTATTTGTGGTCGAGAGGTCTAAGATGCACCAGATCACTTGGTAGCTTCCCCTATGTGGATAGGGGTCACAGGTTCAAATCCTGCTGAATGACACACATTTTCGTAACAAAAATTTATTGTAAATAATCAGGCCGGTAGAAATAAATACATAATACTGTTTGATTATAAACAGAGTATCTACTTAAATATGCGTATCGATCAAAAATAATATTCAAACAAATCATTTCAAATTGTTGGTTGTTTATAACCAGTTTTGTTAATCTTCATTAATTTCTGTATACATATATTAAAATCATACAAATCATGGATGAAAGTGACCTAAGACCTTTAAGTAATGTCTGCTAATTTCGAAAATTGTGTGTTTATAAAAGATCCCTGTTATATGAGTGTTTTTAAAAAATGGTAAAATCAATTATTTTCAATCACCTGAAGACACCAAAAGGTAGAAACCCGGGTCGTGAAATAACTCATTTACAAATGAAAAATGTTCAAAACTTCTACAATATAATCGTATTGAACACTTTTTAATACAACTGTGTCCTGGTCTAATTTATTTATGACCAAAAACTAAATTAAATAATTGCAATTATTGCTATACTCTACTTGAAATTTTTACAAACACACATATATGTATCTTTTAGAAATTAAAGTAAATAATTAATAAAATTGTACTTATATACATGAGAGAGAGAGAGAGAGCGAGAAAGAGAATAACAGGTTTTCTTCATATAATGTTAAATATTATTTTTCATATTTTCAGAATGATCAAATTAGAAAAAGATATTAAGTGTCTAGAATAGTAAAACTTACCTATAGATAATTTTTAATCTTTTTTTCTGAGAATTTTAAGTAAAAAAACAGGAAAAGAAAAGTACTGATATATGAGTCTGACAGTAAAATAAAATTATGAAACAAAAATAAAAAGTATGAACGCAAAAATAGACATAAACAGAAAAAATTAAATATAAAGTAAGTAATAGTAAAAAAACAAAAAAAATGGATAAATTCATAGGCTTTTAAATTATAAAAGCTAAATGGAAAATATATGAAGAATTAAACGACTAACAATTAATAAATATGGAATTAATAAAAATAAAAATGTAGAATAAGCAAAATATTATTCATATTTGAAAATCAGATAACATTACTAATGAATATGTCTAAAGAAATAAATTGTCAAGAAAGGAAACTCATAAGAAACAGTATAAGAGAAACATATCTATAAGACATAAAAAACATATAAAACATATCTATAAGAGAAACATATAAAACATAGATCTTAATTGGAGTAGATAGATCTATCTATCGCCCGGTTCACACTCCACCCACATCTATTGAACAGATTAAGAGGCTCATCCCTTGTTCCCTGTATAGGATGTGGTTTCCGGTTTTCTCTTTTCCAGTCTTTTCACTATTACGTAGCCCCCTGCACATCAGTGGCGTTACCGCCTTGCTTGGAGTGATACGATTAAAAAAAAAAAAAAGAAAAAAAATCCATAAGAGAAACATATAAAACATATCTATAAGAGAAACATATAATATATCTATAAGAGAAACATAATATATTTATAAGAAAAATAAAGTGACAAAAGTATAAAAAATATGAAAAACTTAAAGGCAATGTCTGCTTGTACTTCCTGAGTTTCAAATGATTCATGAAATAAGATTTTCATGAGAGAACCACAACTGAGTGTTCCTGAAATGACTGGTTTGTCTGTTTCCAGAGGGCAGACATTGCAGTCAAGGCTTCCTTGTTTGTGATGTAGCTGCTCTAATGATATTAGATTGGAAGAAAGTTGCTTAGTATCTGATGATTTAGCTAGTTGATCTTTACTGAATTGTAAAAGCAATTACTGGTGTCAAGGAGATAGGAAAAGAAAAGGGGAGAGTAAAACACGATGAGTCGAGGAGTGAAAGAAAAAAATGATGGAAGAGGAAGAATGGAAGAAGAGATAAAAAAAAGGAAAGATGGAAGAGGAAAGAAATGTGGAGAGAACTGAAGAGAGAAAAGGGGAAGAATAGAAAAGTAAAAAAAGAGTGGGAAGCAAGGAGACAAAGAATAGGAAATAACAAAGAACGAGTAAAAAAGAGAAGAAAGGAAGGTGAAGAATAAAGAAAATCTAAGAGACATGTATAGAGGAAATTAAAATAAGAATAAAAAGAGAAAAATAAATGAATGAAAGGACACAAATGAAGAAAAAAATGAACAGAAAGAACAAAATGACAAATTAAGAAACTATTTAGTAAAATTAGACAAAAGGAAATAGTGACTAGTTGAAAAAAAAAAGAACAACAAATATATATATATATATATATATATATATATATAGGAAAGAATATTAAAAAGTCTTGAGTTTAAAAATGTGTTTATTTCTATTATTATATTTCAGACTGCCCTCGGTCCTTCATGAGAAACAAACGATTTTAAAAATCGTTTGTTTCTGATGAAGGACCGAGGGCGGTCTGAAATATAAAATATAATAATAGAAATAAACAGATACTGTCAAAAAAACACATACATATTAAGACAGTATACATGGATCATCACTATGTTATTTATATATATATATATATATATATATATATATATATATAATTCCAGGTGAAGAGGACTCAAGGTTTTACTATTTTGAGTGTCCTGGCATTTATTTTATTATGAACAGTGCTCAATATAACAAATATTATAGAGCTTAATATAATTAGTTATGAATTAATTGTACATTGCAACATGGAAATTTCTATGTTTCGAGATAGATTCTCTTCATCAGGCAATGTTTGATGTTGTTTGTACAAATGATTTACATTTAAATACAAAAATCTTTGGTTTGCTATCTATATATGTGGGAAGATATAAAATTTACATGTGTGCTTCAAATTGGGGCCAAATTCCAAAATGAATCTTTGCTCTGATTAGTTGAAAGAAACACACGCGCACACACACATATATATATATATATATATATATATATATATAATTGAAGAAAATGAAAGAATAAAGTTTCACAGTATACAATAAGAAAAAAAAATCTATGTACAAATATATATTTTGTCTTTTCAACTTTTACATGCATTAATATTTCACTTCTCTCTCTTCAGACCTTGGTACTGGTGCTTCCGTGAGTTTCCTGCGATCTGGCCGGTTGGTGGCAATGGCTCATCACTGTGAGGGTACCGGGTTGGCAGTTTCCTGGTTGCTGCTTCCGACTGGTAGTTAGGAGCCCTAACTCTTGCGTAGCGTCAAGAGCGGCTGCTCTGATCAACAGTTGTATAATATCGGGGTTCTTGTAGTGCCATGTCGCGCATGGATAGGTGTCCCTGCAAGCGCTTTCGGTGGGCAACCCCGAGGCCACACCTTGTTGCAGCCCTAGCCAGTCTCCCTCCCAGCTCAGATCGTGGGTAATGACCGCCTGTATCCTCTACCCTAGGTCCCTTTCTATAAACCAAAAACATGACAAGACAAAACAGAAATGACCCTAAACCAGCTAAATCCAAACCACCTAAGCCCATTAACCTCTCCTTCACTAATATCCGAGGCATTCGTACTAACTTTGCTAGTGTAGAAGCGTTCCTGCATGAAAAGTCCCCTGACATCCTCGCGCTCTGCGAAACTAACCTCAACTCAACTATTCCCTCCTCTGACCTCTTCATCCCTGGTTATCTTCCCCTTTTAAGGAAGGATTCTACTGTCCACATGCATGGGCTGGGTGTTTATGTCAGCGAACACCTCCCCATAACTAGGGTGACTTCACTCGAATCTACTGACCACCAATACATATGTCTCCGCTTGTCTCTCCTCAGTTCGGTTAGCTACCTATTCTTCCTTTACCGTTCTCCCTCCTCTCCTGACTGCTCCCTACTAGATAGCATTGCCGACGACATAGATAAGGCTATTACCTATCACCCATTTGCCCACATATTTGTATTTGGAGACCTCAATGCCCATCACTCTGAGTGGCTTGAAAACGCTGTTACTGATTCGGCGGGCACTCACGCCATGAACTTTGCTATTTCCCAATCCCTTACGCAAGTGGTGGACTTCCCCACTCGCTTCCCAAGCACACCCTCGGGTCATTCCTCACTGCTAGATATATGTTTCACCTCTGCGCCCGACGCCTGTCAAGTCTCGCAGCTTTGCCCTCTCGGCAACTCCGACCACGCTGTAGTCTCCCTCAGTATTTCTTTCCAATCTCACTCCCCCCAGGATCCCCCTACTCATAGAACCTCCTACCTCTACCAAAAAGCTGACTGGGAAGCCTTTCGCGATTTCCTCTGCGACGTCCCTTGGGGAAAAGTGTTTGACCTATCAGTTGATGACTGTGCCTCTGAGGTCTCGTCATGGGTGAAAGCTGGCATTGATGCCTTCATACCCACCAGGAAGTATTGCTTAAAACCTCATTCCCCTCCGTGGTTCTCTCCAGCCTGCTCAGCCGCCATTGCCCACAGGAACCATTACTTCCATCTATTCCAGAGACAGCCAACTGATCACAATAGGCGCCTGTTCACATCCGCTCGCAGTGAGTGCAAGAGAACTCTAAATGACGCCAAACAGTTGTTTGCGGAGAGAATGCGACAGCACTTAGCTGACCGCAAGTTCGGCTCCAAGGACTATTGGAGGATTTGTAAACGAGTGCTCAACAATAGGAAATCCTCAATACCTCCTTTAATCCATGGATTTGACGTTCTCACGTCATCTGCTGAGAAAGCTGAGTGCTTTGCCCGCAGATTCTCATCCAACTCCACACTCGACTCGTCCGGAGTGCACCCACCCGACTTCCCTATTAGAACTGAGGCCAAACTGCATGACGTGTATATTACCCCGACAATAGTATCCAGAGTAATTTCAAAACTCGACCCCCATAAGGCGTGTGGAGACGATGGAATCCCGGTGATAGTCCTTAAGAGGTGTGCCCCAGAACTTTCCCCTGTCCTCTCTAAACTGTTTAACTACTGCCTTTCTGCTTCCTGCTTTCCTGCATGCTGGAAATTCTCCTCAGTCGTTCCTGTCTTTAAGAATTGTGGTGAACCCTCGGACCCATCCAACTATCGCCCTATCAGTCTCCTACCAATATTCGGGAAAGTGTTCGAGGCTATAATAAATGCTGAAATAGTTCATCATCTCACCGCCCACAAGCTGTTCTCCGACAGGCAATATGGATTCCGATTTGACAGGTCCACAGCCGACCTGCTAACTACTGTAACGGAGTACATGCTACAGGCCCTTGATGAGTCTGACGAGGCTCGCGCGGTTGCTCTGGATATCTCCAAGGCTTTCGACAGGGTTTGGCACCCTGGCCTCCTATGCAAACTACGCGGTTATGGTATTACCGGTCGCCTGCTTGACCTAATCCAATCTTTCTTAAATAACCGCAAAATGAAGGTCGTTCTGAATGGGCGTGCCTCTTCGTCCTACAGCACGAATGCTGGTGTCCCACAAGGCTCTATCCTGGGCCCAACGCTCTTCCTTATTTTCATCAACGACCTCCCAGATGAGATCAGGTCCCAAGTAGGCATCTACGCAGATGACACTACAATATACTCCCGCTCCAGTAAGAAACCTGTCGTGGCGGACAGACATAATCTCGCTGCTGACCTTGAGCGGGATCTACACTCTGTGGTGAACTGGGGCAAGAAGTGGCTTGTCAACTTTAATTCCTCTAAGACCAAGCTGTTGTCTGTCAACCATTACAGGCAACCTCTTCTGCCTCCCATAAGCATGGACCAGATGATTCTCCCGGAGAGTAATACACTACGCCTCCTCGGACTTACCCTGTCCTCAGACCTCAAATGGAAGCACTATATTGAATCCATAGCAAAATCTACTGCTAAGAAGATTGGGTCACTATGTCGATCCAGGATGTTTTTTCCACCTGAATCCATCCTGCATATATACAAGTCAACCATCCGTCCGTGCATGGAGTACTGCTGCCATTTATGGTCAGGTGCCCCTGCCGTTCTCCTCAGTGTTCTTGACAAGCTCCAAAGGAGAGTCTGTAATGTGATAGGTACTGATCTGGCGACTCGTCTGCAGCCACTTTCCCATCGTCGAAATGTGGCCTCCCTCTGTCTCTTCTATAAATACTTTCATGGCTTCTGCTCGGATGAGCTTAAGTCACTGATGCCTCCTCAACAGGTGTTTACCCGTTCAACCAGACTGGCAACTGGGTCCCACCCATTCACAGTCAGGTTAGCCAAACGCAGACGACAATTCTACTCCTGCAGCTTCCTCTCTCGCACTTCCCGCCTGTGGAACTCACTCCCGTATTCTTGCTTTCCTGACGGCTACGACCTCCAGAAATTTAAAAGCAAAGTTAATACTCACCTACTAACCACTGGCCTCTAGCTCTCTCTCCCCTCCCCTGTATAACCTTCCCTTTCTCTCCGCCCATGTACCTGTCATTGCACCTGCTTTCTCAGTTTTCTATTGTTCCTTTCTAACTAGCTTGTACTCCTCACTCTTTTCTAATTAATCTTTCTACATTTATGTAACCCCCTGCACATCAGTGGCGTTTCTGCCTTGCTCGGGGTGAAATGATTAAAAAAAAAAAAAAAAAAAAAAAAAAAAAGTACTTATTCTTCTCATTTGAAACTTATATTTTAATTGTTATTATATTAATTGCTTTATTAGTTAATGTTTATTAAATTAGTAGCAATTTGCTCAACAGAGGCAAATGAAAATATTATTTTGTAATGTATCCATAATCATGTATTTAATGTAAACATTAAAAAAGATATAGGATTGATATAATTATTATGTAACCTTTATATCTTTTTTTATTTATTTTGGACTTGATATCTTTTGATTTAATGTAAAAGCTTCAAGCACAAAACATCACTTTAATTTGATAAATTTTAATTATCAAATATATATCACCTGATACAGAAATTCAACTGCAATATACTCCAGATCTTTTGTTTTTTTTATTAAATATACATAACTTTCCAAAATGTTCATTTAATGAAAACAGAAACTTTAATAACTCCAAAACCTGGAGGCTGATATAAATCCAAATATTTGTATTATATTCGACCCTTTAGCATTCGACTCACCCAAACCTGCCCTGAAAATATCGGCTCTTAGTGTTCAACTTGCTGTAACCCACCCCATATATACCCTGGCATAATTTATGATGAAATCATTGCAAATAATGCAGGAAGTCATATAACAGAGTGCTGGGTTTGAGTGTGTTGAATGCTTAAGAGTTAAATATTTATTTTTTCCTTTTGCTTTTTATCGCATTTTACTTTTGTGACTTGCTTTGAATAAGCTATTATCTGATAATGAAAAACACTTATGAAATAAATAAGAAAACACTTATGAAATAAACTTGTTTTTATCTTTGTAAAACAAGAAAAAAACTCAAATGTGATTTGATCCATGCGAGCAAAAAGGCAGATTTAATCCACACCAAAACACAAGTTTGATCCACATCACAATAACTATACAATTAAATTCATAGGATAACAATTTAACTCTAGGTTATTGTCACATGGATTAAAGCATTAGTGTGATAGTAGCAAAAAGATGAAGATATTAGTTCAAATGTAAATGATGGTAGTTCCTCATCCAGAAATTCAGGTAAAAACAAGCCCCTATTATGGTAAGATTGATTCTCTTTGGTAAATGTATTTATCTATAACATAAATGAGATTAGAAAAGAGTTTTTCTTTACCATATTGTCTAACATAATATCTTTGAAGCTATCATTTGAACTCCTCCATAAAAAGATCAGGATGCCCAAGAAAATGTTGTATGATGTTGTATGGAGACCAGTAACAAACCCAGAAAAGTGAATGATTTTATAATGAATTAGTCCATAAATTAATGAAATAAAATAATGATAATATTAATAATAATGACAACAATCGTGACTGTTTAATTCATTTTTATCACAAAAAAAATAAAATAAATAAATAATAAAAGATGGACATTGGTGGTAAATATTTATCAATCTCTGAAAATTTATAATCAGTAAAAAACATATTCAAGGAGAGTGAGCAGCTGACTACTCAAATGAGGAATATACATGAACAGGTAATATTGAGCATATTAGAAAAATTAGGAAAAATTACTTATGACTTAATGTCGTGTGTAGTCAATCAGGATTCAAGCATATGAAAAAGGTAAGTGCTAGTAAACAGATCTTTTTAAAGGTGAAACAATCATGCAACCGTCATGCAAACAAAATCTTCTATGTGTCATGTCCCTTCAGGACATTGGAAATCATGGCTCTCCACAATTTCCTGTTCTTTGTAGTTTTTAATATATTTTTTTTTCTTTTTGTTATCTCTTCTAAACTCTGTTCTGCCATTCATTTATTCAAGGTCGCTAGGTAGGTTATGTAATGTTTTCCTTTGTCCTCCTTGCTTTCAATATATCCTATAAGCATCAAATTTTCCAAGCACTCTTTCCTCATATGCCCTATAAATTTCAACTCTCTCTTTCTGGTGCTAAGGCCTTTTTGTTTCCATCTTCTCTATAGTTTTGTTGTTGCTCATGTGTTCAGTCTATGGTATTCTCAGCATCCTTCTGTAGAACCATATTTCTGTTGCTTCAAATCTCTTCATTTTTGAAGAGATTGTCTAGCATTCAATGCAGTATATGAGAACTGATATTACACAACTGTTCAGTATTTGATTTTTGCTTGTAACAAAATAGGCTTAGTCCCCACCACCACCACCAGAGCATTTTATAACAGAAAATATTTGACGTTGATGCAAATTGCTTCTAGGATATGGAAATAAATTTATCTATAATAAATTGTCTTCTTTAATTGACAGTATTTTTTTTATGAAGATGGATAAAGTGAGAAAATAACTTACATGAATTTCTAAAATAAAGAATTATTATCATGTACTAATTTATAATCTTGGTTGTTATAGTCACAATGTTTCAGTAATTTTTTAAAAGAGGAATTAACATTACCAGACACTAATTTTACCAATTTATTATTACAGGTGTTATCATCTTGATTGTCATACCATATATACTAGAGTGTAATAAGAGTATTTATGATCAGTTTTTTTACATAAAAAATAGAAGGGTTTGCACTATACAGAGGTAATTTTTTGAACAGGTTAAAAAATCATGTAATTTTGTTAGGACTGGTTGCACTATACACAGGTAAATTTTTTCTGGAGAAGTAATTCTTGCCTAAAAATTTAGGGCTTAAACTATACATGAAGTTAGTTTATACATGAGTATACATAGTAATCACAATGGTTCATTTCATTGTTAGGTTATGAAATATGACAGACATTTATGCATACATACATAGCTGCATTTGTTTTTTTTTTGTTTTTTTTTTATAGGATTGGGATTAATTTTGTATAAAACAAAGTGGGTCCTGCCTGACAAAGGGTTTATCATAATGATTTGAGGAAACATTTTACAAGCCCAATTTCTCTTCCTGACCTGACACACAATTCAAACATTCATGGCCATTCAAGTAAACTGTTTTATCAAAGAATCATCTCTAGGAAGGTTGCCATTATATATATATTAATTAGATAAATACATATCAAATATGGATTGAAATCTGACAATAATAGGGTAAAGAACATATGATAAATGTTTATCAATCTAATAGTTTTCACTTTTATTAAAGCTTTATCAGAGAATGAGATATGAAGAAAAAAAATTCCGGTATTCTTATTTTTAAGTTGTTTGATTTTCATTGGTTAAGCAATCTTTATATGCATTTGACTTGTTTCACAATGTTAGTATAACTCACGGTGTTCTGAACTCAAGGAGAAATGATGCATACTTTTGAAGGTCTAAAAATGAATGGATTCTAAGTAACATAAGCATTGCTTGATGTATGTAAGTATCGTAATTCTAGTTTGTCTATGTGGGATTTGGATGATAATGTATATTCATAAGTGTCTCTCTATCTAGTAGACACACACATATATATATATATATATATATATATATATATATACGAAAACAGAAAAATTTTTTTTTCTGTCTTTGTTTGCTCTACTTTCATATTGAGCGCTTTAGTGTTAGCGTTTTCATCTTGGGTTTTTTTTTTCCTTCATACGAGTGCTTGACTTTTTGTTCATGTACTTCGTTTGTTTCTTTTTTTTACTTCCCCTTCTTTTCCCTCCGAGTTCGTTCTCGGTGGGTTGTACAAGACGATTTAAATTATAGATTAATTAATACTAGTTTCGGCAGAGTTAGTTCTATTACTATTGGTATTGTTATTACTATAGTTAATATTATATATATATATATATATATATATATATATATATATGTTGGTGGTTGTCTCCTATAAGAAGCTCCTCTGTTCCTTCCTGTGAGGTTACATGCCATCCTTCAAATGATGCAGACTAAAGAGTACAACAGACAAAATGTGACTTACAACAAAGTTAACTTAATAATATATCGATTCATTCAAATAATTATACTGAAATTACATCACAGCAACAAAATCACATATGAGGCAAAGAAATATAAAGTGAATCATAACCTATTGTCTGGTTCACATACCTCTATGGTGTTTTTTTTTTACAAAAAGGTTTCTCCAATGTTTCCTATTTAAAAGTGGTTTTCCAGTTAGTTCTAAAGTCTACTTCAAGTCTATATTTCTAAATACTGAAATTTTATTTACTATTTATTTTTTTTCAATAAGAAAAATAAGTTTCCCTATTATCTGGTTCGCACACCTCCCTAGTCTTTTGAACAGGGGTAGTGGTTTATTTTACTTCCTGTTTAGGACTTGGTTTCTGGTTCCTTCTAATGTTTTTTCATGCTCTTTCACTCCCAGTAACCTCTTGCATCTTAGTAGACTTGCTTGAGGGGAACTGATTAAAAAAATAATGACTGCATTATATGAACAAAGCTTAATCAGATGAGATCAAAGGAGAAATATTGTTGATATAAAAAAGGTGAACAAAATACAATCAGAAATTATCAAAATTGTTTTGAATGAGAAATGGCAACAGTATTATCTTTTGTTATTGTTAAACAATAAAAGCAATATATAATTAAGTTTTTATTAATCACCAATATACCCAGTACCTTGTAAAAATATACACATATAAAAACTTACTCTCTCATTTAATATACATGCAATATATACAGGGTGCGATAGATAAATTATGCAAAAATAAAAAAAATGACTTATCATTTTAACAGATATATTTATCAAAATTACACAAAAATATTTAGAGTAAATTTATTTGATAAAATTGCCACTGGCTTCAACCACAGACTCCAGACAACTTTGAAACATCCTGCATTTCTTTTGGGGGGTCTTCTTGTTTAAGTTGGTGAATGCTGCTATAGGCCTTGCTTTCAGTTCATCTTTGGTGCTACAAGGAGTTTTGTTGGTCACTTGCTCAACTGCATACCATATATAATGATCATGGGTGTTGCAGTCTGAGGAGTTAGGTGGCTAGATCTCATCTGTATTGAGTCTGAGGCTCCCACCAGCAAATTCTGGAGTTCTTTTCTGATCAAAATGGAATGTGTTTTCCTTGCTGTCGTACCTTCATAATCACCATTAGACTCATCCAACTCTTTTCAAATCCTCTTCACTATCCTCAGATTCACACCCAAACACACTGAAATGTTTATATTGAAGCCTCTGGTGTGAATGCCAACAGTACAGAATACCATTTCCAATTTCCTGGTGGAGTGAATTGCATCATGGTCCTCTTTTTCTAACAGACAGTGCCCAACTGACCTTGCTATACTATGCGGTTGACAAAATGAAAAAAAAAAACATGCATGCATGAAATTAAAAATATAAAATGGCAACAATTTACCCATCGCAGCTTGTATAAACACAGAAAAAGGTTACTGAAAGGTTAGCTTGACCCACTTCTCAAATTCTGAACAAATGATTAAAAATCAGGATTTTTGTTGGTAAGAGTCTTCAGTTAAGCCAAGAATAAATATATGATACAGAATCTTGAAAAAGTCTTTTAAAAATTTAACAGATGAAAAACATTTCATTGAAAAATAGATTTGATTATAGGTTTCACATTCTAGGTTTCATCAGATTCAAAAACAAAACAAAACAAAAAAAAAAGAACTGTGTCTATGCTATAAAACGAATCATAGCATTTTTTCCTAAGTTGGCATTTCTTGTGATTAAAGAAGAAAAGAAATGAGTAACTTTAAAAAGAAAAAAAAACATTAATGAAACCAAATTAATCAATATATATATATATATATATAGTACTAATTTGGAGATGTTTGTCACTTAACTGAGCAAAGTCATGCTGACTTCAAAGTTTTGTTAAGGCATCATTGTGATGTTTTTACCCTGACAAGTGAAGACATCATAATGGTGCCTTCATGAAACTTTGAAGTCAACATAACTTTGTTCAATTAAATGGCAAAGTTTTCCACATTGATCCTATTTATGTTCTGTGTCGATATCAAGCACTTTACAACAAAAAAACCAGCTTGTCAAAATATCTTTATTAGTCAGTCAGTTAAGTGCCATATGTGATACACACTTGGGCGATCATGTCTCGAAAGAGACATGACTGACTGGGCAGAAGATTATCCCGCAGTAGGTTGCCATTGCTTTCTGCAGTAGACTGGTTGCCGACCAAGGCTATAGAACCCAATCTGTCCTGCTATTTAACCTGTAACTGGAAGGAAGAGATGGATTAATACCTTTCCCAAGGGTATTTGCACGTAAGTGAACACAATGAATTCAACTGGAATTCGAACTCAGCTCCCCGATTTCTCGTTCCGAGCCGATATCCACTGTACCACAACACGCATCTTTATTAGTAAACCACTGAAAAAACAACAATCTTAGCACTAAGCATTGTCTCAACTCAACTATATATATATATATATATATATATATAAAGAGGGAATTTTTAAAAACCAGTTGGAGGTTTAAGTCTTTATTTTTTTTATATTATCATCAATGTTGTTTTGATAATACTTGTGTTGAGTGAAAAATTGACAACAATATAAAAAAAAAAGAAACAGTTAAACGTCCAACTGTTTTTTTATAAATTTCCTCTGGCATATTTTGTTTAAACATTTCATATCAGTCGTTATATGTGATAACATTTCATAATGAACACTGATACTATAATAGCCATGGGCTGAAATGCTGATGGGATATATATATATATATATATATATATATAAAATCCTGTCAGTTTTGCTAGATACACTGTTAGCACAATATTAGTGCAAAATTTCTACATTAGACCAAATTAGATTCTGTCAGTTAAGTGCCATACATGATACATGCTTGGGTGATCATATCTCAAGAGAGACATGACTGACTGGGCAGAAGATTTTTCTGCAGTAGGCTGCCATTACTTTCTGTGGTAGACTGGTTACCAACCAAGGCCATAGAACCCACTCTGTCTTGCTATTTAACCCATAGCTGGAAGGAGAAGAAATAGATTAATATCTTTCCCAAGGGTATTTGCGTTTAAGTGAATGCCATGAATTCAGCTGGAATTTGAACTCGGATCTCCAATTTCTCGTTCCGAGCCGATATCCCTTGCACTACAATGCTTATCAGCAATTATAGTACAACAGTCAAAATACTTATTTTTAAAGAGATTTTGCATTTATCAATATTTCAGCCATTCTATTTTGTTGCTTTCTTCCTTACATAAAGACTGGACTCATTTTTTTTTCTCCAGAAATGGTTGATAAACAGAAGTAGTGATTAATTTACTGACTTATTTAGCTTAACAGTTTGAATGAGACTCACACTTCTCAGAATTATAGACAAATTCTGTGCAGAATTGGTGAATATCAAATGGTAATTAGCAGTTTCTTTATAAAGAAAGATTCAACTTCAGTTGACCAATCAGTTAGTAATACATTAGTTTGCAGTTTATAGAACCAATTTATATTTCAGGAAAATAAGTGTCGCAGGTTCAGTTATTGCTGTTGCTCTTTCCAGTAACTGATAAGAGCTTCATTTATAATCTTTTCCTTGAAGTAGTGCAGAACATCAACATCTTGATTATGTCATTATTTTCTTAATACAGTTATTTGTTAATGATTCTGTAGCGCTAGCTGGAAAGGTTCAAAGGTTCAAAGAACAGTCTTTGTTAAGAGCTTTGTGATAGTTTTAAGATTGCACTGAGTGAGCCATTGGAGAAATATTTCTCATTTCTTTTTTTTAATCAATTTACAAAGATATTCTTAAATGAATAAAAATATATAAGTAATGTGTTGTAACCATTGTATTTTGTTTTCAGTTGAAGTAATTTTTTCGTCTTTGCTGTAGTATTTTGTTATGACATTTCACCTGAGGTACTTGCTAATTTTCTTTAATGTTTCACTTTCTAAAATACAACAAATGCCCCAAAACACACGGGAAGGTACAGTAACCAAAACATAAAAAAATCTATCAAAGACAAAGAAATTAGTTTGAGTGAATCAAGATACAAGGGTAAAAAATGTTCTCCTCTCCATTGCTTTTTGGATATGTTTTCTTTTTATTAAGGAAAACAGGTGTGTTAAAGAGTGATAAGTAGAAAAAATCTGAAAATATTTGGTAACATTTAATTCAGTTACATTGCAAAAGAAATTGTCTCATGAGATTTACAGATAGTTAATGTACCCTGTACAAAATCTAGATAATCAATATACAAGACATGTGTATATCCATGCAAGTCAGATTTGTTATTGCAATAGATGAACAGATAAATATGTTTGTTTTTTTTTATTAACATCATGTACCATCCTATACTGGAATTAAATAAACCATATTCACATGAAGCCATTTAGACTCAGTTGAAAATTTCGAGACTCAGAAAGAGGAAAAAAGGCTTGGAGAATTCAACACTCATAGAATAAAAAAAAGCAAGAGAAATGTAGTAAATCAGTTGGTAATTTACTTAACAAGTTTGAACAAATACTGGAAGAACAAGTGCCGTAAGTGCAAAGAAGAGTTTGTGAAAGAGCAAGTGCTGATGAGAACAAAAAAATATAGGGAATGTGGAAAATCATAATCACTCGTGTTTTGAAACGATATGACGCATACAGAGAGGAAGAATTGGCAGAGGCTTTCCAAAGTTAAGCAAATAGGATAAACACTAAATTATAAGCATAGCTTTAGTTTGAAGAAATAGTTTGGTTTTATTTTTCCACTGATGCCTGCAGCAAAAGTGGGTTGAACAGAAATCAACAAAAGGGTTACTGGAGCTAAGGGGTCTTTGAGCAGAATGCCAAATGCCATGAAAGGGAAACTATACTGTGAAAAATGCAGTGTGTTAAAGGTTTAAAATGCAATAGAAAATAATAGCCAAGCATAAAAAAAAAAAAATATCAAGAAGACAGTGAAAATGTATTCTGTGCATATATTTTTTGGTACTCTATATGCTAAAAAATAAAAATATTTGAATATTATCATCACTGTTTGGTTAGAGGAACAATCAAAATACCATTTAAAATGTCTAAAGAGATCAATAAGTTGGCAAAGTTTAACATTTGTAACCACAAAAAATGGTATGGTTTTTCTCTTGACACTGCTATCTCTGTATACGCTGTTGGCAATTTTTGCTTTAAAAAGCTATTTTTAGAATTTTAATAAAACCCAAACATATGACACTATATTTATGCACTTTCTTTTTTCTAAAGAATTGACAAAATAATTAAATTTAATTTATTTAATTTATTAGATTGTTTATTTACAAGTATAATTTAATTATGTTCATAAAAATTTATGAACCACCTACAATGCAATATTTATTATTATTATTTTTTTTTTGTTTTTTAATCGTATCACCCCGAGCAAGGCGGTAACGCCACTGATGTGCAAGGGGCTATGTAATAGTGAAAAGAATGGAAAAGAGAAAGCCGGAAACCACATCCAAAACAGGGAACAAGGGATGAGTCTCTTAAACCTGTTCAATAGACATGGGTGGAGTGTGAACCGGGTGATAGATAGATCTCTCTACTCCAATTGAAAAAAATAACAAAGTGAGAAGATTGGAAAAGAGAAAGCCGGAAACCACATCCTAAACAGGGAACAAGGGATGAGCCTCTTAACCTGTTCAATAGACGTGGGTGGAGTGTATTACTATATTATAAGAAAATAACTATGAAAATACATTTTATTTATTCATAAATTTATAAAAATACCTGAGGAGTATAAAACGTTTAAATAAACACACAACTACAAGTAACGGTAATTATAAATTTTGATAAGAAAATGCATTTTCTGGGCATTTCTTTCATTTTCTCCTCACCAAATAAATTCTCTAAAATAGAGTTAAATATAAGAAAAGATGTATTATGACTTTTATTAAGATTCTAAAAATAGCCTTCCAAAAAAACAAAAACTGCCGAGGGCGCACGCAGTAATAGCGATGCCAACAGTAAAACTGTCCTTTTAACAGACTGTTTTTTGATGGGTACAATTGGATGTGCGTTGTGGTGCATTGGATATCGGCTCGGAACGAGAAATCGTAAAGCCGAGTTCGAATTCCAGCTGAATCCATTGCATTCACTTACGCGCAAATACCCTTGGGAAAGGTATTAATCCGTTTCTTCTTTCCAGTTATGGGTTAAATAACAGGACAGATTGGGTTCTATAGCCTTGGTCGGCAACCAGTCTACCGCAGAAAGCAATGGCAACCTACTGCGGGATAATCTTCTGCCCAGTCAGTCATGTCTCTTTCGAGACATGATCGCCCAAGCGTGTATCACGTATGGCACTTAACTGACTGACTGACAATTGTTAAACTTTGCCAGTAAGGTTTAATATGAAATTCCATGAAAAATGTAAATATTAAATGACATAATAAAAAAGCATCACTTGAATATTAAAAAATGTATAGAAAATTACCCATGTGGCTTAAGTGCACGAATAAATTGACCTGGAAACAAATGAAGCAAAACTTTTGATTTAAGAAAAACCAAAGTACTGGATTTATTAAACATTTACTTTAAATATTCTTTGCTGTAATTGTTTTTTGATTGTTAATATTTTTATGTACAAAAATAAAATTGCTTGCTCTATCATACTTCTTTTATTTTTCCAAGTTTCATTTCTTCTATTTATTTTAAGAATTTGTTGATATGTAATGATATAATCAAGTAATCCTTAAGAAAGACATGAAAATAACAGTTGGAAATTTAAAAAGGTACTTAGAAAAACTTAAATATAGGAAAAATTTGGGAACATGTAATTTCTCCAATGAATTAGCTACACCAGCTAATAATTGATTTTTTTTTTTTTTTAATCGTATTACCCCAAGCAAGGTGGTAATGCCACTGATGTGCAGGGGGCTATTTAATAGTGAAAATATCAGAAAAGAGAAAGCCGGAAACCATATCCTAAACAGGGAACAAGGGATGAGCCTCTTAACCTGTTCAATAGATGTAGGTGGAGTGTGAACCGGGTGATAGATCTATCTACTCCAATTGAAAATAAAATCAAAGTGAGAAGATTGGAAAAAAGGAAGCCGGAAACAACATCCTAAACAGGGAACAAGGGATCACCATTCTTTATTTGAAAAGGCATCAAAATAATTTTGGTCAGTATGAAGACATTTACAAATATTAGTCTGGATAGACAGAGAGAAAAAAACAAGTACATAGTAACCAAAAGTAATATTGATCTTATTGAAGAATATTTCCAGTGGTGTAGGGTAGAATAGCAT